>JAPFRF010000003.1:16025432-16432932 GCA_029282475.1 Phrynocephalus forsythii
ATTGTTAATTAGTGATTGCATCAGATCTTATGAGTGCTGAATAAGTATAAAAAGCACTAGCTTGCCATTTGTTACTTGGGGACTGTTATGGTGAGAACAGTTTACCCCACACTCTGTTTGTCTGTTTGCTATATTGTATATAATGCTTGGTTGTTATGCTGTGTATATTTTGATGTATATATGAATATATGAGTTTTTACTCTATTCATTGTCATTGTCTTTCTGTTAGCCTAACTCTGCAACCCTTTATATCAATACTGACATTTTATCTACGTTACTGCTGCACTGCTCTGTGTCGAGCACAAGTAAATATTATTATATATTTGTTGCCTTAAATTTGCTGACAGCTTTGCTACAAGAGTCCAGGGTTAAGCCCATCATTGGAGCCAGAGAACCTGGCACATGATGTGTAGTTAACAAAATATGCTCTTTCTGACCATGTAAGGGCAGAAGCCTGGGCTTCCGATTATTCCAGCGCTGGCCAAATCAGAGGCATCAAAGTGCCTGGTTTTCAAAATGTTTGAACTTATCACTCCTCTTCCCTTTTGCTCTTTTGTGTGGGCATAGGGTGCCACTCCAGATGCTGCCAGGCACTTCTCTTGTTGGCTACCGCTGGTGGGAGTTGCAGTCCAAGCACTGAAGAGTGAAACTTGGTACAACCAAGCTTGTACATGAATCTACAGTATAGTTGAAAAAGCTCACCCAATTCAGCTTCTGAGTTTGTTATTTCAGTCAAATCCTTATTTTAGAGACAGTAAAAAAAAAGCTTTGGAATCTTTTTAGATTGTACTTCCTATATAGTTCTTCAGCCAACATGATCTGAGAGATTTGGGTTAGAAGTGTAAAATAAAGACTTAAATGCATTGTAAATAGAGATGGGCATGAAACAGAAAGCTGATGGTTTGGTTGGTTCTGTTTTGGCCCCACCCTTGGTTCAGTTTTGTTCAGGTTCTTATGAATATTTAAAACAAAAATTTGTATGAACCCAAACAGAGCTGAACCAGTTCGGCTTACTGGGATGGTGGTGGTGGCGATCCCAGTGGCGGCGATCCCATAGGTGGTGGCAATGATGTAGGTGGTGGTGATGCCGGTCACGGCGGCAGCCCGGAAGGCCCTTGGGAGCAGCCCCGTCAGATGGCGGGAGGCCTTGTTGGGCATTGGGAGGCCTCACCACCACCTCTGAAGCCCCCGTCGCGGCCGTGCCAGGCAACAGTCAACTGTCCAGCTGCTGCCTCCAGAGGCCCAGCAGCAGCCATGCCAGGCAGTGGGAGGCCTCATTGCCACCTCCAAAGCTCTGGCTGAGGCCGCACCTGGTGGCGGTGGACCATCCCATGGCTGTGCCAGGTGGTAGTAGACCATACCGCTTCCACCCCCGGAAGCCCAGCAGCAGCCGTGCTGGGCAGTGGGAGGCCTCACTAGAGATGGGCACGAAACGAGCGATTTTTCATTTTTGTTTTCGTTTTTTCATTTCGTTACACAACGAAAATGAAATGAATTTTTTAAAAAACAAAATGAAAATGAAAACGAAACGACCAAATTTGCCGTGTTTTTCGTTTTCGTTGCAGCAGATGCATTGAACTAAAAAGAATGCTAATGAAACAGCAATTTTTCATTTTCGTTTTTGTTTTTTCATTTCGTTACCTAACGAAATGAAAATGATTTTTTTTGCAAAAAACATCACAAAAATGAAAACAAACCGAAACGGACTCCTAAACGACCAAACGACAAACGAAACACCATTTTTTGAGTCGTGCCCATCTCTAGGCCTCACCACTGCCTCTGAAGCCCCAGGCACAGCTGCACCAGGTGGTGGTGGACCATCCTGCCACTGCCTCCAGAGGCCCAGCACTTTTTTAATTTTTAAAATTCTTTTTATTTTTCCTGCGTCAACCACGCGGCCCCAGTGGCCAGGTTGGTGCTTTTAATTTTTTTTAATTTTAATTTTTTTCCATCGCCGACCACATGGCCCCAGGGGCCAAGTCAGAGCTTTTAATTTTTTAATATATATATATTTGCAGTGCTGACCATACAGCTCCATAGGCCGGGTCAGCCCTTTTAAAATTTTATTTTATTTTCTTTATATTTTTTCATTTTTAAATTTTTAAAAAAATTTTAAGGTCCCCGACCCTGGGGGCTTTTTTCCACACAGCTTAGAGGCACTGGCTTGGGGCCAGCACCCCACAGCTGAGAGGTGCTAGCTTCCCTGCACCTGAGTTTCATTTTAAAATTTTTCCCACCTGGCCTGCTGGCTTGTGGGCCGAACCGGCTGGCCCACAAGACGGAAGGATTTTTAGTTTTTTTAAATTTTTAAATTATTTTATTTTATTTTTAAAAGTCCCTGATGCTGGGTTTTTTTCTCCTCCTGTCCCATGGTGGCTGCCAGACTTCCAGGCGAGGAGGTGGCAACAAGGTTGGAGACAGGGGAATGAAAAACAAAATGAAACAAAACGGAAATTTCTGATTCATTTCATTTCATTTTCCTTTGATGGGTTGGATTGTTATTCATTTCGTTAGCTAATGAAACCAATAATGAATAATAAAACAAATTAAAAATTCATTTCACGCCCATCTCTAATTGTAAAAACTAAAAAAAGAGACAGAGGGTAGCACAAGAATTACAAACATGTTAGAACACACAGTGCTCAAATCAATTAAAGTTCTAAGAGAGGCAACTTACGAAAACACACAGTGTTATATGAGATACTGATATAAGGCTTGATGTGAAGTTAGAATTTAAATGTTGTATCATACCTTGGGGTTAGTTCACAAACTATTTAAAAAGTGTTCATGCAGTGCCCCCCAAAAATGTTTATAAATGGTTTTTATATAGACTGACGGAGAGAACCATTTATAAATATCAGCTAATAATCTTGTAGAACTTTTTAGACTAGCAGGCTTTATCTGGCATGGGGTATTCATGGGCCCAGCCACTTCTGCAGAGGGAGGAAGCGGTGATGTGACAGGTACTTGCCATGCCCCCCCTCTGAGGCATCTTCTGAGTTGTGTCATGCCAAAAACCCCTGCTGAGACTTCCCTTTCACCTTGTGAGATCCCCCGGTCACCTTTTCATTTTCACTGTTAACTAGAGATGGGCATGAAATGAGCAATTTTTTGTTTTTGTTTTTGTTTTTTCGTTTTTTCACGCAATGAAAATGAAACAAATTTTTTTTCAAACAAAACAAAAATGAAAACGAAATGACCCAATTTGCCGTGTTTTTCGTTTTCGTTGCAGCAGATGCATTGAACTAAAAAGAATGCTAACGAAACAGCAATTTTTTGTTTTCATTTTCATTTTTTCATTTTGTTACCTAACAAAACGAAAATGAAAATTTTTGCAAAAAACGTAATGAAAACAAAAACGAACCGAAACGGACCCCTAAATGACCAAACGACAAACAAAACACCATTTTTTTAGTCGCGCCCATCTCTACTGTTAACTAGTTAATTAATTAATTTCATTTTCCCCTTCATGTTCCGTGCAGCGTCATGCCCTCTTCAGTGAATTCTACACAATAATCATGTCATTGTAACAATCCTATTAAGCTTGGTGTTTGTTCCAGAAAAAAAAAGTCCAATAAAACTTCCAAAACTTTCCTGTCAGATCTCTGTGGGATTTCCCAGAGTAAGAAATCATGCACAGAAAAAATATTATTGTGAGAAGATAAGATCTGGTCATTTCCTTTCTGAGAATGAGGAAGTGATCAGATGGCACATAGCTAGTAATTTGGTTCACTTTGGGCATGGTTCTGTTTTCCCTATTTTCCTGTGACCACATGCGTTTTAAGTAAGAGCAACTTTTGTGAGCTGTTCCACCCTTTTGTGCCATAGAACTAGGGCTGCAGTATATTTGGAATGTTTGTATATGCTCCTGATTAGAGTACTTCAGATTCATTTCCCTGGGGAAAACCCACCCCCTGGGCTCTGCGTGCCATGAGGCTCTGTTGTCATCATCACTGTGTCAGTCCTGGAAGGAACATGGCTGGGTCTTCCCTGCCTCCCCATGTAGCTGACCTCTGCAGCCAGGAAAAAGGATTGGAGTTCCCCACTCAGGCTCTGTTCAGACATTCAACATACTTCTCAAGTTTCCCTCATCAATCTGGGTTTGTTTGTTTGTTTGTTTGTTTGTTTGTGTTTTTCTTTTGGTTCAGATGAAGCACATGTGATCTCTCATTCTGCGCCCCTCTTGAACTAAATCTACAGCAAAATCTGGGACCTCATACTTCCTCCCTCATGTTATGTTCTGTATTATATGCCCACTCTGGAGTGTGAACTGATGGTCTCAGGGTATTTTTGTGACTGATCCCAAAAGGCTAACAGCCCAGCTGGTGCTAATTTGTCAGTTAAGCTTTTTAAATAAATAAATAAATTACCTGACGGTGTGCAACTCCTTCTGTAATCATTTCAATGAAAGTTTAACATAGTTCTGGCTACATGGGACTAACCATGCATTTGAACTCTTGGTATGGTATAGCAATCACATGATAGGATCATGCAACATACCACAAGGGGGAAATTGTGAGATAAAGAAGATACATTTCTGCAATGTGAACAGTCTTGAGTCAATGAATTGTTTCCCTTGGAAAACAAATACAAAGTTCTCATCATCATTCTGTCCTGATTATTCCATTCTGCAGTGTACACGGTTGTTTCATTTGCTCTCAAATATAGCTGTTGTGACATTCTCTTCAATGTGATATATGCATTAGGTTGTGACAATAGAAAGGACAGACACTATTTTCTTCTCTTTTTTTTCAAATAGTTTCCTAAGTGATATAGCAGTATTTCAGATATAATGGCTAGGCAAATGCATTACTGTAGTACTATAAGATGTCCTAAATTTAACAAAAAAGGGGTTTATTTGCCTTGGCCTGCAGAATAACAACCATGATAAGAGACAGGGAGATGGGTAGGGGCATCAATAATCAAATGGGAGATGACTGGAATAATCTGAAGTTCTGTCTGGATCCTGCTCATGGGAGAAGAAACTTATCTTGTGTGAATGGAATGATTAAGTGCATGATAAAATAGATCACACCAAAGGTGAGAGCCTTTTAAATGTGATTCAGATCACTCCAAGTTACTGTGTCTAGTCACATCCTGAGAAGCTGTGGCAGTTACACCTTTAGCATTTGGTACGTTCATTGGAAGAAGTTGCTCATGCCAAAAATATTAAAAGTCAAAAGGCTTTGTTGTTTTTACTGCAACACAGCCGCACAGCTGCTTCCTTGGAACTTTATCAATAGTTGTATCTTGTTCTCCTGTGTATTTCGTAGTGCAGATGACTAACTTTTTCAGAGATTGCAGGAGCAAGGCCTGCAAATTAATTTTTTTTAAAAAATATCACTCATAGTCATGAACAAGAATCAGAGATTTTTCAAATTGATGGTTAACTCCTCTCTGTGGAGTACTAGCAATAAACATGGTTTCTATGATTCAACTCTTTTTGTACATGACGGTTGCATTGGAATATGATTGGTAATGTGTTCTAACCCTATCAAAATAAATGTATTGCAGTGAGGCTCACTATATTCCATACCTTTTATGTAATTACACAACTCGTTTCTCCCAAAGCAGGGATCCAAGAAAACTCATAAGATCATTTTAAAAACAGAGGTACATCCCAATAAACTTTGGGATGCACATAGAATTAATTTTTTCTGTTCCTAATTCAAAAAGTGATACTGGCAAAAATTTCCCTCCATGCACACAGGAATCTCCATAGTCAAAATGCAGCATACAACAGTTCTTGGGGATTGGTTGCTGCTAAGCTTTTCTGTGTTTGATGATGCCATAACGTTCGAAAGTGTATGCCATGTTGGATTAGTTAGTATGGAATGGTGCTGCTGGATCTAAACTTTAAACAGCTGTAATGCAAAATAAATATGTTGGTCAAAAAGAAAAAGTTGTGGGAGAAAGCGATTTTGGAGTCAAGATGCTATGTGGGGAAAGAAAGAGGGGAGAGGAACTGAAAAAAAGTTATTCTACAAAACTTGTGTAGTTTTACTACAAAAAAGCTCAGAGGAAATGTGACAGCCTAGATCTTTTCCAATCATCTGACAACTGGAACTGGCTTCGAGTTCAAACTAATTCTGTTATAAGACAGAGAGAGTGGTTTAACACATCATTTCCAAAGTTAAAATCTGTTTTAGGTAATTGACAATGGCAAAGCTGTAGCCATATGCAGACGAAACAAACAGAATAAAAAGCAAAGGCACATCCTAAGGTATATGCCAAATTTGATAGATGTCACTATGGCTGTTGACTGAGAATATTCTGCCACTATGTGATTGATATGACTGCTCCTTAGAACTGGGTTAGTTGTCCAAGTGTTTGAGGATGGATGGTAAATATTCCTTTTCCTCTGAACCATGAGAAAAGCAGAGTAGACATGAGCACAAACCTCACTCCAAGGATTTGAGCTTGTTCGTAGACATGAGTGCCACTTGTTCCCTTCCTCTGCCTCCTGGGCTCGTTCCCCTACACCAGTGTTGGCGAACCTATGGCATGGGTGCCAAAGGTGGCACTCAGAGCCCTTTATGTGGGCACCTGACATCGCCCCTTCACAGCCACCTATATGGAGTTTAAATTGCTGTATTGGCACTTCACAAAAAAATTGTGGGTTTTTTGAATCCCAGTTTGGGCACTCAGTCTCAAAAAGGTTCAACATCACTGCCCTACTCACTAGCTGGAGCATGCTCCTCCTCCTCCTCCTCCTCCTCCTCCTTGTCTGTTTGACCAGTCCCTGTCAGGAGCACAGGATTCCCTGCCCTACTTCCTTGGGTGTCCACTTATTCAGTCAAGGAGGAAGAAAAGGCAAGCTCATGTTCCTGCTAGGGAGTGGTCAAACAGCTGAAGAGGAGGAGGAGAGATTGCACTCCAGCAGATGAGTGGGTCATAGGCCAGGTAGTGTGTGTGTGGGGGGGAGAGAACACATGGCACCTACGGTACCATGCATATGAACTAGCATGAACCTCCAAACCAAGGTTTTGTGCCTATCTCTAAAAAATGGGCCATGTCAGCACACATGATCTAGGGGTGAGACTGTCATTTGATAGAAATCTGCTCCCATTTCTCAGATTTTAAAATCTAATTGTATTGTCCAACATGAGTGAATTATCTTAATTATTTTAGCATACATCCTACTCATTTAACAAAATATCAGCAATTTAGACATTTACATTTTGGCGTGCCTTTCATCAAACCACATCATAGTATTATAGAATAATTGAACTGGAAGGGGTATATAAGGTCAACTCCTGCCCCCTGCTCAATGCAAGAATCCAATCAAATCAATGTAGATATGACAATTTTCTCTTGAATGCCTCCAGCATTAGAGCACTCACCAAAGTAAGTAGGTACTAGGGTTGGGCACCTTATGAAAAATGACACACTGTTTTGTCATTTTGTAAGCTTAAGAAATGTTACAAAATGAAAAAAACAGCAAACAGCGTGTTGTCAAGAAATGAAACAAAACACCATTTTTGTTTTGGAAATGAAATGATTTGTTCTAGTGGTGAGAAGCCTCTTGATCCATCCGTCTTGAGAACAGGAGGTTTATTTTTAAACTGATTGATTTGTTTTCCTTCTTCCCCTCCCATGCCTCAGCTGTTACTTATTTCTGATCTTGATCTGCCTGCCTGCAGCTAGCCAGGAGCTAAGCTCTTCCCTTCCCATGGAAGAGTTGTCCCTATATCTGCAAGTTGATTTAAAGTTTTAACTGATTGATCCTTTCGTGATTAAGTAGGACTGTGGAGGGTTTTTTTTATATTTTCCTTCCTCCCACCAATCAGCTATGGAACTTATCTCTACAATCTCTCCATGCAGCAGCTTGTTTACAGAGGCTTCTTTGTTTAAAAGGTTTAAGGAGGATATATGATTTAGGGCAGTAGGCTCCATGTTAAATAAAAAAGGAAAGCTCCTTATTATTTATAGACTTTTCCTGATGAAAATTAATTTAAAAATCCGTTATCAATGAAATGAAACAAAATGAAGACTGAAATGAAACAAAAAGAAAAGAAACACTATATTTCTGTTTCGTGCCCATCTCTAGTGGGTACAATAACTGTAATTTGGAGTCTGAGATGTTAGCATTTTGTCCAGTAATTCATAACAGAACCAAGATTTAAATAATGAAGTTTGATGTAGTTGTAGATGTTCGTTGGTGCTCTAAAATAAAAAAAATAAAAAACAGGTGCCAACCAGACCCAGGAGCCATGTGCTTAGCGCTCAAAAACAAACAAACAAAAAACCCAAGGCGCTGGCCCCAAGCTAGCGCCTCAAAAAAGCCTCTGCAGCCACCACCACCGCTGCCAGGATCGCCACCGGTAAGTCAGACTCAAACCAGTTCAGATGGTTTGGGTGTGTACAATTTGTTTTAAAATTCCATACAAACATGAACTCAACCGAATCAAGGGTGGGCCCAAAACAGAACAAAACAGAACCATCAGTTTTCTGTTTCGTGCCCACCTCTACAAAATATAATATTCAGGAGTGCTCTCAACCACACCAAATAAATTGAGGGGGGGGAGGGAAAATAAGAAAACAAAACAAAACAGTAAATTAAATGCCTGTCTAAAAAGCATGGTTTTGAGCACTTTTTTGAAGGTGGGCAGGGACTGTGCAAGGCGCAAGTCACTCAGAAGATGGTTCCACAGTGAGGGGCCCACCACAGAGAAGGTGCAGTTGCATGTGATTGACTTATGTGCCTCCCTGGGTGTGGCCACTCAGAGTGAGCATGCCTGCGACATTGTAGTGGGCCTGGCCTCAGTTGACCTTTGGGAGATACGCTCCAACAAGTATTCTGGACCCAAGCCGTGGAGGGTTTTGTAAACCAAAACAAGACCTTGAACCTTATCTGGAGAGCCACGGGCAGCCACTGCAGGCGAACCAGAACTGGGGTGATGTGATCGTATCTACGAGCACCCACCACCAGTCTGGCCACCACATTCTGCACTCGTTGAAGTCTCCAGACAAGGGTCAAGGGCAACCCCACATAGAGGACATTGCAGTAATTGATCCTCAAGATTATAAGGGCCTGCACAACTGTCCTCCGGGAGGCCTTGTCGAGGTATGGGCAGATTTTAAAGTATGTCAAATCTTTATCTGTTTTATCAGGCTGACACCTTCTCAGATGATCAGCTTGGATGGTTTCATAGCTTCATTGTTTAAAACTCTGTTGCACAAAGGGCACATGGGCAGACGTTTGTCCAACAGGGATGGAATGAAGCCAAACTTTAAAAAATCAATCCTGGCTGTGCCATGTATCAATGAATCTTTTCTATAAAGATTTAAGTAGATAATACTGATTGCTAAAACAGTGAAGGGAACCCCATTAGGGAAAACACATGTACAGTAGTACTTTGGTTAAAGAGCATAATCTGTTCCAGAAGCATGCTTGAAACTGAAACGCTTGTATATCAAAGCAAATTTTCCTATAGGAAATAATGGAAACTCAAATGATTTGTTCCACAGCCCAAAAATATTTGATTACAATACTGTAATATAATACAATGTACTAAATAAAATACAAAATACAGTACAGTACAAAGTACAACAAAAGTACAAAGAACAATAACCTGCATTTGAAAACCTTTGTGGCAGGAACCCCAAATCACTCCAAATTTGGAGGGCTTAAAGGGGAGAGTCCAAGGATGGATCATTCCAAATTTGGTGTCTCTGGGAAATGAATTGGTTCATTTCAAAGGGAAAAAAATGCCAATTAGTTTCATAAGAAACAACACACTGCATCATTATTTCATTTAGTTTTATTTTGTTAGCTAATGAAACCGATGAAATGGCATATCATTTTTTCATTTGTTGCCCATCCCTAATGATCATCAAAATGCTCGTAAACCAAGTTACTTGTTAACCAAGGTACAACTGTAATTATAGTTGATTTGAATTTCAAACTACCATGATTTGGGTAGAAATATTTGTCATGTGGCTGCAAAACATGAGTCCCCAATCTTTGCAAAATGGACTTTAAAAACATGCACATGGCGAGAATCAAATTAAAAAAAAATTATGATGCAACACCCCTACCCCACACACATAATGCAAAATAGACTTTACAGGTTTGCACACCACAAGGATCAGGTCTCAGGTCCCTACCTTTGTACCACTTAAGAAATGCACCAATTTAAAAAAAATCCAAAAATTGCTGCAAAAACTTTCAAAAATGGTACCAAAACAATTTCTGTTAGATATAAGACATTTACAGAATGCCTAAATGTTGATGATGACCTGCCTAAATTGAGTCCACTCACATGGACTCCCATGTACATTTTGTCTACCCCAATTTTTTCTCACTGTCATATACCCCCTGCAAGTCGAAATAGACCCCTGAGGGGTTTGTATAGACCATTTTGGGAACCTCTGCTATAGAATGACTAGTACTAAGAAAGAGGTGGACTTTGTGCATTCCAATAAAGGAGTAGTACGGCTGTGTTAAATATCTCCACATTTCTGAGTTTGTTTTATTTTGCCTTACACTCTAACAGGGCCGGCACTAGGCTTTTTTGCACCCTAGGCGAGGGGCGGGGGTGGGGCAGGGCAGGGGGCATTGGGGGGGCTGGCTGGCTGGTTGGCGGGGCGGCAGGAGGGCGGGCGGCGGGGGGCAGGCGAGCGGGTGGGCGATGGTGGCGGCAGAGGGGGCAGCAATGTCAACGGCGGGCGCGGGGTGGCGGGGGGTCAGCAGGCTGGCCAGCGCCCCTTGTCCATTTTGGCACCCTAGGCAACTGCCTAGTTCGCCTTAATGGATGTGCCGGCCCTGCACTCTAATGAAAGGAATAGTCAGTTTCTTGATATAAAGCCTATTATCATTATACCCCCAAAGCTTTACTAGTTCTTCCAATCAAAACTAAGAGAAGCAGCATTTATCATAGGCTCATATCTTCCTATCCAAGAACCCCTTCAAAATATGAAAAAAATAAAATAAAATAAGAATTAAGGTTATTGGTTAAGATCCGTTAAGGTTATTGGTTAAGACATGTTGTAGGCGTAATCACTTGCCATTCACCCACACTACACCTAGTGATCAATGAACATTAAACTCAGTAGAAAAGTTAGTCCCATCAACTTGACATCAGGCCAAATTCTGAGTTGACTGTGGAGATTTCAGGTTTAGATGAATTTCTGTGAAAATTTAAGGGGGAGGGGAGTAACCACAAGAAGATTGCCGGTATATTTTGGTGAGGGTACTCTGTCCACAATGGACAATATCTTGTTGTTTAGCATTGTAAATGTCCCTAAAGTAGCACCACTGAATCAATGGAGATTTGGTGAGTCACAATAAGTATAGGAGGTTGCAATTTGAATAGGCCCATTTAACTCAATGGAATTTAGGAAGGAGTTAAGACACTAAATGCCCAGGGGTTCTATAAGGAGTGGGTATAGCTTCAGGAGATAGCACCAGGATTCAGACTGGAGAATTGGGCCAAAACAAAATTAGTTTCAATGGGAAAACATATAGTTTACATAAAGGTAGGAAAAATCAGATGCACAAATTCAGTATGGGTGACTGGTGGTTTGAAAAGAATCTGGAACTCTGAATGGTAACAAAAAGCTAAACATGAGCAAACAGCTGCAAGGATAAAAAAAATTAGAACACTATGTCCATTTTTAGATACCAGATTTTAAGAAAGAAGTGGGTTGCCATGTTTAGGCTCCAGTCATTCCTGGAGGAAGATCATGTCCTGAATCAATTCCAGGTCCAGTCCAGGTTCAGGCTGCGGCATGGGACTGAGACAGCCCTGGTCATGTTGCAAAATGACCTCTTGAGGAGGGCCGACAGGGGTTGCTCTACCCTGTTGGTCCATCTCTATTTGTTGGTGGCCTTTGATAATGTCGACCACAGTATCTTCCTGGGCAGGCTGTCTGAGGCAGGTATTGGGGGTCATGAGTTGTGCTGGCTCTGGTCCTTTCTCAGAGGCTGACCCCAGAGAGTAGAGGTGGGGGTGTTTTGTCAGCCCCATGGACACTCTCCTGTGGGGTGCCCCAGGGGTCGGCAATATCCCCTATGCTCTGTAACATCTACATGAGGCCACTGGCTGAGGTCATTCTGACTTATGGAGTCTGCTATGATCAAGTATGCTGATGACACATAGCTCTATCTCAACTTTTCCACCTCTGCAATGGAGGCTGTACGGACCCTGGACCGCTGCCTGGCCACAGTTGTGGAATGGACCAGAACTAACAGGCTCAAGCTCAACCCTGAGAAGACTAAGATTCTGTTTTGGGGGGGGGGGATCCCCAGATGGGCACAGTGGCCCTCTCCCCAGTTTGGGAGGGGGAATGACCCTCTGGCTGGTGGACACTGTGAGGAGTCTGGGCATGGTCCTGGATACAGCTTTGTCCCTGGAATCTGAGGTGGCAGCTGTTTTCAGGGTGGCCTTTTACCAATTGGCCCATGCCTGGATGTAGATTCCCTTAGAATGGCTGTGCAGGCACTGGTAATCTCAAGGATTGAACAGTACTCGATGCTTTCTCATTGGATGACCCACCATTACTGCATATTATGGGGAGGATTGCTAATTTGCTAGAATCCATGAAGCCATGTAGCACTGAGTTTTGGCTCTTAGATATTTGCTGGAAACTATTTTCTTCTACAGGTATTAAATCACGAAGTGAGAAGAACATAAAGCACCATTTTTATTAATTTAAATTGTTTGCCGATGAAGCCCAAGAAAAATATAAAGAGCTAAAACCACAATTTATTTATTTATTTATTTATTTATTTGTTTGTTTGTTTGTTTGTTAATCTTATACCCTGCCCATCTTCCCAAAGGGAACTCTGGGTGGCTTACAATAAAGATACAATGAAAGATATTTGGCAGAAGAAATAATTGGTAAGAGGAAGTGCTCTATTCAAAGAATAACCAAAGAACAATTGTTCTGGTGGTAATTGCCCTTATTTGCCACCCTCTTATAAAATATGCTAGGGATAATAAAGGCAACAGTAAGACAGGCAATAATAGAGTGCATCCTCTCCTTCTTTAGGGCATGATGTGATCACATTTAGTGGATTGACTTGACAACCTGGCAACTAATTTTTTGAGTCACTGTCTTATGTCTGTTTCTACACCTGCTATCCAAAAGCGCAGCCATCTTGAGTGTCTTTCCTATTGCCTGGCATCCAGGAAAAGAAGGGCTCTCCTTCTTAGGAAAGGCTAAGGCTTTTGGGGTGATGCAAGGAAGAGGGAGAGGAACATAATGCAATTTGGCATTAAAATTATGAATGGTATGTACAGATGATTTCCTTCTCCCAAAATACAAGAAACTGGGGATCAACTGTGAAACTGATGGACAAGAATTCATGAATGATAGAAGAAAGAACTTCACACTAAGAAAAACAGAGTTGTGGGTTAATAGTTACCCTGTTTCCCCGAAAATAAGACCGCCCCAAAAATAAGCCCTAGCAGGATTTCTATGCATTTGTTAAATATAAGCCCTACCCCGATAATAAGACCTAGTGATGGGTGTGGCTATGCAGGTATGCTGCATAGCTACGCCATGCATTTTGGCACAGAGTGGTAAGGAAGATTAGAATACCTTTTATCTGCCATAGCTCCTTCCTCTGAGCCATTCACACTTGCTCGGGTGTGCAGGTGGCAACCGCATCACTCCTTTCTCCTAGCCATTTGCACATGTGTGTGTGCGCATGTGGTAACCGTGGTCGCAGGCATCCTATTGCACACACAAAATCAGCTAGGGGAAAGGAGTTCACGCATCACTAACATCAGCCCCTACTGACCAGCAAACAGTCTGTGGGCCTGCTTTTCCTGAGAATCTGTACCCCCAGACAAGGTGAGTGCAAAAAGAAAGAGCTATTCTGTTGAGTACAAGAAAGGAATTGTCGAGGACTCCCAGGGCAAGAATCTTAGGGCTTTCTGCAAAGAGAAGTTGGATATCCAAATGGTCCGAAAATGGAGGGCAGAATACGATAACCTCAGTCTACATGTGGACAGAGGGAATGCTAAGAAGCGCAAGTGTGGTTCAGGTCGGCAACCTTTATTTCCTGAGCTGGAAAACAAAATCTATGAATGGATTGCTGACAGGAGAGCAAAGGCTTTGGTTGTGTGCAGGGCTGATATTTAAGTATATTATACTTAATAAAATAAAATAAGACATCCCCTGAAAATAAGCCCTAGTGCAGTGTTGGCGAACCTATGGCACGGGTGCCAAAGGTGGCACTCAGAGCCCTTTCTGTGGGCACCCAACATCGCCCGTTCACAGCTACCTGTATTCAGGTTAAATTGCTGTGCTGGCACTTGGTGAAAATATTAGTGGGTTTTGAATCACATTTTGGGCATTTGGTCTCTAAAAGGTTCGCCATCACTGCCCTAGTGTGTCTTCTTCAGAAAAAATAATTATAAGACAGTGTCTTATTTTCAGGGAAACACGGTATACACTATTAGTTACAGCAGGCCTGCCCAAATCCTGCCCGGGGGCCAAATCCAGCCCATCAGGCCATTCTGAGTGGCCTGCGGCTGGCTGGCCCTTCCCTCCCTCCCCCTCCTTCACCCCATTTTTTTTTAAAAATCTTCTGCCAGCACTGACACTGCTAGGAAGCTTGAGGGGATGGGCAGGCCGGCCGGCCGGTGAGCAGAAGCTTGTGGGGCTGGGTGGGGGGCCACCTGTGGCCATGGATCCCTATGCTTCCTTTGGTCCCCACCTCCCTCCCTCCCTCCCTCCCTTGTTCCCCACTTTCCTTCCTTCCTCTCTTGGTTTCCACCTTCTTCCCTCCCTCCTTTGGTGCCCGCCTTCCTTCCTGCGGGTGGGGTTGCAAGGGGTCAGTGGGTGGGGCTTGCAGTGGGGTGGCAGGGTCAGGGAGCAACCGGCCCCTGACACATTATCAGCCACCAAATCTGGCCCTCCTTACAAAAAGTTTGGGCACCCCTGAGTTACAGGATTCTGAGCATTGCAACATCAGGTTCATCAGCTCAATAAAAGATTGGAAGTAGAGCTGGGACAACCTGCAGTGATCAGCCATTGTGGCTTCTAGCCACAGGGTATTTTGAGGTATCACCCAACATCCAGATGAAAATCCAATTCACCTTTCAGTGGATGAATGCATAGCAGATTTCTGCAGTTATTGAGTTCTGTGTCTAAGTACCAAGCACCGTAACAATACCCAGTTATCTCTTGTCAGTTTTCACACACCTCTGACTAGCTATTAGTAGGGAAAGAAAATGCTGACCTGAATGGACCAGACATCTGATCTAACATGGCAGACTGGGCTTCCTTTTTTGAAAACAGAGCCAGTCCTTCTACCATGCAGAATGAGACTGCTTCCTCAGGCATCAGTGCCAAAAAGGACATGGCATTTTTGCCACATATGCCAAAATGTCACAACCAGCATCCTGGCCATAATGTTAGACACCTTGAAAGAGAGAGAGGGACATAGTGTCTTGATAGTAGCTACCTCCAAATTGTCTTCGGAGTAAATAACTGAGAGTTCCTATTTTACAAAAAATTACTTATAACTAATACCTTTATTAATATACCTTCAAAGTTCTTCTGTTGTGATTGCATGTTAACAAGAAAAACTTCACTCCTTTGGTAGCATAACTTCAATTTTTGATTACGTTTATTGTTATAGGATATCCTTTGGTAGCATAACTTCAATTTTTGATTACGTTTATTGTTATAGGATATGTAACTTTTATAAGTGGTAGAAAAAGAAAATTGTATGGTAATAGTACAGAAACAGCATTGGTCACCCTGCACAATGACCTTTTGAGGGAGTCCGACAGGGGCAAAACATCCCTGTTGGTTCTCCTCGATCTCTCAGCAGCCTTTGATACCGTTGACCATGGTATTCTCCTGGGGAGGCTCTCTGAGTTAGGGATCAGAAGCACTGCTTTGCAGTGGTTCCATTTCTTCTTGGAGGACCATCCTCAATGAGTGCAGCTGGGTGAGATGACCTCTGACCCATGGTCCCTCAATTGTGGGATGCCACAGGGGTCGTTCATCTCTCTCATGCTCTTCAACATTTATATGAGGCCACTGGGAGGGATCATAAGGGAGTATGTAGTTTTGTGACAATAATATGCGGATGACACCCAGCTCTATATCTCCTTTAAATTTTCTTCAGCAGATGCTGTTCCATCCTTTGAGCACTGCTTGTCATCCATCTTGGATTGGATGGGGACTAATAGGCTGAGGTTTAACCTGGGCAAGACAGAGATTCTGCATGTGGGGAACCCTGGGGTCTGCAGGTTGAGGACCTCCCTCATTTGGGGGGGTTACTCTCCAGCAAAGGATGGGGTCTGCAGTTTGGGTGTCCTGCTGGACCCAGTGGTTACCATGGACACCCAGCTGGTGTCAGTGGTCCATTCTGCTCATTATCAATTGCGGAGGATTGCCCAGCTGCAGACCCTCCTTGACCTCAGGGCATTAACTGTGTTGGTTCATGCACTTGTAATCTCGAGAATAGGCTACTGTAATGCTCTCTACATGGGGCTACCCTTGAGGTTAATGCAGAGATTGCAGCTAGTGCAGAATACAGTTGCCAGACTTTTAATGGGGCAAAAGGGCACCAACATACAACCCTCAGTTGGAAGTTCTGCACTGGTTGCTGGTATGCTACCGCATTGACTTCAAGGTTTTGATGTTAACATACAAGGCCCTAAATGGTTTGGGACCTCAGTATCTGACAGAGTGGCTCTGCCCGAGATGAACTGCCCAGCTCACGCGTGCTAGGCAGGACATCTGGGGGTTCCAACCCTGAGGGAGGCTCTGAAAGTTGTAACAAGTTGTAGGGCCTTCTCAATGGTTGCCCCTCCCCCAGTTATGGAATCATCTACCTCTGGAAATTCACCTGGAACCCTTGCTTCAAGCTTTTAAAAAATATATTGAAAACTTGGTTGTACAGAATGGCCTTTCTTGATTTCCCAAACACCCAGTAAGACACTATTCTTCTTTTTACCACTTATCTTTTTTCTGTTTTTTTATTTAAGCAATCACCTGGCTATTTTTACTTGCATTTTAGTTTTATTTTCGTTTATTGTTGTTGATTTATGTATATTTTATTTATATTATATTGTCTGTATTTTGGGTTTTTTAAAAGATCCTACTTTGTTATTTTGCTATTCGATGTTGTGAACCACTCAGAGTAGGCCTAGGGCTAGATGGGAAGTATAAAAGTCAAACAAATAAATAAATAAACAAACAAACAAATAAAGCAACATTGAGGTAAGCAGGAAGAGAGTGTATTTTGCTCTAGAGGCAATGTATAGAATTCTGATACTTTTTCAAAAGAGTAATTGAACATATACAGTGGACCCTCATATAACAAATGGTTTGTATAAAATAAAATCTGTACAACATAAAAAATTCCAGAGATAGGGGAAATTTGCTTCATAGAATCATCTATGGAGCAAATCCGTACAACATAAAAATGGTAACGATTAGGGATTACTCTATTTTCAATGCATTCTTATGGGAAATTTGTATAAAGGAAAATTTGTTCAACATAATTTCATTTGGAATGAATTAATTCCTTTATACAAGGTACCACTGTATTTATTTTTTCAAAATTAGTGTTGAGGTTTTTTTTGTTTAAAAAATGGAACACTAATGCTAGCCAACTACTTTTAATCTCAGAGCTAGTAAATGCAATTAACTACATTTCAAAAGTAACTTTCTAAATTCTGCACCTCAAGCACGACAATAAGAAGGTTAGCTCAGTGGTTCTGGTATCTACCTGCGGGGCTGGACACAGTGATCCATCAGGTCTTTTCCAGCTCTTCAGTTCTAGGATGATGATGATGATGATGATGATGATGATGATGATGCTGATGACGGCGGCGGCGATGGCGGCGGCGACACGGCGGCGGCGGCGGCGGCGGCGATGATCATGATCATGATCATAATCACATCTCTTTGACAACATTTCTTTGCTTCTTTCCTTCCCTCCTGACTTAACTGTCTTTAGCTCAGTGGGCTAGAGTGCTGAAAACTGTCACCTGCAAAGTTGGCTGCTTGGCGGTTTGAATCCCAGGTGCTTGCTGTTAACTCCAGCTCCCGCCAACTTAGCAGTCTGAAAGCATGTAAATGCAAGTAGATAAATAGGTACCGCCGTAAAAAAGCAGAAAAGTAAACAGTGTTCCATGTGCAGGGATGCATTCAGCCACATGGCCACAGACTTGCACAACACTGGCTCTCTGGCTTGGAAATGGCAATGAGCACCACCCCTAGAGTCAGACACAACTAGCACACATGTGTGGGCGGAACCTTTACTTTTACCTTTACCTTATGCCATCATTGCCTAATAGTTTCATGGATCTTCACCCATCTGTTGTATTGTACCTTGCTGATTGGTTCAGCCTCTTGTAAGCCGCCCAGAGTTCCCTTGGGAAGATGGGTGGGTTATAAATTCAATAAATAAGTAAATAAATAAATAAATAAATAAATAAATAAATAAATAAAGTCCTCTCTGGTAGTGAGTGAGATTACAATTCGCAAAACTGCTGGAGAACTTTGTCTTGTACATCACGGTAATCAGGAAAATGAGGAGGAGTATCCAATGGTGCCCTATCATTTGTGGAGGCATCTGACATATCAGAAATTTCCACTAGCAGAAGCAAAGGGGATGCCATTTTAATCTATTCCCCCCACAAATTATTTTCAGTACTGTTGCCCCTGCCCGATTATCTATCTATGATAGTATTGGGGTATGTTTAGAGGAGGGAATTCAAAAGAAGGCATCTATCAGTACCCCTGTGTGAACAATTGGATTCAACCACAATGTTTCCATTCTAGGATCCAAAAATAAAAAATTAAGTTCTATCATGGAAGCTTTATTTAGCAATAACATTATTAATCAGGAGGCTGTAAGAGTGTTCCATGTTTTGTTATGTTATTATACATAAATTACCCATGATTTCTATTAACTGCTTCATCCTATTTTTAAGACTGTTTAAAAGCTACAAGACTGTTTATGCCTACAGTCTTTTGTTCCTATGGAGTCAGATTTCATTTAATGCCAGATCCAGGAAGATGTACTTGATGCCTTAAATATCTAGGCAAAGTACTGCCCCCACCCCATTTTAAGAGAATGTTTTACTGTAATTTCTTCCTTCCTTCTAGATAATTTGAGGTGGAGGCAATATCTACTGCAGTCTAAAGGGAGACTGGACACACCTTGAAGGGGTGGGAGTGAGGGAGATATTTTGACGGGGTCAGGAATTTATAAATGCACACCTTAGTCAAGAGTACCATCATTCATATTACCATCAAACCTATTTCACTAAACAAAACATGCTTTTCTTATTCAAAGTATTCTCTGTGAAAGGGGGAGAGAAAACATTACGTGAAAAAAAGTGTTATTGCAAAACCAGTTAAAATGTGGAGTGAAGGTTTGAATAAACAAATTAAATTGCAATGGAATATAGTATGCCTCAGAGCCATTTCTTGACAAAACAGTCATCTTATTTACACGCTTCACAATACCCCACCATGGATGTTGAAGGGGGAAAAAATAAGGAGAAAAATAATTAGCATATTAATCTTTTTTATGCCGTCATCTTTCAGGTCCAGAAGACCATGGTGTAATTTAAATCTAAACGCTTTCCTGGCATTAGAATTCATTTTAGATGGGTCAATTGTTCCATAATAAAGGGATAGAAGGTGTACTTCATGCAAAAGATTTATGCTTGCCATTTGTTCATATTCATGTGCTACTGAATACCCTCAATTCAGATGGTGATGGCTGCTCATATCAGTTGAGCGCCAGCACCACAGATCACTAACCGGCAGCAATGAATTCCATTTGCAGGACAAAAAATACGGCGAAATTAACTCCAACAGTTTATTGATTTTTGCTTAACAGAAGCCAGTATAACAGCTCTATTGCCCTCATAATGATTAGTGACAAAAGTTTAATTAAGCAATTATGAAGCCAATAATAGAGTTGTCTGGCTTGCTTAGCTTTAGTCCGTTTAGGACTTATCTCCCGCCTGCACATCATAGCAGCTGGAATGTGCTTGAAGAGATTAATGCCGGGAGAACACAGATGCCTACTTTAATTCTGCTTCATGATGCTGTTTGAATGGAGTCGAGAACACAAGCTACCCTTTATCAAATTACAAGTCCGCTTTTCATGAATATGTAGTAAAAAAAAAAATCTAGTTGTGGCTTCAAGGTGTAATTATAAAGACATACAACAAAAATGACACACAATTCTGTCTTAGTAATCCCTGCTATGAAATATGCATGATAATGTATTACTGAATAAAGACTTAACAATGTTATAAGAGGCTTTGGCATTGTACAGTTATCCAAACAATTGGCAGCCTTTTCCAAATGTTATTTGAGATATTGTCTGACCTAACATCTTTGTTTTTCTCCCTCTCTTCGTCTTAAATATATTGTTTCAAGCTTATTCCATTGTGATCGGTCCATAATGGAGTTAAAAACCATCTTATCAACTTGTGAGAATTCTCAGTGTTGTTTTTTGTATGTGGATGCTTCAGTATGCTTATTCTAAAATGGATGCATGCAAAGGCCTCCCAGCACATTAATCGCTTTCAAAAATAAATGCACTATAAATTATTTAAAAAATAAAACAAGGAATTTGAGCAGTTGATGTGCTCAAGCTTCTTCTTTTTTTCTGGGTATCAACCCAGTTCCAAATTGTTAATCAAACTTAGTCTGTATTCAGAACTACACCTTGTTTTTATTGAAGATGTTTTACCATCATGGAAAACAGCAAAAAAACTCTGTCAGGCTACTTGACTCATAATTAACTCTGGTTTTGAAATTATATATTCCAGATACATATTTGTTGAAAGCCGTAGACTAAATAAAATTCCTGAGCTCAAAAGAACCTCTGTCCCACTCCAAAAATCCTAAGGAGATGGCTCCAAAAATGTCCCCATCGATGGTGGCAATTCTGTTAGCTTTGCTTTCTTGGATATGCCAATAACAACAGACAAGCCTGTATATATTTGATATCTGTATTCCTTATCATTCCACGTTTAACTTCAATATCTGATCTTTGACAGCTTTTCTGTTTAGAACCTGACTTATTTGATAGCTGACATGTAATAGGATTTAATATCTGACGGCAATTGATAGTTGACAGTCCAAGAGGTACCAAACATCTGCAATGCTGTAATGAAGCAATATAGATGCCTGGTAAGAAATCTAAAAGTCTAAAATTTCTAATTCTGCAACCAAAACTTTCACATTACAGAAATGGAATGATGACACTGGAAAATTCTGGGCACATCTGTGAATATTCCTTTAGACTGTTGTAAGAATTAGGAGTGAAGTAGCTTTCACATTCTCACTGTAAACTGGCAAACAATTGTGGCTGACACTGCATTTATAAGCTAAGAAGGTCTATGGCACACCTCTGTGGTGTCACATTTCACTTTACGTCCTCGAAAGCTGCATTCCAGAGGGTGACTTCTCTGTTCCATGGATAACCATTGGGGGTGCTGCCTTGCCATTCACTTGCTAAATGAAGACAGCTTGTTATTGCCAGAGAGCAGCTGTGTTTTCCATTGTCTCACACAGCGCATCAGAGAGAAAAGACATGAAGTTATTTCTGCATATTTACATGGGTTCACCTCAAGTGGATCACCTATAACCTAGCACTAAGCTGCCATTGTTCGTAAACTGGATTTGGGTTTGGGGCCTCACAGTGTGAAAGTCACTCTACACTTAACAACACCAGCCCCTGGTTTTTGTTGCTTCCATCAGATGGGCGTTCATAACATGCACTGCTTGTACCCCCATTCCAACATGCACACAAAGAATCACATTTTTCTTGTGGCATTCTGTTAATAAATCTGAACACCTCTCCTCCTCCTCCTCCTCCTCCTCCTCCTCCTCTTCTTCTTCTTCTTGGAGGGTGGGGGGAGTGTGAACAATTGTAGCAATTATCAAGGTTACAGGGGAAGCCATTTCATTTATCTAAAAGCACAACCAGGGTCTGAATACATACAGAAGGTTTATTACTGCAAGCTAATTCCACATTGATTCACAAGAATTGATTCACAATCAAGGGACAGAGAGCCATTGTCTCTGTGCAACGCATAAAGAGCACTGTCCTGTTTTCATAACTGTTCACCTTCCTATTAGCAGGGCACACCCAGAGACAATGCTTACTGGATTGCACCCTTAGTTTGCAATTGTGGCAACTACCTTATATGGAGTTTTGTTCAAGAGATGGCCAGAATGACTTCATTGCTTCCTGATAGTTCAGAATTTTTCTTCTTGACTTTTGGAGATAGAAAAGTGCAAAAGATGACTAAACACGGGGAATATCACATTCTGTTAGCTATTTCCCCTAAATATATTCCTTGCTTGAAAATGCCCATAGCATGGATGAAAAAATAATTCTCATCTAATTTTAAAAACAGTTAGGATGCAGTATTTAACTAGTAAGCTGTGGCCTAATGCAGTGCAGCATTACGTTACAAGAATAAACATTTTATTGTACTCAATTGATGGTGGCATATTATCGAAATGTTCCCCACAAGAACCACCTCCTGCCCTTTGAAGAGACTATCTTTCTTAGAGGATAAAAAGGTTACTAAATCTTCATAAGCTGTCAATCCTGAGGGACTGTTTTTCCCCCCAGGAAATAATGCCTCATTATTTTGAATTGTGATACAATATAATTTGGAGAGAGGGCTGAAGACTAAAGTCCAGCAAGGGAAGGTTTTTAAAAGCAGGCCGGCACAGTATTTCTTCTTATCCTTTTGAATAAAATTATCAAGGATGAAGAGGCTCTAACACATCATTAAACACAGCCAGTTTGCTTTACTTGCGTGCATCTGTTCTGATGCTGAAAAAGGTGCAAAGAATTGATGTCCATTCAATATTTCCTTCCTCTCTCCTGATCTTAGATTCGTCATTTAGAACAGGATATACTTTTTAAATACCTGATATGCATAGAATGGAATTTTCATGATTGGTTTGGCTTTAAATTTCCATAATCGACTGGACTTCCCAAATGATGCTGAATGCCTATAGTCTAAACAAGGTGTATCTTTAATTGAATTAGCCTCGGAAGGAATCTGCCTGTGCAGTTTGCTTGTAACAGTCTGTGCAGAATAAAATGTCAATCTTTTGGTAATTAATTTCACTATACCTGTGACAACTAGTAAATTGTAAAACAGCAGAACACTATCTTAATTACCCTTAACTAAAGAGACGGAGCAATAATGTGCTTATTGGCAATGAAAGATGAAATCATGGACAAAATTAAGTAAGAAAAGTATTTCTTCATGAATATTCCTTGGGATGATGAAGCAAAAGATTGGTGGTGGCTTATTCAGTAATACGGGCTCTGACTTAAAAATGATATCTGTATTTTACTCTTGACAGCTGTATTTTACTCTTGATGTGAAAAATGAACCATTCCTAATTTGAAATTGAATTCCAATTTTTATAGCCTAATAATAAAAATGGTCTTCAGTAGACTAAGTTGATACTTTTTTTTAACCACTGCTATCAGTGAAATCGGAGAGAACTATGAAGTCTAAGATTTTTTTCTCCTAGATATAAAACCATTGTCCATATCAAGATGCAGAAAGCAAAACAGCCATGAAGTTGGTGACTGTTGATACATTTCTTCCTTCATTAGGCAGGAATTCCTGATGCTCTCTTTAAATTTTGCTGGCCAAAGTCTAGCAACTCCATCTTTGTCAAAACAAGTACGAAAAACCCACACAGTGGTATTGTTCTTGTCAGTATAAATTCTGTTCAATACACTTTGCTGGCCTTTTAAAACAATACATATATATATATTTTCAAAAGCAAACCTACAGCCTATTGTTCTTATCGGCTCCAGATTCCAACAACAACAAAAAAACCATATCCCGTTAATCTTTTTTTTCCGCTGCTGCCTGATGAATGTAAAAAATAATATTTACCTTTCGCATATCCATTGCATAATGCACTGCTGGGCGAAGGTAAAAAGAATGTGCCTCAAATCTGAAGACTAAATATTGGATACTACTTGGAATAATAAAGTAAGTATGATTGGCTTAGGAAATGCCAATGAATATGAGATGAAAATTATACCAGCATGCCATGCCTGGTTGTGGTTGTGTTTATTCTTCCTTCTCTATATTTATTATGGGAGGGGGGGGTGGCGTTTGAAAAAAAAAAAAAACCCAGACCTTTTTCCTAATAGGATTCACATCTTATTATTGGTGCCGATCTGTGGTTTGCCTTAACTCACCATGATTACTTTTTTTAGAAGCTTTTCACTTTTCCCCCAGCTGATCCTCGTCTTGTTAGGCAGCCTTAATGACACTTCAGTCATTGCGGCTTTCAAGCGGAGGCCTTCCACAGTGAACAGAGAGTTGACATTTCCTGACATTTTCTCAACTAATTACAGGACAAATAATTAAGCATGTTCTCGTATGTAACAAATGAAGGCAAAAGCCGTCTGTCAGCGATGGTGATTGATGACACTCTGGGAGACTTTATCTGATGGGCCCTGCCATGCGGTAGAGGGGGGAAAGCAAATTTATTAGGATGAACAATGCAAATTCCGAGTCATCTCATCCAGTTATGCGCCAAAGCAATATCCGTGTCAAGGTGAATGTGACAATGAAAGCAAAATATTTGCATTTTGTGGAACAGGTTGAAGGGAAAATCAGAGCGGGAAGATGACAGGCCTAATTATTTTGGCTCATACAGGCTAGGACAGCTGTTTCTGGTGTCCTGAACAAGGCTGTCACACAGGTAACTAAATAGGTCTGCATATACGCCTGTATGCAACACTGTGCCGAGATGTCTCCCACTAATGACCAACGCTAATGTTGCTGCCATCCCTAGAAAACAGTAAATGTGTCACCGTGCACCTTCTGCGTGGCAGTCAACATTTCGCGACATAATTACTTGTTAGCAAATTAATTCCTATCTGTCAGTATCTATGCCAGTGTCATTTTGAGACCATTACGAAATTATACCATCACTATAGCAACTGCAAGCATAGTTAAAAGGGGGGGGGAGAACCACACATTTCAGAGATTCAGGAAAAAGTGCCTAGTTAGGGAGAAGACTAATAATGTAAAATTCAAATGGGGATGTTACTGTCTGCCATCCTAATTTTCTTTATCTCGATTATGCGTTTGATCAGTGATCATTAAACAATAATTTAAAATTTCCAATTTCAATCCCATGATTAATATTTCATATAATTAAAAACCTCAGCCCACAATAGGGTTTTTTTTTTCAGGAGGGGGAGGAGAGGGAGGAGAAGAACCACCAAACTCAGCACAGAATGCTGTCAATGCAATTAATTAGGAGCTAAAAAGTGACATGCTTTAAAAAAACAACAATCCTAATATCAGAGTTTATATGCAAATATGAATAACTGATAGCATCAGGCTGTTCTTTTTTTTTCACTGACTCCTTTGTAGCTTATAAACAACAGTAATCTGAAAACTCTACATCCTGACACATTTCAGGGTCCTTTTTCTTCTCAGTCTCCCTCCCTCCATCGTATGGCTTCCTCCACATAGTCTATTTATCTCAGAGCATTTCAGACCTTCTTCATCACTCTCTCACACGTAGTATTTCAGCTTCCATTACTCTGATTTCAATCTTGCACCTTTCTACTTAGGAGGTCAGTCATGGGCACCACAGGGAACCAGGAGGAGGTATATTCAGCCTGTTGTCTCGTACTCTACGTGTAGAAAAAGAGGGGACATTGCCCATTTTTCTTGTTGGGAGAAGTACGAGTTCCAGATGCCTCACCAGATCAATTGGGCTGCAACTCTTAAGTGGTTTAATCAGTATATTAATCAGCTAATGTTTTGTTGATGAATCCATGAAGGGCAAGTTTTAATCAATAGGCCAGCAGCCAACTATCCAAGAGATTAAATTTAAAATACGAACAGCAAATTTTCATCTGCAGAGATACAAGTTATGCGAGCCTTTGAGTTGGTTTTGTTCCTGGGGTGCTTGCTTTAATAAGGAGGAAAGAAGGACATGTGAAAGATGGCCTTGGACCAGTGTCCCCAACAAAGGGTTGGATCCAGTACATAACAATAAGTTCATTTCATTTCAGCAGTTCCACCTTAATGGCCAAGTCCCTTTAACTGGTAAGCTAATGCATACTTTTTCAGCATCTACTGTCTTTATGACATTGAATGCAAGTTATTTATATCTAAACAGTCACTTGCTGCCTAAACAGCAAATAATTTATTAAACTAGATTTTTGAATTGCTTTAAGGCTTAGAAATAAAAGGGGTTTTATTCCTGGAAGACAGCCCGCTTCCTGTATGTTAAAAGCATAGTTTGCATAAAGTTTTTTTTTGGGGGGGGGGATGTATTCTGCTTACTTATAGCATTTAAAATGGCAGCCTTTCCCATTGAAGTTAACAGACTTCACAATCCACCTTTACTTAGCACTTAGAACAGGTAGCTGATCCTGTTACCATCCTTCGTTTCTCTCTGGCTCCTTTTATGGGGTGTGTTGAGTGTTCATATATTACCAGGAATGATGATGCATATGTCTTGATAAATTAAAAATAAGAATTTTGTGAAATTTTAGGTCGAAAAGGTGTGAGGCCTAGTTCTTAGCAACCCTGCATCCTGTGTTGTACCATTTTACAATGCATGTTGCATGAGGAACATTTATCTACACAAAATAACTGTCTCTATACAGAACACTAGATCCCATAAGTGCTTTAGGTCTCCTTTCTCCCCTGCTGTCTGGTTTCTCTGGGGAAACAGAAGTTGTTGAATCCTGTGACCACCATTGGTATCATTATGATGGACATTGATTACCTTAGTAAATACCTGCCTTCCATTATAAGAAACCATTCTCAGATTTTTGATAACCTTAGCTTTCGTACAATGTATACTGCAGTACATTTCACCTACCATAAAATGCCAGGGTGACAACAACATGTGGCAGTAATTAGACCACTCCTAAAAAAACCAACCTGGACCCAGGGCTGGTGGGTATCTACCAGCCAGTAGCGAACCTCCCTTATTTGGGCAAGGTGTTGGAGCATGTGGTGGCCGGACAGCTCCAGGCGCTGCTGGATGAAATGGATTTTCTTGATCCATTTCAATCTGGTTTCAGGCCGGGTTTTGGAACAGAGACTGCCTTGGTCACCCTGTACAATGACCTTTGCCAGGAGAGAGACAGTGGGAGTGCAACCCTGTTGATACTCCTGGACCTCTCAGTGGCTTTCAACACCATCGACCATGGTGTCCTTCTGGATAGGCTGGCCAGATTGGGAGTTGGAGGCAATGTTTTGCAGTGGTTCTGCTCCTTCCTGGCTGACCGTGTCCAGAAGGTGGTGCTGGGGGACAATTGCTCTGCCCGGTGGCGTTTACGTCATGGGGTTCCTCAGGGCTCAATACTGTCTCCCATGCTGTTCAACATTTACATGGAACCGCTGGGAGCAGTCATCAGGAGGTTTGGGCTGAGGAGTCAGCAATATGCTGACGATACTCAGCTCTACCTCTGATTCTCCACCAATCCAGGTGAGGCGGTTTCTGTGCTGAACTTGTGTCTGGGCCAGATAATGGACTGGATGAGGGTTAATAAATTGAAACTCAATCCAGACAACATGGAAGTGCTGTTAATCGGTGCTTCGCCGGACAGGTTAGAGGGCCATTTCCCTGTCTTGGACGGGGTTGCACTCCCCCTAAGGCACAGGGTCCGCAGCTTGGGGGTGCTCCTGGACCCCGGTCTAACTCTGGAAGCCCAGGTGGACTAAGTGGCCAGGGGTGCCTTCCTTCAGCTCCGGAAAATATACCAGCTCCGCCCCTACCTAGACGAGCAGAGCCTCATGACTGTTACACATGCACTGGTAACATCCCATATTGATTACTGCAATGCGCTCTATGTGGGGCTGCCTTTGAAGACGGTCCAGCGATTGCAATTGGTTCAGAATCGTGTGGCGCGGCTGGTAAGCGGTGGGGCCACCAGAGATCACATCACGCCAATTCTACGTAACCTGCATTGGTTACCAGTTGCTGCCCGAGCCCAATTCAAAGTGCTTGTCTTGACATATAAAGCCCTAAATGGCTTAGGACCTAGATACCTGAAGGACCACCTCCTTCCATATGAACCTACCCGACAATTAAGATCGAGCCAGGGGGCCCTCTTGAAAGAGCCATCCCTCAAGGAGGTGAGAGGGATGGCTTGTAAACATAGGGTCTTCTCGGCAGCTGCCCCCAAGTTATGGAATGCCCTCCCAAGTGAGATCTGCCTGGCGCCAACATTGATGACATTTCGGTGCCAGGTAAAAACCTTCCTGTTCCAGAAGTTTTTTAATTGATACAACATAGACTGTGGGTCCTTTGATGGCAATTTTAGTGTGATGATTTTATTATAAGGTTTTGTTGTTGTTTTAATTATTTATTGATATTTGATGTTTTAACTGTTTTAATTCCTTATTGTAAGCTGCCCAGAGACATTTGGGTAGTGGGCAGCATATAAGTTGTAAAAATAAAATATAATAAATAAAATAAAATAAATAAAATGTACAACAGCAGGAATAGTTACAAAAATTATTGAACAATGTGTTCTGTTTCTCTTAGCATAATGCTGGGAGTTTGGAAATAATGGAAAAAAATTGTCCATGAAGAAACTGCTAATTTGGACTAAACTTGTCATCATATTTTGATTAAAGTAATACTTGAGCAAGATCTTGAAAGTTCGGGAGAAACATCCAAAGACAGTAGCAAAAGTTACTTCAGTTAATGAATCAGTCAAAAATATTTGTAGCCAATTACAGGGGTAGAAGGAGGAGCAAACCCCTGCTTTTAAGATAAAATAAATTAAATCTTACTATGATCTGAATGTAGAATCTAAATAGACCTAGAATTGCCAGGATAAACCCCCATAGAATGAATCAAATGAGTCATTGTGATTAACTTATTTCATTAGTTTTAATATGAATTTAGTTACAGCTAAATTTAGCAGGATTGGGTCTTTGGCTGACAAAACAGTCTGTGAAGAAAAGGAATGATACTTACATATCAGTATGTAAATGCACATGTCTGCATTGATTTCCTGTTTTGATTAATTGGTTGCAGCCTGGAGATTAACTGTTTCTGGGAGATACCAGCCGAAATCCATCATCTTGAGCTGTATAACATGGCCACTTTTGTTAAGTACAAATGCACATGTGGTGAATTTCTGGAGATATATACCTGCTGAAACCCATTTGAATGGATAATTTTGGTGCATTGGAGAAGAAACAAATGATGTAAAATTAAACTGGTCATTAAAGAGGAATTCATTGCGAGCTGTAAAATATTTCTCACTGGTAATGGAGGTGGTTTTCTCTTGATTAGCATAATATATGGAGTGATTTCTGCTTGATGTTCTTGTCCATGAAAATGCCTCCTGTCCAATAGCAATAAGTTTAGGCTTTTCTTTTTCCCTTTTGGAGGGTTATGTGTGTGTTGTGTCCTTACAGTTGTGACTGACTCTTCATGACCCCATGTCCATGGAGTTTTCTTGGCAGGAGTACTGGAGTGGCTTGCCAGTTCCTACTCCAGGCGCCAACAGCACCAGGTATTCCCCAGTGGTCTCCCATCCAAGAACTAACCAGGGCTGACCCTGCTTAGCTTCCGAAATCAGGCAAAATCGGATGTGCTTAGGGCATCCAGGCCCTAAGGTTAAATTATCTTTAATAACCAAGTCCACAGACTAGTTGCACTATGAAACCTATCTGAGTACAACTCACCACCTCTCATTTTCAGCTTTAGGAATGTCTGTCCCAATTTCAATAAGAAACCTGTGGCAGAATCCAAGAGTGGCATTCTCTTATAAGAACTGAATGATCCAGTGGAACTCTTGCCCATCTGTTCCCAAATAAAACCTAGATGAGGAAGCTGGAAAGCTGTCTGGACTAAGAAAGTATGTACATAGGTAGGTAGGTAGGTAGGTGTTGTGTCGTTACAGTCGTGACCGACTCTACGTGACTCCATGTCCATGGAGTTTTCTTGGCAGGAGTACTGGAGTGGTTTGCCAGTTCCTACTCCAGGCACCTACAGCACCTGGTATTCCCTGGTGGTCTCCCATCCAAGTACTAACCAGGACCGACCCTGCTTAGCTTCCGAAATCAAGCGAGATCAGATGTGCTTAGGGCATCTAGGCAGCAGGTAGGTAGGTAGGTAGGTTTATATACTGCATAACCACCTGGCCAAGTGGCTACTCTGGGCAGTTTACAAAATTATAAAATACAAAACAGTACAATGTGAATAAATAAAATCTGCAAAAACAGAAAACAAATCACATTAAAATAAATCAGATCAAATTAACATTAGCATACACTATAACATATAAACACATCACAATCCAAAAAATAAAACCAAACTAAACCCAAAGTACAACAACTATGTGTAAATGAAATCATAATGCCAGAGATGCATAAGTAGGCAGCAGAGAATAAAAAACAAAACAAAAACAAAGTAAAGACAGAACAATAGGGGTCCATGGACCAGTGTAACATTAGTGGAACAATAAGAATTCACATGTGTCAGTTGCTTGTAGAGTCAGGGTAAGCCAGTTTAAAATAAAGAATGTTTCGTGCTAAAATGTCTGCAGAAAGTTGGATTTTGTCCACTGTAGTCAGGTTTGATGGTTCCAGTGCTCATGGAGGCCCTGTAATTGTGCAATTCTATCAGCAAGGAGCCCAGCCCTTGTTATGTCATATTTATTTATTTTTTTGACAGCTGATGGAAGAGAATCAGTTTGCTGCCTTTCCTCAAGCAGCCCACTCTGATATGAAATCCACCCAACCCCTTCTGTGGGTAATGAAATAAATTTTACTATAAATAGCATTATATATATAATGCTATTAAAATGCATTATAAATATATATATATATAAAATGTTTGTGTGTGTGTGCGCACGCACACGCGCGCACACACACACACACACACACACACACACACACACACACACACACACACACACACACACACACACACACACACACAAGGGCTAGAGTGCTGAAACTGTTGGCTGCAAAGTTGGCTGCTTGGCGGTTCGAATCCCAGATTCCACACACTGGAGTGAGGTCCTGTTGTTAACTCCAGCTCCAGCCAACCTAGCAGTTCAAAAGCATGTGAATGCAAGTAGATAAATAGCAACCTCCATAAAAAGCAGGAAGGTAAACAGTGTTCCATGTGCAGAAATGCGTTCAGCCATGTCGGCCACATGGCTATAGACTTGCCCAGCACTGGCTCTTTGGCTATATATATAAGAATGTTCACATTAACTGTAGTGGGTTGGGCTGTTGGATGAATATAAGAGTGTTTAAGGTGAACTAAGCACTCAAAATTTGCTTATTGCTTTTTCCTTTTTCCTTGTATGTATATTTTGACTATAAATTTGTTGAAATGTATGTATAGTTCTTCAGATATGCCCAATGTTTCCTTTAGAGCTCAATAGTGACTCCCCTTCTAATTTCATGGTACTACTCCTCTCTTGGAAAAAGAGAAGGATTATGGCATCATGATTTGTGTGTATGTTGATGAGATCTGGTCGTTTTGAGGGAGAAGGTGGGCAAGAGGCCAATATGGTCAATTGTTAGTGTTTTGCTTTTACAAATGCTTGAAGCCTGCAGATTATTGATATAGGTAGCCCTCGTTTTTTCTCCAATAATTTTCCTGGCAAGAATGTTTTGGCCTGACATGGCACAGTTCTTACCATGACATTGCTATCAACTTTTAAATGCTTTCTTCATGTTTTAAGATTGAACACTTTTGTTTAATAATGAACTAACCATATAAAAAGCATAGGTTTTCTTCTTAGGAATCATACTTTTTTTTCTCTTTACAGAATAATAATTTGTCCTGGCCATGAAGATTATTATGTTTGGTCATCATTTAATCCCACCCACCCAAAAACTAACCACGTCCTCAGCATGAGGTAAATACTTTAAGGGAAACAAATAATGAAAATAGTTTCTCTTCATTTTTAAGACATGCAAGCTCTTTTATACTTTGGAAAAAGGGTTTTTTTTTTTTCAGTCCTAGAAAGCCCATAGCTGTCTGATTGTATATACAGTGGTACCTTGTATAAAGGAATTAATTTGTTCCAAATGAAATTATGTTAAGCAAATTTTCCTTTATACAAATTTCCCATAGGAATGCAATGAAAACGGAGTAGCTCCTAATCGTGACATTTTTATGTTGTACGGGTTTGCCCCATAGGTGATTCTGTTAAGCAAATTTCCCCTATCTCCAGAATTTTTTATGTTGTACAGATTTTATGTTATATAAACCGTTCGTTATACAAGAGTCCACTGTATTTATAACATATGCATAAATATAATTTCTAAAAATACCATGGTTGAAGTCCTGTGCATAGCATGGCCCAAATGGTAATGTTCTGTCTTTTTCTACCTGGAAAACAAAGTGTCTCTTCCATGCTTCTTCCAAGTGTTGAGGCAGGGATGCTTTGTTTTACATTGAGGAACAGACTGAAAGCTATAACATACCTGACACTACGATCCGGATTTAAGCCATTGTTTCTTATTCAGTTCCCAGATATACGTGCATGTTCAGAACTCTTAGACAATGGAAAGTTTCCAAATGAGGCACTATGAAATGGGCAGAAATTGTCTGAAATTGGCAGAAAGATCTAGCAGCCTTATAACCACTGGAAATTAATTAATTGTTCTACGAGTTTTGTTTGTTTTGCTAATAATTCATTTTGGTGACTTCATAGCTAAATGTAACTAATATACATAGAAGAGAGATAAGCCAATAATTCAGGTCTTTTATGAATTTCCTGCTATTTTCACTTCTTTTGAGAGCCTTTTGGTTTTGCAGTGAATTCTCTCCTTTTAATTTCCTCAAACATCCATTAATTATAAACCCCAAGCCTACAAGAAATGAACAACAAATCATGTTTCTATTCCAGCATATTGCTAGTACCAGTTCACTAATATGACATGTTAACAATATTCTGTCCCCACACACGCACACAAAAACAACCCTGCAGTTCCCTCTCTATATTAAATATTTGTGTGTAGGTGAAAATAATGACAAGTATCACCTAATAAAGAAGGGCAATTAAAAGTATATGCATACTTAGAAGCAAATCCTATGGTGTTTCATGGAATATGTTCCATTACACTAGCTTACATAACTGGCAGTAAATCTCATTGATTTCAATGGGACTATGCAGGCCTAAATAGATGTGTGTCGATTGATCATATTTATGTTAATTGATTGATCTAAACCTCCAAATTTGCCTAGAAAATAAGCAACAATTTTCAAGAAAAAACATACATTATCTACTATTAAAGGATAAATTCTATATTACACAGAACACCATTTTGGAATAAGAATCCTTTCATAAGTGAAGTAGCAGATCCCTTTTTCAAGATAGCACAATTTTATTTATTTATTTATTGTAAATTCAGGCATTACAATTATATCTTCCCAGGTGAACCAGGAACACTTTATAATTGACACAAATATTTTAATTGATGGATGTAACTATGAGGTAACAAATATAACAGTTCTATAAAGAATTAAAGCAGCAGCAACAACAACAAAAAAAGGTTGATAGAGATGATATACAAATTTAAGACAAGAACCCAATGAGATGGTGTCTTTCTAATGATCCTAGTCAATCTAATTAATGCATTCTGCTACATTATATTTTAAGAAGTGACCATTGTGTAATACACTTTGAAATATGCACAAGCTAATGGGATAAGATACAAAAAATTATTATGCTGACAGTAAATCATATTACATTCCTAATAAGCATTAACTAGATAACTAGGTCAAAGCAGTATTATCTTAATTGATTTTTCAAAAGAAACCTGACAGAAAAATGTCAATGCCGAAGTATTTCTTCATGCATCATTAAAACAAGATTGGCTTTTAACAAAAGAAGAATCCTTCACAGAATTGATTCTTGCTTCAGGCTGCCTGCAAGTAAGTGTATTACATAAAAATCTATACAGGATATTAAAACAACACCATTCTGCAAGACAGTTACAATTAAAAGCTGACACCACCACCCCGTCCCCCACATGCAACTACCACACAGCCTTGCCAACAAATGTATTTAAAGATTTCAAAGCTCAGTTTGCCAATGCATGAAAAATCATTCTGATCTATTCTTTCACAAACGGGTAGATGGTGAGCACAATGTGGGCTGCAAATGCATTTGCAACATTAATAACAAATATTTTCCATAACCACATGCCAGTTAAACAAACATGCAAGAAGATAACAGAAATATCACCTGTACCATGAAGCCACATAGCAAATGACCAAGGCAAACCAAGAGAACATTATCATGCAAACAGAAGGCTTAAAATGCACTGTCTTCATAAATGGAACCGAACACAGTGCTTAGAATATGCCAGTTTGACAATCATGCTTCACTTTTGTGAGGTCATCAATATTATTCTAAATGAATATAGGAAACAGTGAAACACCAGCTGATCCCAAAAAGAAGAACACTGTAGAATTACAGGAAAATGTACTGGGTCAGTGCAACCCAGTAATTCAACAAGGCGTAAGATGAGTATGCTAAGTGGCTCTCTCTAGCTTTAAAAGAAAAAAATTAGGAAGCAAAAAACAGTGTCATTGCCTGAACATTTAAAGAGTATTTGTTCAAAAGCCACCTTTGCACCTGGAAAACCACCTATATTTCATCCCTTAGACATAACTGGCATTTCCAATGGTAAAGATAGAATACTGCAGTTAAAATCCTGCACACCTGGTAGGTTTTTTTGTATCACTTCTGTGAGGAAATGAGGGGGTCTTTGTTTAATTTAGGAAGAAAGATGATAAAGGGACAGTGTAATGAAAAAGAACTAAAATAGGAAGGGAGGAGAGAAATAAATAAAATATGTATTTATTATTATTATTATTATTATTATTATTATTATTATTATTATTATTATTATTATTATTATCCTTTTGCATAATCGAATGTTATCCAATAAAATGGATGGGCAATAGGTTTAGGACAGTGGCTTGGATCCAGTACAGGTTGTGAACCCCTTTCCCTCTGCAGACTCTCTAAAAACATTCTCTAGAGAACAGGAAATTCTGTGCCACAGGTCTGTCATCTGGGCCAGGAGAAGGAGAGATGGAGGAGAAAAAAATGTCCATCTTGGAAGACTTTGGGCTTAATACAGAATGCCAGATACAGGAGGCTATTTCCTCACACAATGCCCAGTTATCCTGTGGCATGTGGCTTGAAAGACCTGATGATGGACAGTAGTTTAAATAAATACCTCCAAGACAGATAAATTTGAAAATATACTACTTTTTAGCATATAATTCTTAGTATATACCCATGGACCCAAGTTTGGAGACACCAAACATGGAAAAATGCCTTCCTTATGCAAATCTCCAGATAGGATATATTGCAGCAGTTAGAAATGCTGTACTATTTTAGACTAAGTACCCCTTGAGGTGACCTTATATTATGGCCACATCGCTGCAACCTGAAGAGCAAGGAGAGCAAGGAGAAGAAAGAAGCTATTCACTGCTTCTTTCTGGCATCCTTTCCTATAGTCACTAAATGGCTGGCAGCCATTTCAACTGGTTGTCTAAACTGTTTCCATCCAGCACCATAACTTGAATTACCACCTGCTCAGCCATTACCTTCCCTTATTCTCTAGGTGTTATGTTCGAATTTATATTCTGAGCCTGAGGGAAGGGACTATATTGGTATAATGATAATGCTCAATATTGAGTTGAGGGGACCTTCAGCATACAAAAGCTGTACTTTGCAACTCAATGATATGTCCTCTGTTAATAAGGCAGGTGTAAGATGGTGGGTGGGCCCACTGTCTAATATAGTATCTCACCATTCTTGGTGATCATTGGGAGGCCTTCTGAGGTTCCAGTGGCTTCCTATATTTTGATCCCATTACCATAGGTCCTGTACTCTGGGATGATTGAGAACAGATTCTGTCCCTCCTCTGTATGACTCCTTTTCAAGAATGTGAAAAGTGTTCTTATGTCCCCACAGTCTTCTTTTTCTTAAGGCTAATCATGTCCAGTTATTTCATTCATTCCCCATAAGAGTTTGGTTTCCAATTCCCTAATCATCCCTATTACCCTCCTCTGAACATGCTCCAGGTGCATTTGTGGCAAGCACCTTTCTTAAAAGCCTTGATTACTTCACTAAAAGAGACTGTGGGGTCTAATAAGTGTGGTGTTTCACTTCCACTGGCTTGATAAGGCTCCCACAAGTTAAAAACTGGGTTGAAAAATAAAATAAAATAAAATATTCTGCTGCCACCAACAAATAGACTCTGCTTTGCTGCCACCTCTAGGGTTATACAAAGTTCTTTCCAGATGAGTCAGTATAAATAAAAATAAGTTTTTAATTGCTCTAACATGAAAAATAACTTCAGACACTGTGTTTATTGATACAATGTGCAAGTGACCAATAATTAGTTTAGATACTTTTCTTGAGAGTTACTCGGTAAATTTTTGACATTTCTTTAGCTGGTAAAGACACAGTTGTCAACATTTCCTTAACTCTTTCAAAGTACAATAGGCACTCTTTTATTCAAGCTTAGTTTTATCTATTTCTGCATCAGAATTCAAACTTTCTCTCACTACTATCTTCACAGGTGGGCTTCCAAATCCCTACCTATTTTCTCGCTCTGATTAATCCCATTTTATAGCCTCTCTCCCTCCCACTGAGGATTCCACTGGTCCTCACACTGACCAAGGAGGTCTCTCTTATTCTATTACTAGGCAGACTGATCAACAGAAATCACATGATCATTACAGCATCCTTCTTAAACTGTTATGTCATTTTGTAAGCTTACGAAGCCTTACAAAATAAAACGAAACAGCAAACAGTGTGTGTCGTCAAGAAATGAAACAAAACACCAGTTTTGGAAATGTTTTTGGAAATGAAATAATTCATTCTAGCCTCTTGAGCCAGCTGTCTTGAGAACAGGAGGTTTATTTTTAAACTGATTGATTTGTTTTCCTTTCTTTCCCTACCTCAGCTGTTGAAATAGATTATCTCCAATCTTGATCTACCTGAAACTAGCCAGGGGCTGGGCTGTTATCTTTGCTGTCTGTGTCTGCAAGTTGATTTAAACTGATTGGTATCCTTTGCTTTTTATGTAGGACTGTGGAGATTAATTTTTTAAAATATTTTCTTTCCTTCCCTCGCCACACTGCGGATCAGCTGTGTTTATCTCCCCAATCTCTCTGTGTAGCAGCTAGCTATTAGGTTTTTAGCTTGATTCCAGAGGGTTCTTTGCCTGAAAGCAAATTGATTGTAATGTTTGAGGCTTTTTGATTTAGGGCAGTGGGCTCCCTGTTAAATAATAAAAAAGGAAAGTTGTGAAGCATTTTGTTTCATGATGAAAATTCTTTTTAAAAATCTGTTATTAATGAAACAAAACAAAATGAAGATAAAACCAAAACAAAATGAAACACTATATTTCCATTTCGGGCCCATTTATAGTCCAGACCTAAGCACAGTACTCAAGAAGAGGCCTAACCAGTGCTGAATAGAGGGGGACTACTACCTCATGGAATTTGGAGACTATACTTCTGTTAATGTGCCCTAAAATAGCATTTGCCTTTTTGCAGCCACATCAAATTGTTGTCTGATAAACAGCTTGTGCTCAACAACAGTGGTTCCCAGACATTTTGGAGTCATGACTCCCATTATTTAAAGATTAGTGGCTGCAATCCCCCCCTCAGAGGGCCATCAGGAGTCTCTCTGCCACCAGAGGGAGGATCCTGATACTCTCTGCCATCCCCTCTTCTAAACTCTCTCTCTCTCTCTCTCTCTCTCTCTCTCTCACACACACACACACACACACACACACACACACACACACACACACACACACACACACACACACACACACACACACACACACACAGCAAATAGAAATAAGGAACAGAAAGGCAGGCACACACCCTCCACCTCCGGTTGCTGTTTGACATGAGGCTATGAGCCCTATAGAGCAGCCGTTCTTACACTAGGAAGTGGATGCACCTCTCAAGGTGCGAGAAAGCATTTTTGGTGGTGTGAGTGGTAATAATTCTCTTTTTTTACTTTTATATTTATAATATAAAATTTAAAGCTGTCTACAGTGGTACCTCTGCTTACAAGTTTGATCCGGTCCGAACGCATGCTCATAGGTTGAACAACTTGTAAGTGCAGCAGCAGTATCTAATCAATCAATCAATCAATCAAAAAATGCAAGTAGAGCAGACCACATCTAAAATTTGTAGGGCACCAGTTAAAACACCAACAGTTTTCCACTCTGAAATCGAATTAGTTGTAAGTAGAGCTGCTCATATGTAGAGATACCATTGTATTAATTTGACTCGTACTATGTGCTTGTGGCTGATGTGGTATGTGTGTGCTGGCAAATGCTATGGCTAGATGCTATGATGTTATCATCCCCACTCCTACCCCTCTAAATTTTTTCAGTACATTTTTCCCAAGCCCCAAATGAAATGCATTGGTCTTCTGCACCAACCCCTCCCTTTCCTTGGCCAAGGAGGGGCAATTAGCCTCAAAGAGCCACGTGAGGAGGGTATGTGAAAGTGTGTAGGTGAGCCCTAACATGTTGTTTGAAGGACTGGGACAATAAAAACACTATCCTTTACTTCAGATGCAGCCTCAGAACATCTAATCTCCAGGCCTCAACTAAGAAACTACCTGGCATATTTTCCATCTTGCCAAGGACTTTACATCTAAGAAATAACTCCTGGTAACTCCATTGTTCCTGCAAGGGGACAACGCCAATATAGATTCTATTCTATTCTATCTTATGCCATGTTTTAACCTGTTGGTTAAATATATATGTGGGACAAGCAGCAACAGTCAGAACAGGATATGGAACAACAACTGAGTGGTTTAAAATTGGGCAAGGAGTACAACAAGGCTGTATACTGTCATCTTGCCTATTTAAACTTATAGGCAGAGAACATCATGCGAAAGGCAGGCCTGGATGAATCACAAACGGGAATTAAGATTGCCAGAAGAAATATCAACAACCTCAGATATGCAGATGATAACATAAAGAACCTCTTAATGAGGGTGAAAGAAGAGAGTGAAAAAGTGGGCTGAAGCTGAACATCAAAAACCTAAGATCATGGCCACTGGTCCCATCACCTCCTGGCAAATAGAAGGGAAAGAAATGGAGGCAATGGCAGAGTTTATTTTCTTGGGCTCCTTGATCACTGCAGATGGTGACTGCAGCAATGAAATTAAAAGATGCCTGCTTTTTGGGAGGAAAGCAATGGCAAACTTAGGCAGCATCTTAAAAAGCAGAGACATCACTTTGACAACAAAGGTTTGGATAGTCAAAGCTATGGTTTTTCCAATAGTGATATATGGAAGTGAGAGCTGGACTATAAAGAAAGCTGATCACTGCAGAATTGACACTTTTGAGCTGTGGTGCTGGAAGAGACTCTTGAAAGTCCCCTGGACTGCAAGGAGATCAATCCCATCCATCCTGAAAGAAATCAACCCTGAATGTTCACTGGAAGGACAGATTTTGAAGCTGACACTCCAGTACTTTGGCTGCCTGATGTGGAGAGAGGACTCATTGGAAAAGTCCCTGATATTGGGAAATACTGAAGGCAAAAGGAGAAGGGGGTGGCATAGAAGGTAGAGATGGGCACAAATTGAAAAAAAAATACATTTCGGTTTTTCATTTTTCATTGTGGGTCCATTTCGGTTCATTTTTGGTTTTTGTGAATTTTTTGGAAAAAAAATCATTTTGTTTTTCCGTTTTTCCGTTTTTCATTTTTACCCGCTTTATGCGTGACTTAAAGCATTTCCACACGCAGACGCCCCCCAATGCCCCAGACCAGAGGGAAAACACTAAAAAAATGATGCTGGCAGAGACAGAATAGACTAGGTATGCAGGGAGGCTGCAAAGGCAGCGGAGGGGGTTGCCCAGGGCGTAAGGCAGCCGCAGAGTGACTGCACTGTGGGGCAGGGGAGGGTACTCACTGAGATGTATGCACACACACAGGGAGGCTGGAAGAGAATTCTCTTCTTTCTCTCCCCTAAGAGCCAGGCTGCAGCCAGCAGGAACACAGAGACACACACCTGCCTGGCTGGCCTAAAGTAACAAATCGCAGAGACAGCAATCCCACCCTAACTCCCACTACAGACTGCAAGGAGGACGGGGGCTGCCAAAACTTTTTACGCCATCTGTGGCCGCCACACCTACCCAGTCTGCAACCTGGGCATGCTATTGGTTGAAATTGTCCAAGAATTTACATGATCCCATCACATGGCTTGCATCCATCTTATTTATTTATTTATTATTTACACTTATATACCGCTCTATTTCCCATAGGAAGGACTCAGGGCGGTTTACAACAATAATAATAAAACAACAAATCAATACAATAGCTAAAACAGTGGTTTCCAAGAATAAATAAGTCGGCGGGATATTAATAAATCAATCAATAAAAAACAAAACAAAACATACATATGTGGATCCCTAGAGATCTCCAAAGGCATCACGGAAAAGATAGGTCTTTAAGTTTTTCCTAAATGACGCCAGTGAGGGGGCCAGCCGCAGTTCACCGGGAAGCTTATTCCACATGGTTGGTGCAGCCACCGAGAAGGCCCGTCCTCGACTTCTTATTTTACGAGCCTCCCTCGGGGCAACAGTCCTCAGTGAAAGGGCCATCGATGAACGGGTGGGTCGGGCTAGATCTAATTGTCGGGAGAGACGCTCCGCCAGATAGGCAGGGGCCAAGCCATGGAGGGTTTTGTAAACCAAAACCAACACCTTGAACCTTATCCGGGAGGCAACGGGTAACCAGTGCAAGCGAGCCAGGATGGGGGTGGCGCAGTCAAAACGGCGTGCGCCAACCACCAGCCTGGCCGCCGCGTTCTGGACCCGCTGCAATCGCCGGACAAGGCTCAAGGGGAGCCCCATGTAAAGAGCGTTGCAGTAGTCTAGCCTCGACATGACCAGTGCCTGTACCACAGTCCTCAAGGAGCCCTCATCGAGGTATGGGCGAATCTGGGCGATAAGCCTTAGATGGTAGAAGGCCGACCTGACATCGGCTGACACCTGGGATTCCAGGGTCAGATCCGGGTCCAGGACGACGCCCAGATTCCTCACTCTTTGCGCCAGCTGGAGGGCGGACCCACCCAGACTGGGAAGAGGGCCACAATACCCCTCCGAGGTACCCCCGAAGAACATAACCTCGGTCTTGCCGGGGTTGAGCTTGAGTCCGTGCGTCCTGGTCCAGTCCAGAACCGCAGCCAGGCAACGGTCAAGGGTCCGAACGGCCTCCACTGCACAGGTGGAAAAGGAGAGATAGAGCTGCGTGTCATCAGCATACTGGTGACCGCAAACTCCATAACTCCGGATGATCTCAGCCAGCGGCTTCATATAGATGTTAAAGAGCATTGGGGAGAGCGACGACCCTGAGGCACCCCCGCAAGAGAGTGTCCAGGGAGCCGACAACTCACCCCCCAAGCTCACTCGCTGGGTGCGGCCCTCAAGGAAGGACCGGAGCCAGCACAAGGCCTGGCCCCCAATCCCCACCTCCGAAAGCCGCTCCAGCAGGATACCGTGGTCGACGGTATCAAAAGCCGCTGACAGGTCGAGGAGGACCAGCAGGGTAGAGCAACCCCTGTCGGCCCTCCTCAACAGATCATCATGCAGTGCGACCAGGGCCGCCTCGGTCCCGTGCCAACCCGGACTGGAAGGGATCCAGGACATGGTTCTCCTCCAGGAACGACTGGAGACGCAGGGCGGCGACTCGCTCAATCACCTTGCCCAAAAAGGGAACATTGGCTATGGGGCGATAGTTGGACAAATCGTCCACAGCCAAGCCGGGTTTTTTAATAATGGGCTTCACCACCGTCTCCTTCAGAAGACTGGGAAAAGTCCCATCTCTGAAGGAGGCTGAGGCGATAAGTGAAGCCCATTTCGGCATGCTCCCCCCTGCGGTCTTAATCAGCCAGGAAGGGCAAGGGTCGAACGGAGAGGCCGCAGGCCTGCAATGTCCCAGGGCCCTGGAGGCATCCCCAGATGTAACGGCCCCAAACTCAACAAACCGAGGCGACCGAGGCGGCCCGACACCAGCCACCTCAGGGGCTAGACCAGTGCAACCGGCGTCCAGCTCGGAACGGATGGCCTCTATCTTAGATCTAAAAAAGGCTGCGAAAGACTCACTAGTGAAATCACTAGGAGGAGGCCCTGGCGGACCGGGATTGGTGAGGTCTCGGACCACCCGGAACAATTCTGCCTGGCGATCCGAGGCCTCACCAATTCTCAGGGCGACAAATGATCTCCTAGCCGCCCTTATCGCGTGGGAATAGCGACCGGTCGACGCCTTAACCGCAGCCCAATTCTGAGCCGTCCGAGCGTTCCGCCATCTGCTCTCTAGCCTTCTCCGCTCCTGCTTCATCGCCCGCAGCTCCTCGGTAAACCAAGGGGCCGGGCGGGCTCGGCATCGGATCAGGCGCTTGGGGGCGATCCGGTCAACTACCCCATTCACATCCTCAAACCACCGTTGGACCAGGGAGTCGGCCGGATCGTCATCCAAGCCGTCTGGAACACCCCCGAGGGCCTCCGAGAACCGCGCAGGGTCCAGGAGTCCCCGGGGGCGGGCCCAGATGGAAGGGCCCGGCTCCCCGCGGGGCTGGGTGGCTGCAGCAACAGAGAAAGTCAGCAGATAGTGATCTGACCATGACACGGGCTGGACCAATAACCTCCCAACCCCCAGATCAAAGCCCCGCAAAGTGGAGGCAAAAACCAGGTCCAGGGTGTGTCCACCCTTATGTGGCTTGTGGCTGGGATCCATTTTGTGTCATCCTTAAAGGGAAAAAATACATTGCAATGGGAGAAAGACAAAAACAAACGTTTTAAGGACCACAACCCCCTGGTAGGTGATGATTTTAATTAATTATTACTGTGTTTTTACGGATGTCAAGGGTGTTTTATTTTTTATTTTGTTATTAATATTTTTGACATACAAACATACAATAAACAATAATAAACCGTAATACCATCAAACACTAAAAAGTACACCAACCACCCCCCGGGACCATCCAGTGTTCTTAAATCTTCTCCTCTTCCTTATTCGTCTTCTTTTTTTTTCCTAGTTGGCTTCTTAAGGTCCTTTTCTCCAGAACTGTGTTGGATTATACGTCGGTTGTGTCCCTTTCCCTTTTAGTAGTACATACTCTATACATTTCCCCCAAATATCATAAAAAATATCCTTTTTCATTTCCCCTCACAAAACTTTTATATTACAGGATAATTTATCATTTAAAGCTACATCCCACACTTCCTTATACCAGTCAGCTCCAGAGGGTTATCAATATGGCACAGAAGATCATCGGATGCCCACTCCTCACATTGGAGGAATTACACAGCTCCCGCTGTCTTAAGAAACCTCAGAATATTGTAGGAGATATTTCTCATCCTGGACACTCTCTGTTTGTACCATTACCATCAGGCAGAAGGTATAGATCTATTAGAACAAGGACAGAAAGATTCAGAAATAGTTTTTACCCAATAGCAGTAACCATGCTAAATTCTGTTAAAAATTAACTTGACGGGTGATATTAGTGTTGAATGTGTTACACATATATTGTATGGGGGATTGTGTATGGCTGTTGTTGTTTTTTAAATTGTAGTTTTTATTGTTTGGGTATGAATGTTACCAGGTGAAAGAGTGTAGAGCTGTGTGTATATGTTTGGTTTTTATGTCAGTTTTAAATGAGTGTAAGTGATGTTCGGCATGTGAATGTTGGAGTATGTGTATAGATGGTTTGTTCTTAAATTGTAGATTTTACATCTCGGATTTTTATGCTGGGTTGTGTGAATGACTGACTGGATGGCACTTTTAATCTAGTTGTATTTAAACAATGACAATAAATTGCATTCCAATTCCAATTCCAATTCCAAAATCTAATTTCAGTTTCTAATTTTTAGCTATAATCAATCTTGCTGCTGTCATAAGATTTGCAATTAATTCTTTTGTTTTTGTATCATATTCATTAATAGGTTGTAATGATAACAATGCAGTTCCCTGTTCAAATTTAATATCAGTTTGTAGTATTTCTCTTATCTCACCGAAAATCTGTTGCCAAAACTTTTGAACTATTTCGCATTCCCACCAAAGATGAATATAGGTGCCTATCTTTTTTCACAATTCCAGCAGAGCTTAGAATATCTTGGGTTCATTCTATTCAGTCTGACTGGTGTCATATACCATCTTAAAACAAGTTTAAAGTAATTTTCTTTTATTCTGACTGATAATGATCGTAAAATCCTCAAATTCCAAATTCTTTTCCATTCGTCCTTATTTATTTCTTTATCTATGTCTTGTTTCCAAACCTCTCTAGCTCCCTTTCCTCAAGTGAATCCTGGATTATTTTGTATATTTTACCTACTGCTCCTTTCCCTGTATTTCCTTTCTCTGGTTCATATGTTAACAGGAATTGCTCAAACTTTGTATATTCACTGAGTTGTATATTTCTCCTTGTCCATTCTTTTGTCCAACTTTCTAATTGGGCATAATTCAACCAAGATAAATCCTTGGCTTGTAGTATGCGCTTAATTTCCTGCTTTGTTCTCATCTTTTTAATCCAGTCTTTTAATCTTGCCACTTCCATTGTTTTAAATAATTCTCCGTATTTCTTCATATTCGTGGGGAAATTTATCTGATCTACCACCAAACCGAGAGGGGATCTTTCCGGTACCAGTTTCCTTCCATACTTTTTCCAAGTGGATAATAGGGAGCTCAGGAGCGGGTTTTTAATTGGATATCTTTTTTTTTGGGGGGGGGAGTAAGCAAGTATTTATTTATATCTCCACTTAACTCATCTGATTCAAGTTCCCACCATATTAATTTTTCAGGTTTAAATAATACTTCCCCTACACAATTAAGCTGGTTAGCTGTATAATAGATTCTAAGATTAGGTATACCTATACCTCCATCCTTTTGAGATCTATACCAAAAGCTTTTACTTATTCTTGCTTTTTTACCACCATTACAATATCTATTTATGAGATCTTGATAAGCTTTAATTTCAGCTTCTGTATACTGAATGGGTAGCATTCTAAAAAGGAAGTTAATTTTAGGAAGTATTTTCATTTTTACCATTGCTATTCTACCAAACCATGATAGATTTAATTTGAAATAATTTTGTAATTTATTTCTAATCTCTTCCTTTATTTTGATAAAGTTCCGTTCTTTGGTCTTACGCATATCTTTGTCTAGAAGTATCCCTAAATATTTCATATCTTTGCAAACTTTCAGTCCATATTTGGAGATCTCCTCCATATCTCGGTTATCATGATTGAACAGCATAATTTCTGATTTTTGCCAGTTTACACATAATCCAGTTGTTTCGGCAAATTCCTTTAGATGTGATTTTATTCTTGGTATATTTTCTAACAGATTTTTTACTGTTAACAAGGCATCATCCGCAAATAAACTAATTTTGATCTTCCCCTCCTTCCCCATACCTTTGATTAGTTGATCATTCCTTATTGCATTTGCAAATAGCTCTATAACTATGCAAAACAGAACTGGTGATAAAGGACATCCCTGTCTCGTTCCTCGGCCTGGTGATAAAGGACATCCCATCATTAACTATAATTGACAAAGTACTATCTGAGTAGAGTTGATTTATTACACTTAAAATTTTTTTCTCCAAAACCCCATTTCTCTAATAGAAGTTTTAACGCAGACCATTGAACACAATCAAAAGCTTTAAATAGGTCTAAGGACAGAATACATGCTTTATCTTGTGCTCTTCCCATCTCATGAAGAACACTTCTTATAGTGTTCAACATTTGTCTACTAGAGATGGGCACGACTCAAAAAAAATGGTGTTTCGTTTGTCGTTTGGTCGTTTAGGGGTCCGTTTCATTTTCGTTTTTGTGGTGTTTTTTGCAAAAAAATTCATTTTCGTTTCATTAGGTACCGAAATGAAAAAATGAAAATGAAAACGAAAAATTGCTATTTTGTTAGTATTCTTTTTAGTTCAATGCATCTGCTGCAACGAAAATGAAAAACACAGCAAATCTGGTCGTTTCATTTTCGTTTTCTTTTTGTTTTTTAAAAAAAATCGTTTTGTTTTTGTTGCGTAATGAAACAAAAAACGAAAACAAAAATGAAAAATCGCTCATTTCGTGCCCATCTCTATTGTTTACCCTTAATGAAACCAGTTTGATCTTCTTTAATATATTTATCTATGAATGTATACATTCTTTTGGCTAGAATTGCTGTAAAAATCTTTGCATCTTGATTTATAAGTGATATTGGTCTATAGGATCCAACATCTGTTGGATCCTTATTAGGCTTGAGAATTAAAATAGTTAGTGAGTTTTTCCAGGAGATAGGGGCTTGCTCTCCTTCCATTATCTCATTGTAAAGCTTCTTTAGCTTAGGTATTAACATTGATTTAAATATTTTATAAAATTCTGGTCCCAATCCATCGGCTCCTGGAGTTTTAGCATTCTTTAATTTGTTTATCACATCTTCTATATCCTCCTCTTTAATAGATTTCTCCATTTCAAGCCTGTCTTCCTCTGCTAATCTTGAGTTAGGTTTTTGCCAATGTATTGTTCCATAACTTCCTTCCTGTTGTTGTTAGCTGTATATAAATTTTGGTAAAATTCTTGGATAGCTTTTAATTTTTCTTTCATTTGTGTATAGTTATTACCTCTTAAGTCTTTTATCCTTCCTATCATACTTTTTTCTTTTCTTTTCTGTGCTATCTTGGCTAGCATCTTCAAATTTTTATTACTATATTCAAAAAAAGATTCTTTTCAAATTTCTTTGAGTTTGTTGTAAATCTATATCTTCTAGTTCCCTTTTCCTAGCCTCAATCTGAGTTAAGATTTTTTTGTCTTTACTTAAAAAAAAATTGAGATTCAAGGTCTGCTATTATAACTTCTAATATTTTTTTTGTTTAGCTGCTCTCGGTTTTTTATTATAGCATTTTCTCTTATTATGTAGCCTCTGGCCACAGCTTTCAAAGTGTCCCAAATAACTCCTATTTGTCCACCGCCTTCTTCATTAATATTCCAAGTTTCTAGCCATTCTTTTTGTATTACTTCTACTGTGTCCGGGAATTGGAAAATTCTAGAATTTATTCTCCACCTTCTAGCTTCTCTATAATTCTTCTTGTTTTCTATTTCAACAGTCATTAAAGCGTGGTCAGAAATTTTTATCACCTCTATATTTGTGTTTGCTATTTTAAGTAATAAGCTTTGTGAGACAAATATAAAATCTATTCTAGAGTAGGCTTTGTGGACTGGGGAGTAAAATGTATATTTTCTTTCATCTCCCTTCAATTCTCTCCAAACATCCTTTAAACCTGTATTTGTGATGAATTTTGTTAGAGTTGTGTGTCTGACCCTCCAGTCCACATTCTTATTAATTGTTTTGTCTTTGATTTTATCCATGACCATATTAAAGTCTCCCGCCATAATTACATGTCCCTTCTGTACCTTTTCTATCTGCTCCCATACCTCTTTGTAAAACAGATTTTGATTAGCATTTGGTGCATAAACATTTATCAATGTATATTGTTCTGTACCAATTGTGCCCTGAAGAATTATAAATCTACCTTCCGAATCTTTCACAGTTTTTTCAACAATACAATCGCAATGCTTTGAGATTAAGATGGCCACCCTCTTGCTTTAGATAAGCCAAAACTTTTCTCATATATGTTGATATTGGGTAATTTCAGTTCGTTTAGTCCTCTTTCATTTGGTGTGTTTCTTGAAGGAAGACGATATCTGGTTTATTCTTCTTGATTAATGATTCTATTTTCTTTCTCTTCAGCACAGAACCTAGACCCCTTGCATTCAGTGTGGCTAATTTTAAAAATTTACCCATAGTTTCTTTCTATTGTCCATCTGGCATGGTCCCACTGTGCAATTATTCAAACACCACATATAGTAAAAACAATATTAACCCAAACCCTACCACCTACACTTATTTTCTCTTCTCCCATCCTTTTGGCCCTCATACACATCTTGTATGCGCCCTTAGAGGGTGGGAGGGGGAAAGCACCCATCCACTTCCGATGGCTAATAAAGGATCCAGAAGCTCTAAATTAGCCTTAACACTGTCTATCTTTGCTTTAAAATAAGAAAATAGAAATAAAAAAAGAAAAGCATAACAAAAAATTTCACTCTTAACTTCCTTCTATTCTTCCTCCCTCCCTCCCTCTCAACCCCAAAAGGAAGGGAATAGAAGAAAAAAAACCCTCATGGGAAGGGAAGAGGAAGGTGTGGGGGGGAGGAAAAGGGAAGGGGGAAAGGGATGGAAGTGCGGGAAGGCATAGGGCAAATATAGGGAAGAAAAAGAAAAAGAAAAATAAATAAAGGGAGGGGAGAGAGAGAGAGAGAGAGAGAGAAGAAGGAGGAGGAGGAGGAGGAGGAGGAGGAGGAGGAGGAAGCGATGTCTTCAGCACTCTGGATCTCCTCGATTTAATCTTCGGATTTAATTGTCAGTTGAGACAGGTGAGGATCTAGCAGCTGGTCCTGGAGGAGTCTACTTTTCAAGTTGAATATTCCATGCCTTCAGAAGTTGTTCACCTTCCAGGGAATAGATTGTATGCAAAGTTGAGCCTTTCCACACTTTAAGGAAGATCGGAAATCCCCAGTTATATTTAAAGTTGTGCTTTCTCAGAGCGCGTGTCACAGGTTTCATTGTTTTCCTCCATTCAAAGCTCTCTCTGGAGATGTCCTGATAGACTTGCACAATTCTGTCATCTCGCTTCAGCAGCTCAGGTTTTGCTCTGATAGTAGACATAAGTTGTTCTTTAATGGCATATGAGGTAAATCTGATCAAAATTGGTCTTGAGACTCCTCCTTTTGCATTGCCTATATAATGCACTCTTTCAATGTCTCTCTCCACAAGCTGTTGGTGGAGAATAGAGTTAAACCAAACGAGAATTTCTTTTTTCATTTCTCTTTTGTCTTGAAGCTCAAAGTTGATTAGTTTCAGATTATACCTTCTCAAATAATCTTCCATGTAAATAAGCTTTCTTTGCAAAGAGTCAATCTCCTCTTCGTGGGTGGCGATATCCTTCTCAGTTTTGGTGGCTAGTATTTGAATGTGTTTGACCTCATCTGCTAGTTTTTTCAGCTCTGTTCCATTTTTGGAAACTTCTGCTTGAACCTTTTGGATCTCCTGTGATAAATCTTTCTTTAAATCTTTGTTTTGAGAAGATAGAGAATGGAAACAATCCTCGATGGTAGAGGTCATATCTTTCAAGGCTAGTTTCAACAGATTAGCGAACTCCATTTTCATATCTTTGAGTTCCTTAAGAAAATCCGGCTGTTGTCCTGGCAATTTGCCAGAATCAGACGCCATTGTGTCCACTGCTGGAGCAGTTTCCAACCTTTCCAGAGACGCTCGCTGGTACATAGAATCTGAAGGTTTCCGAGCCCACCTTCTAATGTAAAAGGTTGGAGCTTTTTTCTTAGCTGGCATGCAGAAAAGCAAGGTAATAAGTCTCTCTTTTCCTTCCTAGCCCCAAGAGAAAACAGCAGCACTAACTCTGTCCGGTTAGCAGCGTCGCCACTTCGGCACAAAATGAAAGTAATTTAGTACTTCAATATTTCATGTTTATCTCTCTCTTTCAAAGCACTCAGTTTTCAACCTATCCTCCCCAGTAATTTATGGCTCATTTACTCACGAGTCTGGAGTCTTTAGAGACAGTAATTCAAGTTTTCTCTTCTTATGATCAGAGCTGCTGAATCCGAGCACCCATCTCGCCTGTGGGTGGAATTGCCCCCCGTCGAGGGCGTTTTAACACCCAAGAAATCAATATTAGGCATCTGGGAGCCATTTTGGGTCGATGTCTCCTAACTCCCCTTTAAGGAAAAAAAAATACAGCGATCTGAGAAAAGACACAAATGCATGTTTTAAGGACCCCAACTGGCACTTACATAAAAAAATACAAAAAATTAAAAGTGCTGACCCGGCCCGCAGGCCAGCTGGCTGGCACTCCAAAAAAAAAAATTAAAAGCGCAAACCCAGCATGTGGACCAGCTGGTCGGTGTTTCAATAAATAAGAAAGAAAATTAAAATTAAAAAGTGCCGACCTGGCCAGCTGGCCGGCACTTAAATAAATAAATGAAATTAAAATTAAAATTATAAAAGCCCCAACCCGTTGGAGCAAGAAAAAAAAATAAAATTAAGAAATGTGCCAACCCTGCCCCCAGGCTCGCTGGTCAGTGTGAGTTAAAATAATAATAATAATAACTTGGTACAAGTTGAAATAAAAAATAAAAATATTTTTATGAGTAGGTTTATTTAATTATTTGCATTAGCCATGGCCTTAGCAAAAAAGAACAACATTTAAATAGATATAAAATTGGCATACCAAATCATAAAAGTAAATACATAGAAGTAAATACATATACTTGCAACATTCCTGTACAGAATCTGAACAAATAATCTGTAAATGATTGTTAGTTTAAAATCATGGCTGGCCTCATTTTAATTGCTGCTGCTAAAAATTTAGCTGTCAGCAGTGTCACCTGATTGTCTCGGTCTCCAAGGAGTAATGATATATAAAAGTCAGATGAACGACCTGGCTTCTTTGCTAACATGGGAAAAAGTAATTCTTGCCGCACCTCTCTATAAAAGGAACAAAACAGTAACACATGGGCAAGTGTTTCAACACCTTCACCACATGGACATGTGCGGTTTTGTAGAGGTGTTCCTTTAAAGCGACCCTCTAGCATAGCTGAAGGCATGACATTAAATCGTGCACATGAAAAGGCCCTTCTGTGCTTTGGAACTGTTAGCACATTTAGGTATTGTGCCATTTTTTTTTTTGGATGACTTAACGCTGAGTTGTCATACCAGGGGCATAATTTATTGGTGACAGACAGATTATTTTGATATTCAATGTCATGTATACGCTGCTCTAATAAACTTCTCGCCCTACTATACCCAGTGGTCACTAGATGATCGGGCGACAGTCCCAGAGAGTATACCTTGGATTTGATATCTTTCATCCATCTACTCTCATGAGAATCCTTCATGACAAAAGGAAGCAAACCAGAGGGAGCTTGATTCAGTCTTAGCCAGTAATTTAGTGTCCTGAGCCAAGCCTGTGTATGCACGGAGAGGAGGCCACTTTCCAACCTTAATGTGGCATTTGGGACACAACTAGGGACAGCAAATATTTGTCTAAGAAATTTAGACTGTACAATTTCTAATGATTTTAGATTTCTATTGGCCCATATTGGAATCCCATATAGCATCTGCGCTAGTGGCTTGGCTCTGTACACTTCTAGTGCTGCTGGTATGAAATTGTGACCTTTAGTGTAAAAAAACTGTTTCAGGATTTTTATAGTTTGTGAGGCTTTTTCTACCACATATTCTTGCTGAGCTGTCCAGGTTCCTGATGACTGAAAAACCATACCTAGGTATTTAAAGACTCTGACCTGTTCAATTGGTTGCCCGTCCAGGGACCACTTAGAGAGTCTGAAGTGTTTTGAGAATACCATTATTTTGGTCTTACTGTAATTCACCTCTAGATGTTCCTTCTGACAGTAGTTGGAAAATGCCCTTAGTTGTCTTTTCAAACCCACTTTAGTTTGAGATAGAAGTACTGCATCGTCTGCATATAGGAGGACTGAAATGGGTTTAGTTGCTATTTTAGGAGCATGGTGTGTTGGAGATGATAAATGCTCTACAATATCATTCAGATATAAATTGAACAGGATTGGAGCTAAGACACACCCTTGTTTTACCCTTTTTTAGATAGCATTGGTTCTGTTAGATGCCCATCCACGGTGCAGCGTACCCTCAGCCAGGTATTGTTGTAAAGGCATTTGATTAGAAAAAGCAGTCTTTTATCTATAGTTGTAGAGGCTAATTTTTCCCATAATCGCGCTCGAGGTATGGAATCGAATGCTGCTTTGAGATCAATAAATGCTGCATACAACCTGCCCCTTTTCTTTTTTGCATATTTATCAATGAGATGATCTAGTACAAAACAATGGTCTATGGTGGATCGCCCCTGACTGAATCCTGCTTGCTCTACTGCCATAATATTTTCATCTTGAATCCAATCAGTTAGCTTGTTGCAGAGGTGTTTAGCATATAGCTTACTTATTACACATAATAGGCTGATTGGTCGATAATTGGCAGGGTCAGTTTTAGCTCCTTTTTTGTGTATGGGAATTATTACAGAAGTATTCCAACCCGTTGGTAATAATCCTGTTTGATCAATAAATGTGAATAAAACTGCCAGCAGGGGGGTCCACCAGGTGATTTTGGATTTTATAAGTTCTGGGGGCAAAAAGTCAATTCCAGGGGCTTTGTTGTTTTTAAGTTGCTGGATAAGACTTTCAACCTCCTTTGCTAAGACTGGTGGCCACTTAGGGAGCTCTTCTGTTGCTACTGTTGTTTGGGTGTCCTGAAAAGTGGGGTCTGAGAACAATGCCTTATAGTGTTGCATCCATTCTTTGGGCCCTATAACACACTTTGGATCTGACCAACCATTATTCATTAAGCCTGTAATTGTTCGCCAGAAGAGACTAGTGTCTTTATCATTAGAGGCTTTTAGCAAAATTTGCCATGCCCTTGTGGTTGCTTGCTGTTTTTTCACCTTAATCAAGGATTTGTATACTTGTCTAAGGGCTACAAACTCATTTAATAGAGTTTGTAAATGAGTTTTCCTATACTTATGATATATTTTCCTCATTTGGCTCTTGGCCTGCTTACATTCATTATCGAACCAGCAAGGAGTTTTTAAAGCTCTTTGGTGGCCTACATTGGTTACCGTTGTTTTTAGTTTAGCTCCTAGTTTTCCGGTCAGTGCTTGAAAAAGTTTTACTGCCTCAGTGTCACAACTGGCATTGAGAATGGCATTTCGGTCGTTCATATATTCCTCGGTTTTCAGTAGCTGAGTCAGATTGATACCCACTGCTGGGGACCATTTAATTCTCTTACTACTAGTCATTTCTAAGTCTTTGTTGGGGTACAAATGTAAATCTAATTGGGGGTTACTATGTGTTGGATGCGTTAGCATCATTGACAGGGGTAGATGGTCACTTTCTGTATTATTACCGATTTCAAATTGAGTGACATAGTTATATGCAGAATATGAGATTGCTATGTAATCGATTACACTACCACCCCTCTTGGTGAAATGAGTGTATTCTCCCAATAGATCACCATTCACTGACCCATTTAGTATTAAGAGATTTCTCCTTCTTGTAAACTGAGCAAAACAATACCCTGCATAATTACATGTTTTATCTTTAGACGTTCGACATTTTCCCCTCAATGTGTAGTCATCTGTATCCAATACCTGATGGAAGTGGGTATATAAATTTTCATCGTTGATACCTAATCGTGCGTTGAAATCTCCAGCTATGATAAATATTGCCTTAGGATATAACCATTCAAGTTGTTCTACATAATCATCAATTCTACCCCATATATTGCTAATAATAACTTTTTTTGAGCATGGTGGTATATATACATTGACTATCAGCAGAGAGAATTCAGAGAACAGAATATGGCAAGCAATTACATATAACCTAGAGGGGGTCACCTGGGATAGTATAGTATTAGATGTTGGAACTAAGCTAATATGGTTGGCTTTAAGCTTTGTGGAAACCAGGATCCCAAGGCCTCCCTTAGGACGGCCCTGTCTGGAGCTAGAGTCAGCTTTTAGTAAATAGCTTGCAAAGCCATCTAGCTCCAGTTCTTCCTTCTCCCAGGTTTCCTGGAGAAGTACTATATCATAATCCCTAATAAACTTTTGAAAGGAAGGATCTGCTACCTTCCCTCGCCAACCTGCAATGTTCCAAGAAAGGAATGTCAATGTAGGGTATTGTTGATTTATCAATGGTCATCTGGACGTCGATGGATCAGAGATGAATATTTTCTTTTCTGCAGCAGAATTGAGGAGGGTATCACTTCCTGGGATAGCTGTTTGGTTTATGTGTGTAGGGCAGGCGTGCTGGAAAGTTGGACAGTTGTCCCCTCGAGTAGCAGTGTCTAAACAATAGGCTGCTGCCCTCTCGCTGGATGGGACTCTGTTTCTTCCTGAGATCCACTCTTCCCTGCTAGGTGGCTCACAAGAGACTATATCTTTCTCTGCATGTTCAATCAGCTCCACTGGTGAGTTCCATACACTTACATTGGATACAACAGAAGAGGCGGGAGTAAATTGGGCAGCCTATCTTCTTAGTGATTTTCTCGGGAACCGATTTCCTCATCCCCAGTTCTCTCATCTGGGTCCAGGTGGCTGAAGTCACGCTTTCTGGTTTTGGGGTAGGGATCAAATCACAAATGTCTCCCTTTGGAGCAAGTTTATTCAGTAGGGGATTTATTTCCACTGAGATCTGCAGCTGTGTAGTAGGGACCTTCCTGTTCTGAAGTGCTGGGTTCCTTCCAGAGGTGCCTATTTCTCCTGCATCCAGATCTTTTGTTTGTGACCAGATATGTGGATCATTTGTTACTGGATTTAATGTTGGGGTCCCATCATTGAAAGTGTTCTCTAGGGTAGTCTTGCGTGGTAGAAGACTAATTCTCTCTGGTGCCTGCCACTGAGAAGTATGTGGCTGTCCGTTCTGAGGTTTTGAATCAGCTCCCTTCCTTGCTCTTATTTTTATCAGGTGGCCCTTTAGAAGCTCAAGTCTGTCAATTATCTCATTTTGTATTTCAGAGGGTAGAGTGTGGAAAGAGTCTAAAAGATTCTTCTCCTCAGGAACCATGGGTCCAGTGGGTTCTTGTGTCCATTCCATTGGCTGCTGTGAGATATCCTCTTGCAGCTCTGTAGCACTTGTGTTTTTTCCTGATATAAGTTCCCCCTGATGGCTGACAATAGTAGCCAAATCAACAGGATTAGTGCTATAATTTTCTCTTTCTAGGGGGCTTTTAGCATAATCTGAGGTAAAAGGCCTCAGTGGCAAAGGTGGTGCACAGTTCTCAAAGACTCTTACTACAGATATGCCCCTCTTGAGCAATGTGTCTTTGCATTTATATGCCCGTTCAGCTGAGCTCCTTTTAGTGAATGTGACCATTGCATGAGCATTGTGAGCATTGAGATGTAGATACTCCACAGACAACAGGTCCGCTAGGGTAAAAGCACCTGGGGAAGCCAATTCTAAAGTTCTTAATAAATGCAGTTTGCGCTTGTATTGTGGTGTGAGCCCCACTGGTTTAGGACAATTTATCAAAGCTAATTTTTGTCTGTTCAATACTAGTTTCCAGCCATGGTCTCCTGTGATCCTGTCGTTTGAGGGTCTAGGTTTCTGTGGGGTTTGAACCTGTGAGTTCTGAGAGGTGTCTTGCTGTGCTGGAATTGATTTAGATTCGGGAATTTGGGTAGAAGATCTCATTTCATTGAATGAGAGGTGAACAAAATCTCCTGGGAATGCTGGTTTATTTAAGATAGGCTTTTCAATACACTTAGTATTTTCATGTAGTGAGATGTTTTCCAGTAATTTGAAGAGTTTCTCAAACTGCATCTTTTTATGTCGACTCAGTTTAATATTTTTAACGTTTTTGCTTTTTTTCTTACTATTTGTGCCCCCCCTTTTAGTAATCCTTTTCCCACGAGCCTTTTTGCAGCCCATACAAGTGATAATAGATCTGCTTGCATTGGGCCTGTTATTAGTGCCTTCTGTATCAGATTTTAGCCAGAGCTTTTTGCACATGTCCGCCAAAGTAGTTAAGAGTTTGTTTGATTCACTTAGAAAGGATTTCATATGCTGTATGTCCTCTGTTAGATAGGTAAGCCAAGTCCCAAACACTGACTCATTTCCTCTAGGTGTTAGAATTTGGGCTGGGGATTCCTCTTCATTGGCAATCCTTCTGCCTGGAGTTGCAGGTGATGATAACTTTACTAACTCCTCTGGCAGATTAGTCTTATTGGAGGATGTTAACACTTGGGGTGTCAGAATGTCAGCAGAGGCCAATTCAATAGCCAGATTAGCAGAACCAGATTCCTCTTGGTAGCAGTTTAGGTTTCCTTTGAGGTCCAAGGACCAATCCAGGCTACAGCTGACAGAGTGTAATTCCCTATTTTCTTCCTCCCTTTCATTCTTCCCTTCAGGGAAGAACTGGGTAATTTTTGTTTGTACTTTCCTCTGTTTTAAAGGACCACTCACACTGGGAGGTGAGAGACCAAGGACTTTGCAGCCTTTTCTGGTCAGGACCATTTTCTTGCCAGCACAGGCCTGGCTCCTGCCTTACTCCCACCCACCTGTACTGCAACCAAGAAAGCTGTTTTCAGAGAACTATATGATTATAATATTGTCATTTCTATTTTCCTCTTCCAGAAATTAGAGGGTTAAGCAAGAAAATTCGAGACAGACCTTTATGCTCTTTGGTGTTACCGCAGCAGCTTGGCGTGAGACCTTGGGAGGCACTTCTCTTGTTGTATTTCAGCTGTTTCCAAGAGTTCAGGGTGGTAGTTGAAGACTTAGGGGGTCACTGCTTCATGGGCGCTGTGAACCGAAGGTGACTTAATGTCATATAACATTGCAAAAAACTGTATCCTTTGTTCTTCCTTAGTCCCTTGTAGCTTCAATCCTGGGCAGCTGGCTGTCAGAAGTTTATCAGTCTTTAGTTGTCTTTTAGTTGCTTCACTGCTCTGGCAAGTGGATGACCCGGGCAGGCCCTCCGTCATTTATTCAGTACTCTATCAGTTCCAAAAGCCTCCCTCTTCCGAGTTGTTACCGACCATAAATCTTGCTTGGGAGCGATAAGTGCACAAGGAGGAATGCACAAGGAGGAATGAGGAATGAGTCTTGCAATTAAAACTGACGGTTAAAAGAAAGTTAAAATACAGGGAAAATAGCTTTTAAAAAGGTAATTAAAAGATAAAAATAAATAGAATAAAAAGGGAGCGGAGCACAGCGTGAATGCTGCTCCTCCCTAGACCGGAACCGGAACTGTATCCTAAAAATATTTGAAAAACTAAACAAACAAAAAAAATGAAATGATTTTTTAAAAGAAATCATTTTGTTTTAAATGTAGCAAAAAAACAATAAAAATGAAAAACAAAACACAACGCCATTTTGGCGTTTTGTGCCCATCTCTAATACTGGATTCTTTTCTTTTTGACCTTAATACTATAGATGCCAGTAATTTAATAAAAGATGATTGTATTTAAATATGAGCCATTGCACATATTCAAATGGAATTTGAAAAACTGGACTTAGAACAAGTTTGTACTCAGAACTATATCTGGAACTGGTGAAGGCAGAATAATAGACACATCTACCTTTTGCTACTGACTACCTAAGTAAAATGGGATTTTCATCACTTTTCCATATGAAAACAAAAAACCAGAAATTGCTTAAATGCAAATGGTGACACATATGTTGTGTCACAACCCACACACTCACACATACAGGTCAGCTCAGGCTTTTACAGTAAACTCAGAACCAAACCCCAATGCAGCAAATCAGAAGTAAATCAGAGGCCACGAAACCTATAGCCAGGTCACTCCTATTTGGAGATCAAAGCAGAGTCCAAGATAAACAGTCCAGGGGTCAAAGCCAGAATGCCAATGGTAGCTTACGCTAGGTCCACAAAGAAAAAAAAAAGTCCAGAGACAAGAGAACAAGGTCCAGGGTCACACCAAGCATGAACAAGGATCAAGCAGGAAGGCAGTAGCAAGTCGTCATATCAACACGTTGCTCCCACAATTTGCCTCAGTCCTGAATGCTTAATTTATGTCTCCAGAGAACAACATAACTTCCTCAGAAAAGAACCCTGTCAAAACCCTGTCAGAACCTAAGTATACATGCCTATGGCTCAGATATAGCTTGTCTCTGCTTCTCCTGGTTGTAAGTCTTCATTGCCTTCGACAAGCAGCCCTCTGTGGGGGGTGGAGAATCCTCTAAAGATGTTGAGTCACTATTCTATACGGCTGCTGGAGGAACTGACAGCCCTGAAACCCTATCTGGAGCTTCTTCAGGTATTAACTCTTCAATCTCTGGAATAGGTTCTGGCAGGAGCCTAATATTTAGCTCTTTGGAAAAATAAACCCCACTTTCAAAATATTATTCTGAATAAACAACAAAACCAGTAAAATTGAGGCATTATTTTAATTTCATACCAACACCTATATATATACAGTAGGACCCCTGTATCCACTGATTTGTTATCCACTGATTCAGTTATCCATGGTTGGCAGGGGGTGGAAATAAATAATTCAGCAGCCGTAAAGCAAGCTTCTGTCACAAACAGCATCCATAAAGCAAGCTACTAACACAAATAGAAGCTGTAAAGCAAGCTATTGCTATAAAACAGCAGCCATAAAGCAAACTACTGTCACAAAACAGAAGTTTTGGGGCTTTTGGTGTTCTCCCTTATCCAGAATATTCATTATCCATGGGAAGGCCTGAAACCAATCTCCAGTGGATACCGGGGTCCTACTGTATCGATTTTTCAGTAAACAAACAATTTTGCAATAAATGTAATTTTCCAGTGAATAAATTGGTACACATTTTTTCAAAGGGTGTGACAGTGTATTTTGAGGTTAAGTGGGGTGGCCACCACTAAAAAGGATAAGAACTGCTGATATAGAGAAGCTTTTCATAGCTATATAGCATGAAGTGGATTCAGAAGACACAGAGAGAGGTGTAGAACCTTGCATTTTTCCTGAGTAGCTTTCTGGCCAATGGTAAAGACTTTGAGAAACTATTATTTAAAAAAAAGGAGAGAGGATTCTAATTACTGGTAAGTTCTAATTATCACAAACTCCTGGGGAAGGAGTGCACCTGCAGGAGTGAACCTACCAGTTCAGACTGCAGATGAACATCTGAAAGACATATTCTTCCCCACAAAAAACAAAAGTGAAAGCACATAGACACAGACGTCAAAGGCAAGGGTTCTAACTAGAGATGGTTGTTTGATTTCAGGAGGGGACTGGTTCCGAAATGAAACACGCCAGCACAGCTGCTTCTCAGAACCCACTCCCACCCTCCAGAACAAAATCAACCACTGTCTTACCTTGCTGTAGTTAGCACTGAGCAACGTTCCAACCAGGAATCAGCCTCTGGTGTATAATCTTTTCCTTTCCCTGGCTCTGGCCAGTCAGGAGCTATGCAAAGACATGTGTCATCCTGCCTCCCTGTCTGATTGGCTAGCACCAGGGAGAGGGAAAGAAGATGCACTGGAGGCTGCTTCCTGGTTGGAATTTCACCCAGCACAAGGTTGATTTTCTTCTGGAAAATGATTTTCTTCTGGAAGCTGTGCTGGTGTGTTTCATTTTGGAACCAGTCCCCTTCCAAAATGAAATGCCCATCTCTAGTTCCAACCAACTTTCTTCCTCAAAAAATTTAATGAGCAAATATATGTTTCATGGAGGAGCTTTTTCACACTGATGCATTTGAGAGTGGTAACGTTTGGTTTATTTTCTCTCTTTATATACAAAGTTGGAGCCAGGGACATCTAAGGTTTTCCAAACTGCTGAGTTACACAACTATATGGGTCCAGTCTTGCTACTGAGACAAGAAAAGCCAGAGGTGAATGTTTAAGCACCTCCCCCTGCCTCATCAATCTGAAATTAGTTTCAAACATCTGGATGAGATTCCCAGGCTTCTGTCCCTGGAGAACCTCCCACTCTTGAGAAATAGCTTTACTTTTGAGGAGGCCTCTTACTTCTCAGGTGCCTGCCACCAGTGACTGAAGTGGCACTGCAAGCTGCAAACAGAATTTAATGAATTAAAATAAATAATCCATCTTTTTAAAAGCCCCACAGTGGTCATCCTTGGGGTTCCCTTAAGACCTATGTAAATGCATGGCTGTAATCTCCAGCCATACATTTACAGGGGGCTTAACTGTTCCAGTAGATCCAGCCATACCAGAGAGGTCTTGACTGAGGAACAGAACTAAGTGCACCCAACAACCCATGAATCATGGTGAAATATTATCAAAGAAGCCTATACTGGCTCATTCGTCTCACGGGTTAACAAGGACCGTGACGGGTGTTGACAAACCTGTACATCTGTCAATAGATGGGCTACAGGTCACAGGTCTTATTGCTGAGCAACCAGGGCATGGGCCTGTAGAATTACTAGAAGTTGAACAATCTCAGAAGCAGCAGAAATATACTTTACCAGAGAATCGGGCAATCATGAAATGCTATTATAAAGAGCAGAACCTGAAAAACAAGGCTACAAAATGTGGATGAATCAAATATGGAAACAAAAATATCTGAACTCCAAGAAAATTGAATTACGATTAGCTAACCAGCGAAGTTATGTTATCAGAAACAAGGTGTTTAGCAAAGTTGAACTAGAAGAAATATGGAGGGCTTGTGAAATTGGGGGTTAACAAATTATCCAGATAGGAGGAGAAAATAGATTAATAACACCTGGGGACATTGTACAGTGTGAAGATGAAGAAAATATGGATGTTGGGCAAAAATTTGAACCACAAGAAGGTTCAATTAGGCGTGGAACACCAGCAGAGCTCATTATTAGGCAGCAAGAACTGAAGAATAAAGTACTGACACATGCTGCATTAAATCAAGAGAGGGGAAGGCTCCCAATTTTGAAGACCGTGTCTATAAAAAATTTGGTACCATTGATGAACGACGTAAACTCTGCACTTGCAACAATCCAGATAATGTCTATTGAGCAGATAAATCACCTTGCTTATAGTGCAGCAGTAATAGTAATGGAAGAGCTAGGGGTTCCACAATAGTTTTGGAAAGACATATGGGGGACTGAGAAAGACTATAATACAAATGCTGGATGGCTCCAAGATTCTCCAAGTGCACAATGGACCAACTAGAAATAACAGCTGATATGATCACCAAAAGAGTGCAAAGAGTCAAAAGCTGGACATCACCTGACAATGATCAGCTGCATGGGTTTTGGCTTAAACACCTGACCTGACTGCATGAAAAAACAGCTGAACAATTTAATGAAATGTTGAGGACAGGCTATATTAATGAGTGGTTAACAACTGGCAAAACCTCCTTGATACAGAAGGATCCAACAAAAGAAGCAATACCTGAAAATTACAGGCCAATAAGGTGTTTACCAACTATGTATAATCTACTGACAGGTATCATAGCTGATACAGTCCAGGATGATTTGGAAGCAAATAACATCATGCCAGTAGAGCAGAAAGGGAACAAACAGGGAAGTAGAGGCACAAAATGTCAGTTACTCATTGATAAAATGATCCTAGAAAATTGTAAAGCCTGGAAAACTAATTTATATATGACTTGGATTGACCATAAAAAGCCTTTGACTCATTCATTACTGCATAGTTGGATTATAAACAAGGTGTGCCACAGTGGCACTGAGAAAAGGAGAAATCACTGAGAGTGAAGGAACTGAAATGCCAAATGGACAAGCCATTAAGTATCATGAGTAGAGATGGACACGAATAGAAAAAATGATGTTTTGGTTTTTTGTTTTTCGTTGCGGGTCTGTTTTGGTTCATTTTTGTTTTTCGTGAATTTTTTGAAAAGATTTTGTTTCATTTTTTTTTCATTTTTAACCGCTTTTTGCGCAAATTAAAGCATTTCCACATGCGGATGTCCCCCAATGCCCCAGACCAGAGGGAAAACACTAAAAAAAAAATGATGCCGGCAGAGACACAGTATAGACTAGGTACGCAGGGAGGCTGCAAAGGCAGCGGCGGGCATTGCCAAGGGGTTAAGGCAGCCGCAGAGTGATTGCACTGAGGGGCAGGGGAGGGTACTCACTGAGAGGTGTGCATGCACACAGGGAGGCTGCAAGAGAAATCTCTTCTTTCTCTCCCCTAAGAGTCGGGCTGCAGCCACCAGGAACACAGAGACACACACCTGCCTGCCTGGCCTAAAGTAACAAATCGCAGAGACAGCACTCCCACCCTAACTCCCACTGCAGACTGCAAGGAGGACGGGGGATGCCAAAGCTTTTTATGCCCTTTGTGGCTGCCACACCTGCCCAGTCTGCAACCTGGGCATGCTATTGGTTGAAATTGTTCAAGAATTTACATGAGCCCATCACATGGCTTGCATCCATCTTGTGGCTGGAATCCATTTTGTGTCATCCTTAAAGGCAAAAGAAAAAAATATATTGCGATGGGAGAAAGACAAAAACAAACGTTTTAAGGACTGCAACCCCCTGGTAGGTAATAATTTCAAATAATTATCACTGTGTTTTTATGGATATCCAGGACGTTTTAATACCCAAGAAATCAATATCAGGTATCTGGGAGCCATTTTGGGTCGATGTCCCCTAACTCCCCTTAAAGGAAAAAAAAAATACAGCGATCTGAGAAAAGACATAAATGGATATTCAGGATGTTTTTTAACATTTAAAAACCGCTCATTTCATTGCGCGTCACCATTAACAAAACTGGAATGTAACAAACCTAATTTTCGTGGTTCTGTTCAGTTTGTTCCAATTGCATCACAATTTTCATTATTCATTTTGTTAAGTAATGAAATGAATAATGAATAATGGAACAAATTTCTTTTCGTTTGGTGCCCATCTCTAATCATGAGACTGAAGCCTATAAATATCTCGGCACACTGCAATTAGATAATATCAAACATGGGCAAGTGAAAAATGTGGTCAGTAAAGAATATATCCACAGGGCTAAAAAAGTACTAAAAAGTAAGCTGAAAGGTGGTAACACCATCAAGGCCATTAATAGCTGGGCCATACCAGTCATCAGCTGGCATTATAAACTGGACTGAGATGGAGCTAGATAGTCGGGATAGGAAAACAAGAAAACTTATAACCATTCACTATGCATTACATCCACACAATGAGGTGGACAGGCTGTATTTATCTAGAAAATTAGGTGGTAGAGGTAATTGCAAGTGAAGCAGACAGTTGAAGAAGAGAAGCAAGCATTGGCAGATTATGTAAAAAATAGTACAGAGCCAGCATTATTGGAGGTTAATAACAAGGAGGTGTTTAAAGTAAAGCAAACAAAGGGTCAATGCAGGAAAACAACAATGCAAATACCAGCTGAGAGCTGGCATAATAAAGCACTCCATGGGCACTTCCTGAAAAAAATCAAAGGAAAAGTAGATGAGGAAAAGACCTGGTTATGGCTCACCAATGGTACACTGAAAAAAGAGACAGAAGTCCTGATTTTTGCAGCTCAAGAACAAGCTATCAGAACAAATGCAGTTAAGGCTAGAATAGAAAAATCAGCTGAGTCCCCCATGTGTATACTCTGTAAAGAGCAGATGAAACTATTGACCATATATTGAGCTGTTGCAAGAAAACTGCTCAGACTGCATCATAATGTAGTTGCTCAAATGGTCCACTTGAATTTGTGTCAGAACTATCATCTGCCTGTAGCAAAGAACTGGTGGGATCATAAGCCTGAAAAAGAGATTGAAAATGAGCACGCAAAATTACTTTGGGACTTCTGAATACAGACAGGATTTTGGATCATAATATCCCAGATATTATGACTGTGGAGAAGAAAAACGTGTGAATCATTGATATTGCTATACCAGGTGATAGTAGAGTCACCGAGAAACAATTTGAAAAAATTACCCAATATAATGATCGGAAAATTGAACTTCAGAGACTCTGGCATAAACCAGTACAGGTGGTCCCAGTGGTAATCGGCACGCTGGTTGCAGTGCCTAAAGAGCTAAGCAACTATTTAGAAGAAATTGGAGTTGACAAACTCACCACCCCAGGGGTGGCTGGGGTGGTGCCCTAAAATAATAAAATAAAATAAAATAAAACCAGTGCTGACCAGGCCCCAGGTTGTAGCATGGGCCACGTGATCAGACCTGGAAGTAAAAATAAAATAAAATAAAATAAAATAAAATAAAATAAAATAAAATAAAATAAAGGAGCACTGACCCGGCCCCAGGGGTGGCCGGGTCAGCACCCTAAAATAAAGAATATAATAATAAAAATTATACCAGCACTGACCCGGCACCAGGGGCCACATGGTTGGTGCTTGAAAAAATAAAAAAATTAACAAAAAGGAACGCTGACCCGGCCCCAGGGGTGGCCGGGTCAGTGCTCTAAAATCAAGAAAAAAATTTAAAAAGAGGCACCCACCTGGCCCCAGGGACCGCTTGGTGGATGCTTGAAAAAAAAAAGGTGCTGGCTCCATGCAAAAAGCCCCTGCCGCAGGCGCCAGGATCCGCTGCCACCACCACCACCACCGAGCTGCCATCGTGACAGGTAAGAACCTGAACTCCTGAACTGGTTTGGATCAGTTCAGGCTTGTACGATTTTTTTTTAATTGTACAATCCCGAACCCGAACTGAACCAAGGGTGGGCCCAAACCAGATGAACCCGAACCATGGATTTCCTGGTTTGTGCCCAACTCTATTAATCAGATATAATAATAGAGCCACTTGTACTTTTCCAGGCCTCCTTGCTTGATGACTGATCAACAGTAAAATAGATTGAAGTTATATTAATAAATTGTGGCCCAATTTTTATCTCACAAACATGCCTTGTCTATTTCTGGGGTGGGTGGTCAAAGCCTTCTGTTATGTTTCTCTTTGTTTGTTCCTGACTATGCTATAGGGTACCTTCTCCATGCTGAAAGAGAAGGAAATAGTAAGGCCGAGCCAAATGACAACTTCATGGACATATTTTCATCCTTGAAAAATGAAGTGTCCTCCTTGAACTAGATAGATAGATAGATAGATAGATAGATAGATAGATAGATAGATAGATAGATGATAGATAGATAGATAGATATAGATATAGATATAGATATAGATATAGATAGATATATAGATATATGCATGTTAGGGTGGATTCGGGTTTCTTCCCGTGTAGAAATCTGGTTGTTTTGGCGACTTTTTACTCGTCATCTTCAGGCTGGTGTTCTGGCTTCTTTCTTCTTGAAGCAAAGCGTGGTCTCAGTTGAAGTCCTTCTATAAATACTGCTGGGGGGGTGTGGTTTGCTTGCTTTGTTGCTGATTGCAGGTTCCTTTGTTCCTTTGTTCTTTTGTGATCTGCTGTGTGGCTGAGGCGATCGTTAAGGGATTAACTGCTGATGGCTGTTTAGATGGCTGTTTACATGCTGGTGGGTTAGATGGCTGGTGGGTTCTGGCAGTATCCTGGGCTTTGGTGGAGTGGGGTCCTGTGTCTTGTGAATTCATTTTGGTCTGGCTATCTCTCCATGTGGTGACTGGAAGTAGATGGTGCAGTCGTGGTTTTGTTATTGGATGGTGGTTTCGTTTCATCTGTGGGAAGGGTCTGGGTTTGTGTTTGGTGTGGATGGAAGGGTTAGGGTTAGATATATAGATATATATAGTGAATCACGAGCAAATAAACATCTAGGACAACTTCCTACTCAGAGTGCAGGCAGTACTTTGGATTGTGACACTGTTAAATCTGATAAACTATATGGGTACCACCTTCAAAATAAACTAGAAATTAGAATTCTAATCCTGAATTTTAGACTTGATCATGTCTAATGATTGACTGTGACTGAGTAACCTGAAAAACTATCCTCTTTTATGTCTTCCTACCCGAATCTTAAGATCCTCCTTAGAGACCCTGTTTTATCTGCCATACCATGAACCACAGCAGGTAAGCACTAAGAAAAGAGCCTTTTGGGTAGTGGCATCTAGTTTATGAAACAACCTTCATAGAAACATTCACCTTGCACACTCATTGCCATTTTTTCCAACACCAGGTGGAGACCTTTTCACTAAAAAGGCCTTTTAAATAACCCATGTATTAAGGTCTTGTCCTCCAGATTTAAATCTGTATATAAAATTGATTTTTTAAAAAAGAAATGTGAGTCTTTAAAAATATCGTTGTTCTTATTATTAGCTTGTTTTGTAAGATGTGAGGCAAAACTTTGTTAAGCACTTAAAATCTCTTTCTCTTTCTATCATCATCATCATCATCATCATCATCATCATCATCATCATCATCATCATCATCATCATCATCATCATCATCATGCAGTTATGAGATTTGAAGGGAGAAAGTGACCCAAGTTGGAAAATAGCACATTTTCACACAAAAACTATTTGCAAACATTGTCATAGTGCTAAAAAGAATAAATCATTATCCCCAGGTATTTTTCAGTGCCTCTAAACTGAGATTATCTCAGCCCACTGGTTCAGGGACACAAGCCCAATGGTCATTCTTGATAGGAATAATGGCAGTTGTAACTCAACATGTCCAAAGCAACAAAGATTGAGAAAGGCTAATTTGGACTCTAGGACATGCTTTGTTATAAGCAGATTCTGTAGACAACACCCAACATATCAGATAATAAAAACTCAAGTGATTCAGCAGCTATGAATCACATGCTCCTTTACAGTAAAAGTACATAGGTTATGATTTTTCAAAAACCTCACAGAACCACAGTTCTTCTCCTTTGTGCAGCTATTTTTGGGGAATCTGAATAATCAATAAAACTGGGGGAAATTAGCTTATTTATGCCTTTCAAATATCATAATCTCAAGGGCAAAGAAGCAGAATATGGTGCTGAGACTGGTCCCCTGACATCAACCGTGTCTGGCAGATGGCGCTGTCAGTTCCATTCTGTGTTTATTCTATTGTGCATGTGGTAGCATATTTTAAAATGTACAAGCTCATGTATTATCTATGGGTTAAAAGCATGCAACACAAGCGGGACTATATCACAGGAGTTAAACTTCTGTAAACAACTAGCAGCGGTTGTGTAAATGCTATTTTCTTGACATAAATAACAGAAACATATGGCCTGAGACAGGAAGTGGGCGATACCTTGATAGATTGATATCTTGCTCGACAAGTCACTATATTTATGACATGATGCTGCCTGACAGTGAAAGAGGAGGGGAGGCAAGCTAATGACTTTTTCATGAACTCTCTGACAATGTACATTTGACCACTGAATAGCTTTGCTCAACAAACTGATTCGCTGCTCTCCTGTTAAATGGGTTCCACTGTAATGAAGAAAATATTGTACGTCAGATGCAAGGGGTCCAGCTGATCTTCCTCATTTTTCCACTCTGGGTCATATCTCCTTTTTAACATCATAAGTCATTCTAACAAGAATAATCAGGTTGCATTCATACTGCAGTCCCGGGCTAAAGATACACACTTGATTCACTGCTTCAGAATGGACCTTTCAACCCATGCCTTTATTTGCTATGAAGGACATCTTCCACTCTCTGTCGGGAAGATGAATCTTGACCATCTCAATTCCGACACCTCATACCATCATATATAATCCACTTTTGCTTGTTGTTCATTCTTGTACTCTGTTTGTTTGTTTGTTTGTTTGTATAGCTTGTATGCTGCCCACTACCCAAAGGTCTCTGGACAGCTCACAATCAAAATAAATAATTCAGACAATTAAAACATCAAAATATATTATTATTATTATTATTATTATTATTATTATTATTATTATTATTATTATTATTATTATTATTATTATTATTATTATTATTATTATTATTATTATCTGAATCATCATCTGAAATATCTGAATCATCATCTGAATCATCAAACTATAGAACCTTAGAGTTGGGGGTCTATAAGTCCATTGAGTCCAATGCCTTGCTCAGTGCAGGAATCCAAACCAAGGGTGCTCTGCACTTACCAATAAGAGGTGGTGCGTCTTTGTCACCCGGTTGAAGAGGCATGAAAGTTACGCCATTTGCGTAAGTTACGCCATTTGCGTAAGTTACACAAATGGTGGGAAGCGCACTGATAAAAGCCAGCTCTGACCAGCTCCCCACCTCTTCACCAGCAGCAATCGCACCCCCACCCACCAGCCCCAAAATTGTTGACGGTGATGCTTAGCTGATCACTTTGGGGCCAGATGGGAATTTTTGGCTGTCACTCTTATTTACCCTGGAGTGACAGAGAGTTTTCGCCCATCCCATCATCAACAATGTGCAGGTTGGGCCAAGTAACCACAACCCTCGGTCACAATTTGGCGGGTAGCACAAGTGGCATAGTCATTATGTCAAGCCCCTCCTTTACAGGGCACTTAACGGTGCTCGGCAGGCCTCATATAAAAGTAATAATCAGTTGATAGGCATAGGTGCCTATAGCAACAGGTCAGGCAAATGAGGGCTGCACTTCCTATTACCAGATGCAGGAGGGGCGGCATGGCTAATAACTTTAACACGGTCCTCCCCTATCCAGTGCAATCTGACCTAACCTTGGAGGGGCAGCTGTTTATAACATCTACCCGTGTTACCCACTTGCGCTACAGCACAGGTCCTCCCTTTTCCTTCCAGTTAAATGTTCATTCTTAAACTTTGTTACTGTTATTATTCAATAAATTGTGGCCCATATTAACCCAAACTTTGGTGTTGCCTCGTTATTTCAGCCCAGGTTGGCAAAGTATATCTGACAGGTGATTGTCTAATGTTATCTTAAGTGCCTCCAGTGTTGGAGTGCTCACTAGAGATGGGCACGACTAGGGAAAATGACATTTTCGAGTTGTCGTGTGTCGGAGGCAGTCCGTTTTGGCTCATTTCCGTTTTTTGCGAAATTTTGCAAAAATTAGGTTCGTTTTTTCATTTTTTCATTGTCGTTAGTACTGGTTTGGGGGGGTAGCGGGCTCCTGGAGGGAGCTGCAGGAGTCAGCCAGAGCCAAAAGTGATGGACTGGCAGACTCTTTGCACCCGCTGTGTCTCACATACTTGCATGTAGTGCAATGCAAGTAGATCTGGCTTAGGGTTAAGAGGGGTTACCGCAAGGGCTAGGGTTAGGCTAGTTATGGGTGAGGTTAGGGTGAGTATTGCGGTGCACCTCTGGGTGCCTCTCTGACCCACTTAGAAGGACAGTGTACTGGCATATGGGTTAGGCCTAGGCTTAGGGTTCGGGTTTGGGCTATGATTAGTGGGCTGTTTATCCCCGATTGGCACATCCCAGAAGTCTCTGTGGTCAACCTGGCCAAGTGGCCATGCGATTGGTGGAAAATTTGCATGGTCCACTCCCATGTGCGAGCCCATCATTGCAAATGTGCAGGTGTAAAAAAATAAAATAAAATAAAATAAAATAAAATAAAATAAAATAAAATAAAATAAACAGAGACTTTTTTTTGCAAGAAAAACCCACTGCTGCTACTGTAAAAATTCAAGCATTTAAAATAGCTAATTTTCGCATGTTTCTGTGGTGCTTTGGTGGGGTTTTGGGCAACGATTTCAAAAAATATATTGCGGTCGCCATTTTGGATCCCCCGCACTGCATGGCAAATGGACGCGCCCTCCCAGCCTGGTACAGTGAGCAAAACCTGGCCATGCGATTGGTGGAATGGCTCCAAAACTGCATGGTCCACTCCCATGGGCGAGCCCATCATTGTGAATGCGCAGGTGTAAAAAATAAAATAAAATAAAATAAAATAAAATCAACAGAGACTCTTTTTTTTGCAAGAAAAACCCACTGCTGCTACTGTAAAAATTCAAGCATTTAAAATAGCTAATTTTCGCATGTTTCTGTGGTGCTTTGGTGGGGTTTTGGGCAACGATTTCAAAAAAAATATTGCGGTCGCCATTTTTGATCCCCCTCACTGCATGGCAAATGGATGCACCCTCCCAGCCTGGTACCAGCAGCGCAGCAGTAGCAATAGCCAAGGAGAGGGGGGCGGGGAACCCCCCCAAATAAAACACCCTTCTGGCCTGGTAGGTGCCCTCAGACAGTTTTCGCCTACTTTTAGGGCCGGGAATCGGTTTTTTTAAAAACTTTTAAAAACTTTTTTTCTGTGCCGCTTGGCATTGCACGATCGCCGCGATGCAAGTAACGAGCACGACAAATCAGACCAAAATTGTTCGTTCGTCGGTTCGAGCTCGAAGTCTGGGGAGTAATTCCCGTTACCATTTCCGTAGAGTAACGGATACGAGTAACGGAAACAGAAATGGGAATACTGCTAAGTTGTGCCCATCTCTAGTGCTCACCACATCTTGAGATAGTTGGTTCCATTGCTGTACTGCTCTCACAGTTAAGAAGTTTTCTTCTTCTTCTGATATTAAGCCTAAATTGGGATTCATTAATTTAACCCCATTATTATGTGTCCTGCATTCTGGAACAACTGAAACAGATCCTTCTCCTCCTCTGTATGTCTTATTACTATGTTTGAACAGTGCTATCATATCTCCCCATAGTCTTCTGTTCTCTAGGCTAAATGTGGCCAGTTCTATCAGTCTGTTCTCATAGGACTTGGACTTAAATTAAGGAAATCCTGATTTAGGATGAATTATTTGCAGCAGCCTGCCAATCACGTGTCTTCAAGAAGAGAATTTCATAATTCCTCTATATATATTCATTTATAAATAACTTTTAGATTTTTTTAAAGGACTGTATTTGCACGATTTGGCCCAAGTTAAACTTGTTGAAATCCCGCTGATGTAAGTAGAAAGGAGAAACAAGTGTTTGGTTTCCCCATTGAAACCACTGAGATGTTGGTTGATACAGGATGCTGAGCCTAGGCAATCTTTATTACATTCTTCTAAGAATCTATGGGCAGTATTCATGGCCTAAAATATTTGTGGCAAATACACTGAGTGCCTTAAAAATGTGGGCCTCTGAAAAAGAATAATAATAATTTGGAGCATTCATAAAAAAATAAAGCACCCAAAAGCCATTAGGAGATGACTGTGTACCATTAATGGGTTTGGCAAAAGCACAAAATGCTTCCCGACTGACCTATTCTCAAACCAAACAGACTGTGTTTTAAATTTAGGACAAAAGAAGCATCGGGCAGGTGAAGAGGGAAGAGGACGAAGGCCTTCCAAATGCAAATTTTTCAGTTTCTCAGTCTCTGCCAACTATACTAATTTAAAAAGTGGTAATTGCCATATAAAATATAAAAATAACACTGGCTAGAGATCTCAGTGGTGTAAGTGAAGCCAAAGGTTGGGAGTTCACGTTCTTACCATGCATCCCAGAAGAGCTAGCCTGTATGGTAGGCCTGCCCAAAGTCCGGCCCAGGGGCCAAACTCAGCCCTTCAGGCCATTCTGAGTGCCCCACGGCTGCCTGACCTGCCCCTCCCTCCCCCTACTTTGCCCCATTTGTTTTTGTAAATCTTCCACCAACACTGACACCACCGGGAAGCTTGAGGGGCTGGATGGGCCGGCTGGCGGTAAGCAGAAGCTTGTGGGGCTGGGTGGGCGGGCGAGAGGGTGGGCCACCACCACCAGCACTGCCAGGAAGCTTGTGGGGCTGGGTGTGCCACGGGGGCGGGCTGCCGCCACCGGCATCACCAGGAATCTTGTGAAGCTAGGCACCCGCCTTCCTTCCTGTGGGTTGGGTTGCAAGGGGTCAGTGGGTGGGGCTTGCAGTGGGGTGGCAGGGTCAGGGAGCACCCAGCCCCTGACACATTCTCAGCCACCAAATCTGGCCCTCCTTACAAAAAGTTTGGGCACCCCTGCTGTATGGCCTTGGGCTCGCTGCATAGTCCTAGAAGAGGCCTCAGAAGAAGGGAAGCGTAAACCACCTCTGTGCAGTCCATACCTAGAAAACATTGGAAAGGATTATCATAAGTCAGAATGAACTTGCCAGCACATGGTTAATATTATTAATATAAGTCTAGCCATGTGTTTAGAGCTTGGTGGGGGGATCCTTTTTGGGGGATGCTGCTTTTTTTTTTGGACTCCAAATCTCAGAATGGCCCAGGTAGGGGAATCAGTGGTCATGGTGGAAACTGGAAACTAATCCAAAGCAAACAAAATTGGCTATTATTCAGAGCAGCTATCAGTGTTACTTTCCTCCCCCACCCAGTGCTCCTATTCCAGACTTTTGATAATCCAAACAAGAACAGAGGAAGCAAGCTGTCTCTTCAACCATGCTTGGCGATACGTCATTCCTCGGGACAAGGTCATATTAATGTACGAGTGGGCCATTCCTTTCATAGACTACTAATGTACTGGAAAGTCTTCCGCGCACTGTGCCTTTTCTTCATGTCTCAGGACATCTCCAGCTCAGGCGCTTTCTCCGAGCTGAACAATATGGCCTTCTCTTAAGAAAAGCCCAGCGGGCTGATCATTGTCAGGTTATGTTATGTTTGAACAAGAGAGACTTCAATGCAAGTTTTGTGCAGCAGAGTTGTAGCCGAAACAAGAGGTCTAAACAAATCATCAAGCCACGAGAGCTTTTTCATTTTCCATCATGTTCTGACAGAAACTACCGCCTGCCTCTGCTGAATTTTGCACACTTCATTTCAAACTCCTGCCATTGCCTTCCTTTTGTTTTCTTTCTTTCTTTCTCTCTCTTTCTTTCTCTTTCTTTCTTTCTTTCTTTCTTTCTTTCTTTCTTTCTTTCTTTCTTTCTTTCTTTCTTTCTTTCTTTCTTTCTTTCTTTCTTTCTTTCTTTCTAAGAGCAAGCTGGCCCTGGCCCAAGATTTTTGGCACAAATGTTTTACTCCCAACAGTTTAGCTAAGTCAATTCCAGAAATTGGGCCAGGGAATGTTAAATGGCAAGGACAAAGTCTGAGCATGTTGGCCTTTCAGCCAGAACTCCTTGAGCAGAATGGGCTAGAAGTCCTGTACTATGCAAGTTGATGCCCCTCCCCAAATAAATTTTGAACAGCAGATGGCTGATGTATCAATTCTATTCACCTGACGTGTGTGGGGGGGATACATTATGAACATTCCACCCAAACTCTCCAATTCCAAACATGTTAACTAGTTGGGCATCCACATTTGTATGATTCAGGGCTGGCCCCAAGATATTTTGCTAGCTAACAATTGTTGCAAAATTGATATAACAAACCTTACTCCCCTCCTTCCAAGCCTCTCCCCCCAAAAAAACAGCCAAATTTGGATGAGGCAGCAAGTCCTATACAAACTCTGTCCCCTCCAGTAAAAATGCACTAACAAAGAACTAGCAACCTAACTGCCCTTCTATGACATCTTGGGTAATAATCAGTGTCCCTTTAAGTTAGATTAGCCTGTGGAATTATGATTGTCCAATTGATAAGGCACAATTTCATCACTTGATATGGATGTTTAGGCTTTAAGTTATCTTTTCTTTATTTCCAAGTTTACTGAGTGTTACTGTATGTCTGGCATAGGAATCTCACATAGTTTATGAATTTCTATTATGTTCTAGGGACACCTCTTCCAATAGGACATCCCTCACAACACTGTAGGAGATTTGGGCACTGAAGTTACACTATAATAGATAGCATGTGTATAGAAACATGAATTCCTTAAGCACTGAAAAATCACCTGATAGTCCCACCACAAGCCTTCTCGACTCCTGAAGCTTGCAAAGGAGCTCCTGACTTTTGTGAATGGTCATTGGGCAGTATACTTAAAGGAATAAGTATGCTTTGCTTTTACTGTGCCTCCAACCAACATTTCCACTATGATGTGCAGCTGCATGGCTGTGCGATACAAGATTGAGGCCGTCCATTTGCTCTGGTTGCAGACAGAACTCTACATGCTCAGGTTGGGGACCCCACACAGTGCTCTGGAAATGAGAGGCAACATTGCTTCCAGCAAATCTAGATGACCAGAAAAGAGAAAATCTACCTTAAGAAGCTGTAAACAAGGCTGAAGTGAAGACGTCCTCCTGTCCTCACACAGGGAAGGAACAAGGAGGGAAGAGAAGGGAGAAAAAAGAAGAAGAAAAAAGCAAAGTGTGCTACTTATATGTTGCCCCATAGCACTTAAAGCACTCTCTGGGCCAGTTTACAAGGAATTATGCAGGCTACAAATTGCTCCCACCCCCCCCCCCCGCAAGCTGGTCTTTACTGATCTCAGAAGGATGAGAGACCCTTGAGCCTGCTACCTGGAATTGAACCACATGTCATGAGCACAGCTTATAGCTGCCGCACAGCAGTGTAACTATTCTGCCAGAAGACTCTTCTTGAGAAGCAAGCACACCCAGGCACAGGTGTGCAGAAGGGATGACTAAATTATTAACAAGCTGCAAACAAGGTTGATTCCTTCCCCTCTCTTTGCTGACTCCACTGTGATCTGCTGAAGCAAATTAACCTGGGGGAACCTGACTTCCTAAGTGTGTCTTCATAGCAGATCTATTTGCATTCCCCCTGCTTTAATTGTCTTTTTAACCAAGTTGACCTGAAATGGGAGAAGCAGTAAGAGCAAAGTGAATGCTGAGGAGAGGAACAGGTTGAAGGGGCAAAAAATAAAAGAGAGCATATTAACTGGGGGGAAATAAGTAATAGAGGATCCAATGGGGTGGGGAGGAAAGAGAAGCAGAGGAAGAAAAAGGAAGAAGAGGATGTGCTGAGAGAAAAAAAACAAAGAAGCAGAAGTGCTTAGAGAAAAAACAAGTTGAGGCATGGGAGAGGGGGAAAGAACACCCAGCAATGTGGCAATGTTAAATGTGTCATGTGGTTTCTTCTCAGTTCTTCCTCTCTGCATTTGATTCCCATTTTACAGATGGGTGCACTGATGTAGCACTAATTGTATAGCGTTATATGTCACAGTTTTATATAATGATATAATTTTAAAATGGAGAAGAGTCTGAGTGAATGAGGGAGGGAGGAAAGCTTTAAGATCTTTCATGGAATATAGGCAGAAATGGTTTTAATTCAGTATGGATTTGTCATTAAAATGTATCCAAAATATCATATAAAACCAAACTAGCAAAGCAGTCCTAACCCATAATCACTCTGAAATAAATCCCACCGTGTTCTGTGGATCTTACTCCTAGGTAAGTACATGCAGGATTGTAGCCTAAAGCTGCTGTAAAGCTTTATAGATTTAATGTAATTAGCAGCCAGTGACACTAACCTCCAATAGGTACTAAATTCAGCTCAATTACACATCATAGAGTATCTATAATATTATGCTATTAGCAATACAAAATAAAGTAATGGACTTTTGAAAGTGGCTTCATGGTGCTGAGTGCAATGAAATAAAAAACGGCTGACAGAAATACAAAACCTTATCCCAGTAAGACTCAGAAAATCAATTAAATAGAGATTTAGACATTTAAGAGGCTGCATGACAATTAAACCAGCACTAACTGAAGTAACTAATAAGCTGAACATAACCAACAAGATTCATGCTAGGGGTATTATTTCCCCTTAAATTCCCCACATACTTGGCTATAATGCAATGAGAAGAGATTAGCATAATATTATGGGCAGCAGTGGTCCTATTCCCCCATCAAGCCCAGCAGGTTGTTCTTGAAGGAAGCATCATTGCACAGGTGCTGGCATGCTCTTTTACTTCCTGAGGAAAAGGTTGAGATCCTTGTCCACCTCCATTCCAAGCACAGAAGCTGGCAGGAGTGGCGGCCGACAATTACTTCAGCACTGGGGATGGGAGAGCCTCCCATTCAGTATGTCTGTGAGAAGCACACTACTCTAGTGGGTGGAGAGCCATTTGGCAAACACAGGGGCATACTCCTGAATCCTGACCTTTCCTGCTGTTCTTTTAGTCAGCACAGCACTTGTGGCACTTTGCTCACCTCGTGGTAGAGAATACAACAGCTGGTTGTACAATGACGTTGTTGTTGTTGTTGTTGTTGTTGTTGTTGTTGTTTTAGTTGTCATTGTCATCATCGTCGTTGTCATCATCATCATCATCATCATCATCATCATCATCATCATCATCATCATCATCATCATCAGAAGAAGAAGAAGAAGAAGAAGAAGAAGAAGAAGGGGGGAGGAGGAGGAGGAGGAGGAGGGGAGGAGGAGGAGGAGGGAGGAGGAGGAGGAGGAGGAGGAGGAGGAGGAGTCAGGGCAAAAGAGAACTCTACTTCCCTCCAAATTGAGTATGTTAATTTACATGCTCAGAAGTAAAATAAGAAATTATTTTTATTCTGCAAACAGAAACAAGACGCATCTCACAGGTAGGCTATGGGAAGATCAGGTGACCTGTGCTCCTGCTGAGTCACCTGTCCTGGTGTTCATAGTTCACAATGTTTATGGAGAACAGGCATAATCAAGGATCCTGTTTTCTGTCCTTACAGCTATTTAACTGGCTCTGACTGGACAGCTCCAAACAGAGATAGAAAACTGTGCAACAGGACAAGTGTCTAGCCTTGTAGTGCTGGCCCTGGTAATGAAGGGAACCACAATGATGCTTACCAATGTTTACCCCTGCCAATGCAATCCCCCTGCCAAAAATAAATTGTACCTTCAAAGAACTTGGTACAATTCAACATAATAAAATACAGTTGGCTTAGGTTAGCCACTAGCCAGTATTAACCCCCCCCCCAAAAAAAATTAGAAAAATGCTTTGTGAAGCATGGAGTATTGAGACAGTTGTCTAATTTAAAGCCAAATGGAGATGAGGGGTGAGTGAGTAGGTGTGTGTGTATGACCCATGTTCCTTTGTTTGAAGAACGGGGTGTGTGTGTGTGTGAAACCCGATACTTAAGCAGCTTTTACAACTGCCCTCCCTCTCCCTGCCTCTAAGAAGACTCCTTGCCTGGCATACATCATATAGCAAAGAACTTTAAGAATAACCTCCTGGAAAAGCACATATTTTGCCATGTTTGAACTTTTGGGACCTGCTTTGAAGAAGAGTGTGTCACACTCGAAAGCTTGCAATGCTTTTTATTTTTATTAGTGGCCTATACAGGTATCACCTGTAGGCTAGTTTTGCACTTGTGTTTTGTGATGACCACGCGGTTCAACACACACACCCCTTTTGCTTTGATTAAATTTAAAGAAAACCAATAGATCATTTTGTAGGCTAGACACTTATTTTACCATCTTTCACGTTGCTAGTCCTAGCATGAAATGGGCACTCTACTTTATGGCAATCAACTGGTTGGCAAGATATTGGTGTGTCACAGTCCAACCCACCATGCATATAATTTGACACATCAAGCAGCGGCTCCAAATGGAAGCCTCTGAACACAGAGGATTCTTGCACAATACCCTTTTTTCCTCTCTCAAAGGTGGAAGGAGGCATACTGAGTTGCAGCGTCTGGCAGGTCCCTCTTTCTCCCCTAGACCACTTAAGACAGTAGTGGCCAAACTTTGGCCCTCTAGCTATTTTGGACCACAACTCCCAGAATTCCAAGCATGTATTGCCAATGACAAAGGACTGTGGGAGTTGTGGTCCAAAACTTCTGGAGGGCTGAAGTTTGGCCACCACTGACTTAAGACCTTTAAAAAAGACTGGGAGCAAACTCTCTCTCCCCACCCCCATGGGAGGGGATCTAACTCACCAAAAGCGTTTTCTATATGTTAGGGTTGTCAAGATGAAAGTGCGGCCTGCCAAGGTCTAGAGAGAATCAAAATAAAGCCCCTGGAATTTGCCAGCTGGTGCAAGGTTGGTACAAGCCTTGTGTGTGTTGCATTGTTACAGTTGTGAGCAACTCTTCGTGATGCCATGTCCATGGAGTTTTCTTGGCGGGAATACTGGAGAGGCTTGCCATTTCCTACTCCAGGCATCTACAGCACCTGGTATTCCCTGGTGGTCTCCCATCCAAGTGCTAACCAGGGCCAACCCTGCTTAGCTTCTGAAATCAATTGAGATTGGATGTGCTAAGGGCTTCTAGGCAGCTGGTGCAAGCCTTGGCCCAGGCATGTCCAAACTTTGGCCCTCCAGATGTTTTGGACTGCAAATCCTACAGTCCTTTACATTGGCAATCTAAACTTAGAATTCTGGGAGTTGTGGTCCAAAACATCAGGAGGGCTGAAAGTTTGGGCATGCCTGCAACTTAGCCAGAATGAAAAAGAAGCTTCGGAGAGAGAGCAGGCCATGGGAGAAAGCAGTGACAAACTGTCAGACAGCAGAATCTTGCATCCCACCTGATCTACATGGTGTCTCTTATGTTAGCCTGTTGTCCTCAGGTGCAGTAAACAAACAAACAAACAAAAGCAGAGATGTTGAAGGAAGCTTCTGCTGCCAGTCTTAACAGCTTATGTGGAATGGGAATTGAAAAGGAGAGCCGTTTCCTCAGGCAGCAAAACATCTTGGTCCACCCTTGTTTGGATGCAGAAAGATAGGAAGAAAAGTGAACCACTCCAGACAGTCTCTTCCTATTCTCCTCAGCAGGTTTCAGGGAGCTGCAAAGAGGTGCAAGCTGGCAGCCTCCCCACACACAAGTCGAAGTGTTCCTGCTGGTGCTAATGCAATCTGAATTATTGCACTGATTTTCAACCTCTGTTAGACACTCTGGATTCCTTGAAGGAAAGAAAAGTGGGTTCTAAATATTTAAAAAAAAATGAAAATGAAAATAATCTAAGCCAATGACACAAAATAGCAGAAAGTACAGAGATAATCTTGAGTTTACTCATCTGAAAATGTTTTTGCAGACCAATAGAAAAAATTATTATTATTATTATTATTATTATTATTATTATTATTATTATTATTATTATTATTATTATTATTATTATTATTAATAATAATAATAATAATAATAATAATAATAATAATAATAATAATAATAATAATAATAATAATAATAATAATAATAATAATAAATTAAAGGGGGGAAATACCCAACAACAAACAAGCAATTGGCAAGAGGCATAAGGCAACTGATAACAGGAACAAACCTCGAAACAGGGAAGAATAATACACACCCTAGCGATTGCTGAAGGCATCCCTAAACAGCATTAACAAATACAAGGTTGCCGAAATCATTTTTATGTAATGTATATATTTTTCTACTACCCCTCTACTGCCAGCTGACAGTAGTCATCTTAAATCAAATAAAGAATACACGGAAACACGCAGGTGTATATATTTTGTGCATGTGTGAGTGTGTCTTTCGCAACTTGAAAAAAAGGAAAACCATCACAAGGTCACTTGCAGCCAGCAAATTGCATCACCTGTGCACGCAACATTCCTCAGTGAAAGTAATTAGTTTATTTGGAATGTAGCTTGAATGTGGTCTCCTTGTCACAATAAGAATTTTTGAAGACAAAGGGGACACAAGGAGGAATGATGTTGAAAATTAGTGACAACCTGGGGAAAGTGTGTATAAAACAAATGAGAAAAAGCCTAGGCCATCTGGATTAAAGAATAAATTAATTTATAAAGAGACATGCATGTAAATGCATAATGCAAAGACATGGGCAGGGAGATCTTCAAAGCACTGGGCAAATCCTTGTCATTTCAATGGCCCTTGCAGAGGCTTTCAACTGATCTTAAATCAACAACAGAAAGGATGCAATTAAATAGAGAGGTGCAGGGGAAGCTGGCTGGTGAAGGCTTTGAACATACATAAACAATCATTTAATTGGGGGAGAGTACAGGGTTTTACTGTTTGAGGTCTGAAAACACGTGGGAGAATCAAATCCCAATGTGTTGCAGCTTGGCATCAATTAATAGTTAGCTCTCCAAACAAAGCTGATGGCATAAGGATGGGTGGCCCTCTAGAACTGGTTGGACTTCCAGTCCCATCCATCCTGTCCAGTATCGCCAAGAGTGAGGGGGTGATTAGGCAGCTGGAGGGGGAGGTGTTACATAACTCTAATGGAGATTTTGTTGACTGGAGTTCCCATATAATGCAAGTTTGGATTACTCTGTCACCATTGTGGGCCATTGGAACGGCCTGTATTTTTCAGTCTGGAGCAGGAACTGGCAAGCCACTCCAGTATTCCTGCCAAGAAAACGCCATGGACATGGGGTCATTAAGAGTCAGTCATGACCGTAATGACCAAACAACAAAAATATGTCCCCATGCATAAGATCACCCCCACTTTTCCAACCCCAGATTGACATTCCACAACTGCATGGTTCTCTCCTTATTTTACTTCCATGTAAAAGACAGCCCTCAATTTTAGTCTATCCATTTTAGACAAAAAAAATACTGTATATATTACAATAAATTAAGACAGCACACAGGTTTAGGAGGTGGCAGTCTCTCAGTATGCATTTTATTGTGTTACTCTGAATTCGAACCACAATTTATTTCTCAGTTTCAAAATGTCTTGCATTGAAAACTGGACACATTTTTCAAAATGTGCAATGGTATAAACTTCAGCAGGATTACTAAAAGGATTGCTAAATAGGATACTACCAAATATTTCACTTGCTTTAAAAATACCTGCTCAAATTACCTCAAAGATCGAATCTCACCATATGAAATGGCTCAGGTGCTAAGGTCATCAAGAGAGGCCTTTTTTCCCATCTCACCACCATCACAGGTGCATCTCATAAGAACACATGAAAAGGCCTTCTCTGTTGCTGCTCCCAGACTCTGGAACTCCTTCCCACTGGTGGCCTGGACTGCCCCATCCCTGACATCTTTCCAGAAACAGGCAAAGACCTTCCTCTTCAGGCAAGCTTTCCTTGAATGATGGACTACCTGTTATGAGACTTCCTATATGTATTACCTTATATGATTGCACTGACTGACTTCATATGTACACCCAGAGCTGGCACATCTATTAAGGCGAACTAGGCAGTTGCCTAGGGTGCCAAAATGGAAAGAGGGTGCTGGCTACTCTGCCGCCCCCGCCCCCCCACCGCTGGCCACCACCATCCCCCCCCACCAGCCGCCCGTCGCTGTCTGCCCATCGCCCCTGCGCCCATCGCCATCTGCCTGCCGCGCCCATCACCGCCCCGCCATCCACCCCCCACCCCCTGCCCCCACCGCTGCCTACCCCGCCCCCCCACCACCTGCCCCACCAACTGGCCGGCCGCCCCACCTCCCGGCCCTCGCCTAGGGCACAAGAAAACCTAGCGCCGGCCCTGAGTACACATGTATTTTCCATGTTAGTTTTCATCCCTCATTATGGATTTTTTTCTTTATCTGTTCATGTGCTTGTGACGTGCCCCTTTCACACACTGGGTTTCCCTTCACTGCAACCACCAGTTTAATCTGGACACTTGTTTGTATTTGAGAGAGAGAGAGAGTCACACCAGGTAATATAGTTTCAAAACAAACATGAAACATTTATTGGTTTACAATTAGATGTTCAGTATTATGATAGCTTTAGCCGATGTTATGGTACTGCATACATGAAATCTTATAATAATGTGTTTCCTTTCTAAACCAGACCCTTTTCAGTGGCAGGATCTCCCACCTGACCAACTGACAATCTAACTTACTCTCAGCTCTCTTAACTGAACTCCTCTCAGCTCTAACCCAAACTGAACACAAACTGAACTTAATTGAACTCAAAAACTGAACATCCACCATTAGGTTCCCATATATAACATTGTTAGCAACTCCCACCTGCTTGGTGATTGGCTATTCAAATCAGAGTCATAAATATTCATGCTTGTATTAACCCTTTTCACCACAGTGCTCTTTTTAGTTTTAATGTTGTCTTTTGACATTGTAAAATGTGTTTTTAAGTTTGAATATGTCTTAAATTTTCTGGGCTGTATATTGTCTCTCATTATTGTAAGCTGCCTTGGGTCCTTTTCCAATGAGAAAGGTGAGGTAAAATATTCCAAATAAATAAATAAATAAATAAATAAATAAATAAATAAATAAATAAATAAATAAATAAAAAGAAGGGTACCATAAATGTCCTAAACAGGAGATCAGAATCTGCTTCCATGATGCTACTCTCGCTCTTACATACATGCTTTGTATTTCTCTTTTCCCCTGGTGTGCAAACTCTTTCAGCCCATCAGAAAAGTGTTCTAGTGTGGCATGTAAAAATAATAATCCTATCTTATTGCACAGTATCATTGTAGGAGATGCTGCAGCAAAAACATGCAACATGTTGTGACTCTCAAACACTCTCTGAAATGTTCACACTATCTAAATCTTTTGCTGTTAGGAACTACTTTGGATCATCTTCATAAATTAAGAATATCAGGAAAAATACAAAGAAACAAAACAAAACAAAAGGCAGAAATATGTGGCATCTTAAAGCCTATTCAATTTTAATGTGAACTTTCATGGGTATGCCTACTTTATCAGACATATGACATGTTTTATCCAAATGCACAGATTTATTGTACAAAGGGGGAGAAAGTCATCTGGTTCTCATTTTAGTGCAGACCAATCTGATACCATGCTTTTGAATCAATACAGAAAGAGGAGCTGTGTTATACTGCAAAACTTTCTTTGAATTTTTGCAGCATGATTCCAGAGTAGAGATGGACATGAAATGAATTTTTTGTTCTGTTATTCATTATTCATTTTGTTACATAACAAAATGAATAACGAACCTGGCAGGGATATTGGAACAAACCAAACCGAACCAAGAAAATTAGGTTTGCTACATTTTATTTTCGTTAATGGTGATGCACGATGAAAAGAGCTGTTTTAAAAACCCAGCAATAATTATTTATTCTGCCTGATAATACCTACCGGGGGTTGAGGTCCTTAAAACGTGCCTTTATGTCTTTTCTCAGATCACTATATTTTTTCCTTTAAGGGGAGTTAGGGGACATCAACCCAAAATGACTGCCAGATGCCTAATATTGATTTCTTGTGTATTAAAATGCCCTGAACATCCATAAAAATGCAGCGATAATTATTTATTCTGCCTGATAATACCTACCAGGCGGGTTGGGGTCCGTAAAATGCTTTTTTGTCTTTCTCCCATCGTGATGTATTTTTCTTTTCCCTTTAAGGATGACACAAAATGGATGCCAGCCACAAAATGGATGCAAGCCATGTCATGGGATCATATAAATTCTTGGAAAACTTCAACCAATAGCATGCCCAGGTTGCAGACTGGGCAGGTCTGGCAGCCACAGAGGGTATAAAAAGCTCTGGCAGCCCCCGTCCTCCTTGCAGTCTGTGGTGGGAGTTAGGTTGGGGAGGGATTGCTGTCTCTGCGACTCGTTATTTTCACTTTAGGCCAGCCAGGGAGACATGTGTCTCTGTGTTCCTGATGGCTGCAGCCTGGCTCTTAGGGGAGAGAAAGAAGAGATTTCTCTTGCAGCCTCCCTGTGTGCGTGCATACCTCTTGGTGAGTACCCTCCCCTGCCCCACAGTCATTCTGCGGCTGCCTTGAGTCCTGAGCAGGGCCCGCCGCTGCCTTGCAGCCCCCCTGTGTACCAAGTCTATACTGTGTCTCTGCCAGCATCAATTTGTTTAGTGTTTTCCCTCTGGTCTGGAGAGTTGGGGGACGGCCGCATACAGAAATGCTTTAAAAATTGTGCAAAGCAGGTAAAAACAAATAACAAATTAATGAATGAAATTATTTTTTGGTGAAAATTCACAAAAAAATGAAAATGAAATGAACTGAGCCCCAAAACGAAACGAAACGTCCAAGATGAATAAAACGTGATTTGGGGATTTAAATTTTTTTTTGGGACAAATGTAGTAAATAGAGAATTTGAGGAAAAACTGAAATCGACAAATCAGTTCATCCCCACATATTAACACACTAAATCAAATTCCTTCTCTGTCACAATCTGGTCATTCCAGGGGGGCAATCCTTATTCAAGTGCATTTATTTCAGATTGGCTAATAGGAGTAGCATAGAAAGGAGAGTTGTTGTTGTTCCCAAGCAACCGTTTTTCAACATAAACAGGTGCATTTTCCCCCAGACTTATTTATGGATTGCTATTATCACTATTTGATGAGGTAATTTAATTTAATTTAATTTAATTTCAATTAACTGATTTGATGGTTTGTATTTGATTTAGAATATTTTATGTTATTTGTAACATTGTAAACCACACATACATACATACATACATACATACATACATACATACATACATACATACATACATACATACATACAACTACTCTAGGGAGCAGGAACATCTCTGCGCTGATATCTCTCAAGAAAGAAATGACTGAGAGGGAAGGATTATATTCCTCCTTCTTTTTGTAGTAATTCTATTCCTGTAAGTAAAGCCTGAATGGGGCTACTCTCAGTTTAAGAATGCCCTCGAAATGCACTGGGATTTCATTCTTACTTACATAATGCAACTATGGTAACAGGAAGTCTAATTAATGAGGAAAACATTTTGGATTTCGAGGCAAATAAGACAAACATAGGCACCCTTTACTATGCCTTCAAGGTTAGAACAATTGTAGCACTTATAATTTTATTATAATTATCCATAATGAGTCTCCACATGTGTGATAGTCTACATACTTTCGACATTAGAAGTTCTTAAAATGCCTCATTAAGTATTTTACTGTATATTTATGTGGTTTTTCTCTGCCTCCCATATTCAGTGGCTGTACATCCCATGTAAAGGCATGCAAACTTACTTTACTGAGGGAGAAAAAAGGCCCATTAAAGATCATAAAATGATTACAGTGAATTGACATTAAGATGTCACAGCTGTATAACCCATTCCTTTTATGTACTCCCATGCTGAATTGCTTTACGACCTATCATAAACCTATTAAACTACTGGTAATAAAGGATTGTAATTAGTGATAAAACCTGGTTGCTTAGTGAGCCAAGACAGCAATCCTTACTTTGGATTTTATGGAAAGTAATCAAGACAAAACCTTCAGCAATGTCAAAAAGAAAAGAAAAAAACAGTTGGTGAATCAGGTTTTAGTTTTTGCAAGACGTGATGGCCTTTAACCTTTAGGATGATATAGTGAGAGATCATGGCAGGCCTAAGACTAGCCCAAGCACATGGGGGGGAGCAAGAGGAGAAGAATCCATTTTTAAGAGTAAAAAAAATTGTGGTTTGAGCCATGTGACCAGAAGAACAATTCCATAAATAGACTAGGCGATATTTTTATTGGTCACTACTAAAACAAAATGTAAGCTAAGCTTTCGATAGCAACTTGCTATCTTTATCAAAGCATTGTACCAGAAATGCAATCTTGATAGAGGATGTTGTCTATCAGGTGCTGAGAATCTTTTGGCTGAGATGGAACACACCAGATGATGGTATCAGGAGGCAAGCTGGTGTTGACACTGCTTCAAAAGTCCCGGATACGGTTTAACACCCAGAATATCAAACAAAGCAGTTAAAGGATAATGAGAGAGAAGTGATAATCACTGATAAATCTGCACCTCTCCTGCTTACCTTTCTCACAGCCCTCCCACTTTTGGTCCAACTCCCCTCCCCTTTTCGCTACAGGATCCTGGCCAAGAGAAAAGTGATTTGGTTGGGAGGAAGGAGTAGAGAATTATGGGATAGGTGGTCTCCTTATCCTGTGCCAATGCTTTCTGCTATCTCTGGAGATGAGGATAACTTCCACTTTTACTTTTTTTTTCACTTGCCTTGCAGGCCTCCATTTAAAAGCATGCACTGCTGCTATTTCCATTATCTGACTTCAGTGAGAGTTAAAACACAAGTATACTCCCACCGCATGTGTGCATGAATCCATGGGCTCTGTTCTGTTGCATAGCATGATGAGTACATGGGAAATTAATCTATTTCCTTCTCAGAGCTCACAAAAAGTTCCTGTTTTGGAATATAGCAGCAATATTCGCCCTGGTCAGTTATGGCCATTGCTTGGGAGATTCTGGAAATAGCAGTTTTAAAAAGCAACTTTTTCCAAGGTTTTGGTCTTTCTGTAAAATTTAAGAAACTAAAACAAAAAAACAAAACACAGAGAGACAGACAAAAACTATAGGGGGAAAGGCTCTTGGCAACACTTCTGAAAAACAGTCCCATTGAAAAGATTTAGGAGCGCCCAGGCATACAACTGCAACTCTTGAACGAGCCCACAGGAAAAAAAATGTCCCAAGGTGACAGAGATTGCTCCCAGGTATTTCCTATTGAGCTATGTTGCTTAACTATTGCATTCTTTCCCTGAATCTAGATAATTGCAAGCTCCTCTTTTTTGTTGCAGGAAGAAATAGATTGGATATTATCCACATTGTGTACCTTGGTGGGACAAGGCAACCAAAGTTTGGGCACAGATAAAATTCTTAAAACTTGCACTGGGCAACAAGCAAGGTAAGATGAAAGCCAGGCAAACCATGGAGTAAAATTGGTGATCTTTTCAAGGGCAATCTAATTAACATTTTGTCAGCCATCACAGCCTGCATGCCAGTTCTGACAAGTAGAGATGGGCACGACTAGGGACAACGACGTTTTCGAGTTGTCGTGTGTCGGAGGCGGCCTGTGTCGGCTCGTTTCCGTTTTTCGCAAAACTTTGCAAAATTTGTCGTTTCGTTTTTCGTTTTTTCGTCTGTCGTTAAACTGGTTTGGGGGGGTAGCGGGCTCCTGGAGGCACCTCTTTTTTGGGGGGTGGGTGCCTCCTATCCTCACCCACTAGGGAAAGCAGGCTCCTGGAGACCCCTCATACATGGGGGTCTCCTCTCCTCACCTGCTGCAAAAGGGCATGCATAGCCATATGGATATGACTGCATACCAAGTTGCACACAGAGACACAGCAGACTGGCAGAGGCACCCCTCTTTTTGGGGTGCCTTCCCTGCATCAGTCAGGCCTCGGGGGCATGGTTTGCATGTCACACATGCTGCCGGCCGAGCCAAGCCTGCAGGAGTCACCCAGAGCCACAAGTGGTGGACTGGCAGACTCTCTGCACCCACTCTGTCTCACTAAGAAGGGAATTGTACTTGCGTGTAGCGCAATGCAAGTACAGATCTGGCTTAGGCAACAGGGTTAGCGCAAGGGCTAGGGTTAGGCTAGTTATGGGTGAGGTTAGGGTGAGTATTGGGGTGCACCTCTGGGGGCCTCTCTGACCCACTTAGAAGGACAGTGTACTGGCGTATGGGTTAGGCTTAGGGTTAGGGTTCAGGTTCGGGCTACGGTTAGTGGGCTTTTTATGCCTGGTTGGCACATCCCAGAAGTCTCTGTGGTCAACCTGGCCAAGTGGCCATGCGATTGGTGGAATGGGTCCAAAAATTTGCATGGTCACTCCCATGGCCAGCCCATCATTGCGCAGGTGTAAATAAAATAAAATAAAATAAAATAAAATAAAATAAATGGAGATTGGAGAGAGGAAAGAGGAGACATTTTGTTGCAAGAAAAACCCACTGCTACTGTAAAAATTCTGGCAGTTTTAAAATAGCAATTTTCGCATGTTTCTGTGTAGTGCTTGTGTGTTTTTGGACCACGATTTCAAAAAAAATTGCGGTCGCCGCCCCATTTTGGATCCCCCGCCCGCACCGCATGGCATGGCGACTCGAGTCCGGCTGCCCAGGACAGGGGGGGGGAGGCCGGGACCCCCCCCCCGAGAACCACCCCTCTGGTAGGTGCACTCTGCACTGCAGGCATATTTTCGCCTGCTTTTTGGCCCGGGAATGGGGGGGGGAGTTTAAAACTTTTTTTCTGTGCCGCTTCCGCTTGAATTGCGGCGGCCGGCGGCGAGTCCGGTGCTTGTTGCGAGCGACTACGACGAGGATTTCCCCCACCACCAGAGCAGCCCAGGACAGGAGAGGGGGGGTCAACGACCCCTCTGGTAGGTGCCCTGAGCCCTCATTCAGGCAGGCATATTTCCGCCTGCTTTTTGGCCGGGAATCGGGGTTTTTTTTAACTTTTAAAAACTTTTTTTCTGTGCCGCTTGGCATCGTGGGATCGCCGCGATGCCAGGAACGACCACAACAAATCAGACCCAATTATTCTTTAGTCGGTTCGAGTTTGAGTTCTGGCGGAGTAATTCCTGTTACCGTTTCTGTTGCGTAACGGAAACGAGGAACGGAAACGGGAATTCCGCCAAGTCGTGCCCATCTCTACTGACAAGACATGAAAACCGACTGCTGAAATCCATGCTATACCTTCTAAATCTTTTCAACATTTTGTGGGTTAACCTGGAATAGAATTACCCCAATATTTTTTTTCCTGAAAGCTGACATTTCTGTCTTCCTTAATGCAACCTGTACATATCTCTGTCTCAGCAAGCTAGGTGCATCATTAGTTTTCCTTGCAGAACGTAAAAAAAACACTAGCTTGTACCATATTTTGTTATATGCAAAACCTATGTGCTGGAGGGAATGTGGGGGAAGGGGTGCCCAACTAACTGAAGTGATAAATATGCAAGAGTTTTACTTATTTTTATTTAGTAGACAGCTATCCATCAAATCTGGCCAGCAGGGGACAAGGAAGGTTGAATTAAACTATGCCCGTAGCCTTCACTGAAACATATTTCACACTGTGGCAAATGAGAGAGACAGATCCTTAAGTATGGAACAATTAACCCGCCACAAATTCCCCTTCTGTCATTCTACACAAAGGAAACATCAAAGAGACAAGCTCAGGTACCTTCTCTCTCATTCCTCCCAACACTGACTTATTTGTTCAAAATGAACTTTTAAACCTATTGTAGGGGGCTTTCCACACCAATGTATTGTGCAATAGGGAAACTATAGTAACCAATAATCTGTTTCACTTCAATGGAAACTATGTATCTGGATGGGTAAACAAGGCTGGGTTAAACAGATATACCACACACACACACACACACACACACACACACACACACACACACACACACACACACACACACACACACACACACACACACACACACACACACACACGAGTTTGGTTTGGATGGGGATGGTGTGGAAATGAAATAAATGCCACAATCATTCGGGCTATTTAAAGTGCAGAGATGCTGTGGAAATCAGCACACCTTATAGATAGATAGATAGATAGATAGATAGATAGATAGATAGATAGATAGATAGATAGATATATAGATAGATATAGATATATATAGATATAGATAGATAGATAGATAGATAGATAGATAGATAGATAGATAGATATAGATATAGATATAAATTTGAGTCTACTATAGCATTAATCCAATTATTATCAAAAGGAGAAGAAGAAAAAACAGTATAAATGTAAATAAACCGACAATGAATCTTTATTGCACTGACACTTGAATTCATGCCGAATTTTGTGGGGTTCGTAAGGCGGACTCACCAAGTTAGTTTTATGCGTGGGAACACACCATGCTTTTCATGTGGCAAACGTGTCTTCCTACAAAAGAGTTCATTGGCAATTGCTGGGTAATGAGATATTACCCAGTAAGTCTTGAGGCCATGTTTCACCCAGGCACACTCTTAATGGAATGGCACCTGCACCTGCAGACCATCCCTCATCACAGATGAGTGGAAGATATGTGAATTGGTTATTGAACACATGACCATTCTCTCTGTGAAGTCGCATTGTCAGTGGCTTTTTCATGTACACACCGCCACATCCATGACCCCGAGCATGCAACGATTAAGTGCAGAAAATCAGCACAATCTCACAAAGGGAAGCAACTCACAGCTGTTGACAAACCTATTGCATGAGCGATGGTCAGAGTGGTCATTTGCTTATGAAAAATATGGGAGTAAGGCCCTTTGGGCTGGCTGACATTTTACCTTTTTTTTTTAAAAGGCTGTTGTTTGAATTTATGTATTGGCCACTAGGGATCCATACCTGTCTACCTGGCTGTGGCCTATATTTCAAAATGGCATTTGGTTCAGGAGGGCCAAGCAAGAGTCATTGTCCAAAGAGGAGAGAGAAATGGGAAGGTAATGTACATTTTTATTTTTCATTTTGTGATTCTTCCCATTTAAAGGAGGCTAAACTTTTCCAAGGCAATTATAAATATGAGAAATAAGTCTGATTCCCACTTCAGTATCACTATTACCACCCCATTTTAAGTGGCATACAAAATCTGTACAAAATCAAGTGCAGGAGAAGATGATCACTTTTCCTGCGAGATCAAAGGGGCTGTTTATTTTATTATTAGTATTTTTATCTTAAATGTATCCAGAGTTTTATGGGTAAATACTAAAGCACTAGCAGTTGGTCATGCTATAAGCTACTAGAAGAAAGTTAAGCTTTCAACATTGGCTAGCCGAGATATCGGCTCTAAGCTGACAAGTAATTAAACCAGCATATCTGTAACAACTGTCATCTCTTATTTCTGTGCAAGTTGGATGTAAACCAAAGGAAGGAAAGCCAAATTGGGGGGTGGGGTGGGGGTGGGCTTGGAACGGGGAGAGAGAAGAAAGAAAGAAAGAAAGACTTTATATTACTGGGCAACTGCTGAGTATCTCCTGCTGAACAGTTTAGCAGACCTGGGCATTTAGAGGATTGTAAGAGAGATCAAAAGGGTCAAAGATCCCTTTACCAATTAACAGCAGGCAGAAGAACATCAAATAAGGTGTAAATTTGAGCTCTGCAGTTTTGAGTAAGCCAAGCATGAAATGCATTCTAATACTCTTGAGTAGGAGATGCTTTGAGCCGTGAGTGATGTCACCGCTGCACTAAAGGAAGCTTAATCGCACTTAGAGTGGCATGTAGCAATCCCAGGCGCGGAGGTGCGAAGGCTGGCTGCTCTTGTCTCTTTTGATAGCACAGGGGAATTGCTCTCCTTCCCCCTCACCCTAGCTGCCAAAAGCATGGCGTATGACTGTGTCTGTGTGGTGTGTACACACACACACACACACACACACACACACACACACACACACCTCTTTGGAATTCTGTGGCTGTTATTCCTCCATGGCTTCAAGAGAGAGTTGCAGTAGGCTTCTCATTCTCTCTGGTTAATTGTTTCAAATAAAGGGAGGAAATAATTAATAAGAACCAAATGTAAATAAAGCAGCCTTCGAGGGGGCTGGATGCACTGTTTAATCCAGCTTTATGCAAATCATCCACAACGTGGAGGTGGGAGCAGTATAGCTTTCCTATAGACAGAGGGCTCCTTTTACAAATATATTTCAAAAAGAGTGTACAGACCAAAATAAAGAGGCAATTACTACTGTACTACCTCATTTATCTGAATAGGCACGGGAGCATCTAAACACCAGATAAACAGGGCAAACTATTTATACATGGCTACAGGGGCTACATGGAGCGGGGGATAGTGGGCATATATGGCAAATTCAGATAACGAAGGGTTTTGCATAATTGCTGCATGGATGAATCTGTTATATGTACGGGAAGCCTCCCTCTTCAAATCAAAGGCAACACACACACACACACACACACACACACACACACACACACACACACACACACACACACACACACACACACACACACACACACACACACACACACACACACACACACACAAATATTTCAGGAGGAAAGGGATTTTCTTATTGGTCCATTCTGGTTTGTAGAAAGTGCAGAGTGAGAAGACTGGGCTCCAATGCACAAAATGAGAAGACAGGTTTAAAATAAATATATATTTGTGTAGGGAGAGATGGAGGTTGAAAGGGAAGGAGGGAGGGAGGGAGGATAAAATGGCTCATGCCCATATTTGTGTTACTGGATGCATTCTGGGTAGGCCAGAGATTGAGAAATTAACCTCTCTGGGTAGTAACTCCCAGAATCTCTCAGCTAGCGCCAGCAGTAATGCAGAAGTCTGAATAAGCCCTCACAGACAGTGGTGTAGTGTGGGCTGCCAGCACCCAGGCAGGGTGGGGGGCATGAGCCATAGAGGAGTCTGGCTTTCCAAAAGAACCCCACCGGTGAGTGAAGGGGTGGGATGGAGAAGCATGAATCAGCAGCAAATTCTAACTCTTTCTGCCCAAACCCCCCACAACACACACACATGTTCCCCAGGGGTGGCTCTATAGGCCAGCCTCTGAGGTTGGGTTCCCAGGCCCCTCCTACCTCACACTCTGGTCGGTTGTTACCTGAGCCAATGGGTGCACTCAGTGGAACTGGCAGCTGCCTTGTCTCGGGCACTGGTTGCAGACCGGGCATGGTTTGTTGGCATAGACCCAGTTCTGGTGCTGCTCTGGGCAGGCACCAGGACTGAGGGCCCAGAGCCTCTGATGCCCTCGCCACCCCATATGCCACCTCCTGATGGTGCTCCTCGGTGATGGTCTCCTAAGCCACGGCTAAACCACTGAGGAAAGAGATGAGAGAAAGCAGGGAGGCAGGGCATGTCCAGGAGACACCTGCCCCTCCCCAAGGTGGGCAGGACAGAGAAAAGGAGGATGGGTTGCACCCCCTAAAAGATTGCACCCGGGGTGAGTTGCCCCCATGGCACCACCCACCATGCTACTCCACTGCTCTCAGATAAAACATGACAGATAGAAGAGTCAGGTAACACCTTCAACTTTGGATCATAGTGATGAAAAAATAAAAATCACATAATACACATGAGGTTGTGAAGTGAAACTCAGACACACTCCATGTCATGTTAAAAGGTGTTGGCCCTGTGTTTATAGGAAGCCTATTTTCCTCTGTGTCTGATTAAAATTTCTAGAGGAAGTTTGGAAAGCCTCTGGTGGTTCTGTCTACACACATTCTCAATGCCAAGAACACATGCAGTGTGGTCCAAAACATAGGATGAGGAACCTTTGGCCCTCCTACTGTTTTAAACTCCAGCTGCATTGGCCCCAGCTATCATGGCCAAAGGCTGTGGGAGTTAAGGGTCCAAAGCATTCGGGTAGCCAAATGTCCCCCATCTCTGATCTGCTGGCATCTAGTTCTTCTTTGCCAGCAGCAGCTTTAAAGAACTGGAGCAGTGTCAAAATTCAAAACCATTACATCCATTCCTATAGACTGAACCCTTAAGAGGCGTTCCTGGTGGCTGTTTGACTGCTTCAGAACTTCAAATAGATTACAGAATCGAGCCACATGAGGGGAAGTGTCATAATTTTAGGATTAGATGTGGAGAGTTTGGCTTAGATTCTTAGCCCATGAAAGCACAAAACTGGGTGTGGACTTTTGGGGATATCTTTGTTGCTCGGCCTAACCTTCCTTGTGGGATTATTTTGGAAATAACAAGGAATAACCCCATTTACCAAAACATGGGTTCCTTGGAACAAAGATGAAATGAATTAGTATCTTCCTAAAAGGAGTGAAATATATTAATGTAGATGGCCTTCAGCCAGATGAGTGGTTAAGTAAGTAAGTAAGTAAGTAAGTAAGTAAGTAAGTAAGTAAGTAAGTAAGTAAGTAAGTAAGTAAGTAAGACGGTTACTTCATGTCCGTCTCATCGCGGTTCACGGTCTCACTTGGGACTGGTATGAAAAAATGTTACTGCACATTCGTTGTGTGATGACAGGAGTTCATCCTGACCATGCCCCCTGAACAGGGATTTAAGCATGATGAGCCATACCAATCCCTGACCTCGGGAATAATCTTGTCTCAGTTCTTGTTTCGAGATGAAAGCCCGTGAAGTAAGGCTCATCACACAACGTGCACATTCTCCATCTAGTGGCAGGAGTGCAAAGTTGCATTCTCCAGTACAATCCCAATGGCATAAACAATGCATCACAGAGAGGGAAGAAGGCATAAAACCTCAAACTTTGCTGCTTAATGCATGAAAGCCAAAGTTACGGAGAATTGAAATATTGAAAAATGAAAGGTCAGACAAAAAAAAGGGAGAATGAAAGCAGGGAAGTACAGATGTTGTCACAAAACAAGGACATGAAGTAACAGTCATCACGATACCATCAATCACGCCAGTGGATAAACGGAAACAGGGACAGAACTGGGACAAGACCACGTGACTGCGAACAACGTTATCATGAAACAAACGTAACCTCGGAATGAAGGACGTGCAGTAACCATCTAAGCAAGCACGCAAACAAACAAACAAGAGTAAGCATCTTGTGATCAAGAATGCTTCAGTGATACTTTTCAGTGTCTCCAAATATTAACACCTGCCCTCAGCAAAAAAACAGCTACAATTTGAATAAATATGTGTCCTTAATTATACTATATTATACCAATCCTCAGAGCCATTCAGTTCAGTATAGATAGGTTTCTCTATCCCAACTGCTCAACAGCCTAGTAAGAGAAAAGGTAGGCTAATGCCTGCCAACTACTTAGTGTCTGGTGTCGAACTTCACAGCAAGGCCAGAATTTGACTTTATCCACTGGGTTGGCAGAGATTGTGAAGATGATGTGCCTCTCTCTGTGTGTTTGTGCATCATATCTTCTGAATTACCAATGGCTTGTATTTGAAATGTCTTGCTGAAAAGACTGCAGTGAATTATTCAAATTTTAAAGATGACTTGGAGCAGTACTGTTTGATTTCACTGTTCCAAGGAAAAGAGGATTTGGGGGTAAAATCTGATTTTGCATGCCTCTCATTCAGGTACCTGAGGGGTTTCATTTGGTCTCCAATTTCATATGAACCAACCTGATCGACATCTCCAAGGCTAAGGTGTGGAAGAGTGCATAATTCTCTGCATTTGTCAATGTAGTCCTCTCCTCAGCTCAATGCAGATCAAAATGTTACTTTGGGATAAAGGCATTTAGAAAAGGAGGAGAATATACAATTAGAAACATTTTCCTCAAGACAAAATACATGGCAAAAATGCATATTTAATGCTTAGTGAAAAATTTTTTTTTTTTTAAATTTAGGGCGTTTATACACGACCCCTAAGCTCCGCTGCAAATGGCTGCAAGCTCCAGAGCTTAAAAATGTTTCCCCACCAGCTCCGGAGTTTGCAGACAATTAAGTGCGACCCCGCCCACTTTAGCGCGACCCAGCGCACTTTTCTTGTACCTTCTCTTTGGAGGTGAAAAATCTTTGATGCGGTGCAACGATAGTGAGTGCGGGGCTCTCCTCGCTTCTGTTTGCTGCTTTTTTGCTCCCGCCCCTTTAAGAGCTACTTTTACAGAGATGAGGGGGTTGGACTTGATGGCCTTACAGAGACGAGAGGCAGAACGAGGTGAGCGGCATGCTTTTCTTTCTCTTTTTCTCCCTCCCTCACGCAGCCAGCAACCAGGAAGTGCGGAGGGGGGTGGGGACAGAGGAAGAGCGATGAACTCTGGTCCGAATTTAAGTGGCCAGTGGATCTTAGGGGTCGTGTAAAAAGGCCCTTAGATCTTGTTTAAAACAATAACAGCAACAAATAGCCCACAGATAAAAAATGGAATGGGATGGAAGAAACTTATAAATGGACACATACAAAAAGGGCCTTAAATAAGAAAAGACCAGTATTCTTTCATAGGACACTCCAGATATGTATGAATTTGATTTGAGGAGATGTGCACAACACACACACACACACACACACACACACACACACACACACACACACACTTGTGCTCAGGCACATGAATTTCAGCTAAATAAATACAGTAACTCACACTAGAAGTACAAATTCATTTGGTTACCACTGAGAGTGTTTTTCAGGCAGTGATAATAGAAATTTTAAAATCTAATCAAGGTGGGGTGGGGAACAGTAATTAAAATCTGAAGAGGGTGATTGTCTTTGCAGTCTCCGTTTTCATTTGAATTCATCACTGTAACGCTGGTTACCCAGTGCCTTCCCAAATATCTGGCCTGTAAGACCCATGTCTCAATGCACAACACGAATTGTGCTGGCTTGGGGAAAAGAAGTATATATAATACATACATATATATGCTCCGTAACAGACCAGTTACAAGGATGGGTTCTGCGTTGTTGTTTTTAACTGGAATATTGGGGATAGTATGAGATCTGAGCGACATTCTCACCACAACAAAGAGGAGCTAGTGACCAGCGTGGCAGCATTGTCTTTTGAACAACAAGTCAATGCAGACAGAAGTAAATGACAGTTAATTACAAATTACATTCTGGTTGGGGCTGTGGAAGGCCTCGTGGCTTGAATAATAAGCAGGCCCTCGGGCCCTCACCTGCCTGCAAAGGAGCATACGGAGGCACAGGCCGGGGTGCTATACAAGTTTCAAACAAGCTGCTAAACACAAAAGCTTATTGGATTACAGAGCTTTAGGAGAAAGCATTCAGATCTCTGGCAGCAACTGGGTTGAAGGGATTTCTAAAGGATGAATTGCTATTCACTGTAATTTTTGAATGCTGTTCTTTGGGTGCTGGGTAGGAAATAAATTCACTCCTTTTTTTCCCCTAATATTGGAAGGAGGGCTATTCTATTTTAAATGTCCTTTAGGGTACATGATGGGAGATCGGGGGTGGGGATTGTTACGAATTGGAAATCTAGTCTCTTTGCAAATTAGAGAGGTTACGTAGGCTGCTTAGAGTGTTATTATTGCTGTTAGTTTCTAGAGATGATTTGTCAAATCTCATTTTGCATGTTCGAAGGGCCCTTTTGGAAATAATAGACAAATATGAACACAAAAGTTTTTAACTGGCTAAGTGGAAGTTTGGTTTTTGTAAAAAGGGAATATTACCGCTTCTTTGATCGCTGGCAGATTTGCTTACTAGTATTATATCCTGGGCTTTAGAAGTTTAATTTTTAACTTGCTATAATTGCAACAAAAATTAGACAATGTCTAAAATAATTAATGTCAGAATTAAAGCATTGAAAAGACCTTGGCTTTTCTAATTCACTAAAGCAATTTCTATTCATTTAGTTGAGCTAAGTGCTTATTGTTAAAGACAAAAGGCCCAACAGTTTGACATTGAGCTCATTATGTATGTTTCAAACATTCTGCAATTCAAGGCCACACCACATGCTATAAAGCAGAAGCTGATGGATTAAAATTCAGACCACACAATTTCCCTGAATAGCTTCCCTTTTAAACCTGATTAAAACTTCAAAACAAAAGCGCATCAGACGGGTCTGTATGTGTCTGCGTTATGCACACACATCATCTGAGAATATTTTCTTGAGCTCATTATGGGAGAAAATAATCCGAATATTCTTACACCCACTGACTCAACTCATTGCATGGAGGTAAGTCCTATTGATTTCTGTGGAACTCACTTCCATGAAAGGCATTTTGATGCTGGTGTTTTCCATTCCAATCTGCCATCCAGCAGCATGCACTTAAGCACTGCTTATTCCTGCAGGTTTTTAGTGCTTTCAGCTGGACATACTATCACTTCCGTTATGATTAAACCAAAAGCCAAGCAAAGCTTTAAACTAAAAGCTTTAAACCAAGTTTGTAAAACAGAAGATTGCATGATAAAACAATTCCTGGGCTGCCCTTCAGATAGCAGATAGAAGCATGACTAAATGTGTTTTACCTCACTAGTCCTTTCTGCAAAGAAAGAAAGAAAGAAAGAAAGAAAGAAAGAAAGAAAGAAAGAAAGAAAGAAGATAATGTACATTATTATTATTATTATTATTATTATTATTATTATTATTATTATTATTATTATTATTATTATTATTATTATTATTATTATTATTATAGTAAAGAGTATTCCACAGGCAGTCTAAAGGTACACAATCCAGGAACAGTTTCACAATGTGATCTGTACAGGTCAGCCCTTTTCTGATTAATTAGTAATGTGAAATTTAAATTACCAGTAGGGTAAAGTTTAATAATTTAGAGATGGGCACGAAACGAACAATTTTTCATTTCCATTTTCGTTTTTTCATTTCATTACGCAACGAAACAACAAATGAATTTTGTCTCTAAAATGAAACGAAATGAACAGAAACACCGGAAATTTTGTTGTGCGTTTCATTTTCGTTACGGCAATACAGTGAACTGCTTTAAATGCTAAAAAAAAACACAAAAAATAAATTGTAATGAAACGGTAACAAAACAAATGAAAATGAAAGTGAATTTTTTGCAAAAATTCACGAAAAACGGAAATGAACTGAAACGGACCCTCCAAATGACAAATGACAAACGAAACACCATTTTTTTAATTCGTGCCCATCTCTATTTAATATATGTGTCTGAAAACAAAGAACATGCTATTCTCTTTTTATATCTGTATTTTTGAGAGTGAGGTTCGATTCTGATGTGTTACTATAAGAGTTTCATAATTTAAAAAATAGTTGTTTTCTTCTAATAATGGATAATATTTATTTTTGAAAGATCTATCAACTACTATGTATATAAGTAGACACTGGTAGCAGATTCATTTAAATGCCATTAATACATTCCAAAGTGTTGTGTTACCAGAATCCTGTGTTGAGGTCCTTGAAACATTTAATGAGCAACATTGTTTGTTTTTTTCTTCTGTTTATCATTAATTACAAATATCCAAAATGACCAACATCCACCGGTTATCCCAAAATGTATTGTCTGGTGCAATCTGGTACATGCAAAGCCTACTAGTAGCTGAAAACTTGAATAGATATGCAAACAGTGCAACTTTTAGATGCAAATTATCTGTTGTGTCCTTAGTTAGTTGAATGACTCTGGTTGTAACAGAGGTCTGTAAGTTATGCAATTCTTTTAGCAACAAGATTGATTTCTTTTTACTCTCTCATTATGATGTCTTATTTAATTTGCTTTTTGTTATATTCTTATTTTGTTGTAAACTGCCCGGAGTTCCTCTGGACGACGGATGGTATATAAGTATTAAAAATAAATAAATAAATAAATAAATAAATAAATAAATAAATAAATAAATAAATAAATAACTCACTGCTAAAAGTTAGGCTATTTGCTTAACTGCGAAACAAGGTTTCAACAGGTGTGTTACTCTATCTTCAAATTCTGGGGCAATCTGAAGCTGTTTGGTTCTTTACTTATCCCTCTGTCTCCTTTTTGTACCACAGAACCTGGTGAAGAATTCTAAAGAAATCAACCAACTGCAATCCTCTGTGGCATTTTGGTTTGTGCCACAGTACTGCACAACTTTGGATTTTGTTTTCATTCTGCTCAAAGACCAACACTTGTTGTTTCATCATCATTATTTTTAGGTGTGTTCCATTGCATGTCTTTAGGGATTGAATCCACCTTTTGAAGAAAATAATGGAATAACAAAAGTACAAGCACATAAAGAGCCAGTAATTATACTGATTTATTAGAAGTGAACAACTCAGGTATAAGATGCCAAATTTTGTTGGAAAACAACCAGGTCAGCTTTACACAGCTTCACCATTAGCAAAAGTAAATTTTAAGTTGTCCACACTAATTATGATTTATTAGGGACTTTGTGATAAATATGATACATTAAGTGATGGAACACTGATACATGTTCCTGTATGACTACCTCAGCGGGTTGACTATGTGGTTTAGAATAGAGATGGATGAGAACCAAAAAATTCATTTTGGTGATTCATTTTAGGGTTTGTTTTGGATTATTTCGTTTTTATCAAAAAAAAAAATTCAAATATTTGTTTCATTGGTTTGTTTTGTTTGTTATTCGTTTCCCCCCGCTTTGCGTGAGTTAATCCATTTGACAGTGTGTGGGCAGGAAAAACATTAAAAATAATAATAAGATACACAAATGTTGACAACAACTGCACAAACTAGACTGGCAGCATCCTCATCCTCATCATCCACATCCACATCATCATCTTCAAGAATCATCCATCATCCTTACTGGGCAGCGGCAGCGGTGGCGGCGGCAGGGTGATCCTGGCCCCTGTGACAGGGGCTTTTGAGGTGCTGACTTGGGACAGTATGCCTCTCAGCTGAGAGGCGCTGGCTTGGGGCCAGCACCTCTTTTTTACTTATTTTATATTCAAGCGCCAACCACGCGACCCCTGGGACCGGGTCAGCACTGGTTTTATTTTTTATATTTTTTCTTTATTTTAGGGCACCAACCCGGCCATGCCTGGGGCAAGGTTGATGCTCCTTTTTATTATTATTATTAATATTGATTTTGTGTGTGTGTGTTTCAAATGCCAACCACCCAGCCCCTGGGGCTGGGTCGGTGCTCCTTATTGTTGTTGTTTGTTTGTTTTTGATTTATTATTGATATATTGTCTTTGTTTTATATATATAAATCTAACGTGGCCTAAGTTAGAGCTGTAGTGCAGGTGAGTTGACTTTTTAAAAAATAGAAGAAAAGCCAATAGCATTCCTTTAAACTTTTAAGCAAAAATTTTTGACCAACCCCAATTAATTAAAATCTAATTCAGTCGCTGCTCCCAGTTAGACTAGACCAATTGATGTTGGCTGGATAGCTCAGTGGTTTAGAATTCTGGATGTGGAGCCAGTGGTTGGAAGTTTGATTTCCCACTGCGCTTCCTGCAGGTAGAGCCAACCCATGTGACCTTGGGCAAAGCTGCACAGTCCCAGAGCGCCTCCAGAAGAAATGAACGGTGAACTACTTCTGAGTCTTCTCTACCTGGAAAACTCCAAGATGGGTTGCTATAAGTCAGAATTGGCTTGATGGGACATGGTTATTGATAAATGAATTGGTAACTGAATGGTGAATCAAAACTTAAATAAATCTCCCTCATCATTCTGTACTTCTACTTTAATCGGTCTTTGATCTAGACCCTTAGTTTTCACACACATGATAATCTTACAAAGAGCATCTTTGACTAACCTTTTATATCTGGGCCAAATCCAAGTTCTTCCTCTTGCTAGTATATGATGCTGTCCCTTTTATTTAATTGAAGAAAACCTTCTGTCTTCAACACCAAAGGTCACCCCACTAAGTGGGCTTCACCTAAACCCAGAGTAGCATTTACAAGGGGGTGGTGTGGATGGAAAGCCACAGAATTGATGCCCAAAGTCTGGCATCAATTCTGTTTCTGTAAGAGCTCCATGCCATTGTTAACTTTGCTTAATCATTTATATAAGTACTGCTGGATATAAGCTAAATGTGTACTCTTTAGCTTTATGAAGGAGGAGCTGAGTTTCATTTCAGACAGTAAACCCACCATAAAGAAGGTGAAGGCCAAAAAGAGGCTACTAAGCCAACAATTCTATTACTCTTTTTGGCTGGGGTGGTGGTTTTACAACTACCACCACTCTGAGCCAACCCTGAATCACATGCCGTTTTGCACATAGTCATAACATAAAAGTTCCAGACTCTGTTGATGTTACTGTGGTTTGCACACTTATGGAACTATATCTTCAGTACCAGCACACTGGAAAGTCTTGCACTCCTTGGAATGGAACTGTAGGACCGAAGAGGTGGTTTGTTTTTTCTTTTCTGATTGCAGTGAAATTTGTAAAAGCAACGAGGGAAGGCGGCAGCGAATCACTTTTCTTTACCAAGAGGGAAGAAAGGGGCCATCTTATCAGCTGCAGAGTAATTCTGAACGTCCTGACAATGACATGGGTAATCCATCATGTCATCAGTCCTGTGACAGATGTACCCTGCACCTCGTCTCTGTATGTGTGCAGAGAGGACTATGTCGGAAGCCAGGAGGCAAGGAACACTTAACCCCTGCGAGCTTCATGTTCCTGCTGTGCTTCAGACAACCTCTGTCATGTATGAAAAGCCTAAAGAATGACAGTAAATCTATACAGACCTGTGCAATCTACCATCATGACAACCACACACCATGTAGCCTTATAACACTATTAAACTGTATCATGACAGCCATGTAAGACAAGACCTTTATTATGTGCCTTGTTGAGCTACTTAAGGCAGCATTGGACATAATGGCTGGGCACTTTTTTAAAAAGTCCAGGAAATTATGCAGGAAAGGATGCAGCTTAAACTCTCGAGCTGATTATTTCGCTCCATTGCTGATGACCCCATTGAGCTGTGTCTTGGGATGAAAAGAGACCACGCAGGTGGCCCTGCACAACGTACAGTCTATCGTACCAATCACAACCCAACAGCTATGCTCAGTGCTTTGTGCCCTTGATTTTTTGAATCCCTGTGCCAGAGAAGAATTAAAAAGCTGGGACCTTCATAGGCCTGTTTTTATATGATGGCTTTATTTTATTTCCCTGGCTAGATAGCCATGGTATATGATTCCTCCAGGGCATTGAATCCATAGTTAATGCCTCTCTATTATAACAGGGCTGATAGAAGTGGACTTTTCTGCACTCTCCTCCCCACTGCAACCCATCCAGCTCTCTACCAATGTTACACAAAGGATGGGGAGACATGTTGGGACAAAATATGGGTGAACAGAGCCCATTTGTCTACAGACGACCAATCCTGGATCTAATCCAGTGGCTGGAAACTAGACTGTCTTAGGGCAAGATGTGATGTTGTCCATCATATCTTGATTCTACTCAATGAGTCTAATATGCAACCAATCTATAAGAAAAGATTCTCAGAATTATTTCTAGCTATTCCAAATCTCAACCAATAGAACCCAGCTTTGCTCTTTCCTCCGAATTCTCTACAAGGTCACTGAGGGGGGTGATCAATCAGGATAGTGGGGTAAGGATTCGCTAAGACACTGAAGATACCAATCTCTAACTCCCTGTTTTTCACGTGATGCTAGAGAAGATGTGGACGTCCTGAAGCATTGTTGGCATGGAGTACAAAATTCTCCACCACATCTATGCAAATGGTTTAAGTTTTGGAGACAATTTTACCCAAGTTAAGAAATCACTTTAGGCATCTATCAGTTGCATGCATATAATGCATACAATCATTTCTTAACTTGGGCAGTTTGTGTCTACATGTTTTGCCATTTGTGCTACTCCAGCCTATCTATATAAGAGGATTTGACGACCAAGGGACGATTGAGGTAGGACGGTAGATGAACACAATGTTTTTTACTCTCAGGGCCACAACTGGTGTGGGGGGGGCAAGTGGGGCACGTTTCCCAGTCACCATGCTCACCCTGGGTGGCAGAGAACCTAGTTGTGGTACTGTTGATTCCCAGGAAAAGAAATCTGTTAGTTAGTAGACAACATGACCTAGGTAGGGGGTATAAGCAACTCTGAATAGGATAGTATATTGATTAGCTGGACAGTTTGGGAATACTTATGGATCTGGCAGTCTTCCACTTAGAAGATATGAGACTGGAATGATGAGGATTAGCTTTGCTCTGCCTTGACCATTGCATTGTCCCTGTCCCACGTTCCCACCAAGAACAACTGAAAGGGTGAGGGGAGTGAGAGAAAGGCTTCCCCTTAAGGCCTGGCAGGCTCATAGAGGAAGATGTGGTCTTTTACATAGCTTGGACCCAAGCCAAATGTGGCTGGAAACATATTGACAGCCAGAGGAGATGCTGTATCAGGATGTTATGTTCCCAGTAAACAATCTGGCTAAAGTATTTTGGACCCTTTGGAGTTTCCAAACACTCTACAACCCACATACAGCATGTTACAGTTATCTGGCCAAGATATAACTAGGGCATGTGTCACCATGTCCAAGTCAGACCTCTCAATAAGAAATAGATACAGTTTCTGCACTAGTTTTAACTATCCAAAGGCATTCACCCACTGCAAAAACCTGGGCATCCAGTCTCAATGATGGATCCAGAACCTGGTGTTTTAAAGAGAGTGTAACCTCATCCAGCACATAATGCAACCCTATTCCTTGATCTGGTTTTCTCTAGTTCAGTTAGTATGCTAAGCCACAGGGCTTTTCCTGTGATAAAAGAGTTGTACATCTACCCACTCTCTCACACATTACCCCAAAATTATAGATATTGAGTACATATTGTCCAAAATCATTAGACTGTGTTTCTCCATCTTTGGTCTCTTTAAGTGAGATGTGCATTGTGACTTGTCTTATCATCCTGGTTACCTTAGTAGAGTGCTTCTATTGTCAACAGTGATATTCTTTGCAAATATTGTGTAGAGCTACACTTGATTTCAACTAAAAGGCTGAGAAGTTTAGAACAAACCATTCTTTGAATTATGACTAGAGGTGGGCACGAAACACTAAAATGATGGTTCAGTTCGTTATGTTTCGGGGGTGGCTCAGTTCATTTTGTTTTGTTTCGTATCAATCTTTAAAACAAAAATTAATGCAAATGAACCAAAATGATCTGGTTTGGGTTACCTGGCTGGCAGTGGGGGTGGCAATCCCAGCGGCAGCAGTGGTGATCCCGGCGGTGGTGGCAGGGGGGCTAGGCTGGCCTGCTGGCCGCTCAGCCACTCTAGCTGACTGGCGGGGTTCTAGCCATAATGATCCTGGTGGCATCTGCCACTGCTTGGAAGCCTCCTTGCTGCTCACCAGGCCGCACCCTGGTGGATTAGCGGTGGCGGCAGTCGCCGCCACCTGGAACACTCCATGCAGTCTCACCAGGCTGCTCTGTGGCAGACTGGCAGTGGCCATTCCGGGCAGTGGTAGTCCTCGCCGCCGCCTCCGGAGCCCTGGCAGCAGTGGTGGCAGGTGGTGGGAGACCTCCGAAGCCCATTCCATGGAGGCTTCTCATCGGCACTGGCCACTCTGGGATCCGGGTGGCTGGCACAAGGCCTCTGAAGCCCCTTCCATGGGGGCTGGTCGGCTATAGGACGCTGGGTGGCCAGAAGGCCTCCTGACCCAGACATCAGGAGGTAAGAGATGCCAGTGGGGTGGGAGAACAAAAAACAAACAAAAAAAATTGGAAATTTCTGCTTTGTTTCATTTTTTTTTCTCTGTGGGGCTGTTAGTTATTCATTTTGTTATGTAACAAAATGAATAGCAAATAACAAAATGAATTTTTATTCATTTCGTGCCCATCTCTAATTATGACCAAAACAATTGCTTTGTCATGTTAAAACTTCAAGCAACTTAGATTGGTTGCTTGCATCTTTTTAATTTTTTGTTTGTTTTGTTTTTTGTAATTAATCAGTGCTTCTGTGCATGCTGCTCCTTTTCTCCTTCTCAAATGAAAATGAGGAATCTTCCAGAGGATTTAAAAATATAGTTGAAATGTCCTACAGTACCAACACAGTGTAAATCAAAGAAAAAGGGAAAATTATTTATTTATTTATTTATTTATTTATTTATTTATTTATTTATTTATTTATATACCACACCATCTAGCAACAAAGTCACTATGGGTGATTTATAGAATTAAGTAAATGCTAAAATATAAACCATAAACTTCAATGCTATGCAAAAAAAAAATAAAACAATACAACATACTAAAACAGAATAAGCATAGCTAAATCAAATCAGAATCACATCAGAATGAAGGAAAAAATAGACCAATGACAGAGCAAGACAAGATGAATATCAGCAAATCAAATGTAGTCAACTAATAACCAAGGAAAGCCTTTCTGTATAGCCACATCTTAAGATGTTTCTTAAAGACAGGCAGGGAGTGGGCCAGACAGATACCAGGAGGGAGTTGGTTCCAAAGCCAAGGGGCCACCACTGAGAAAGCCTGGTTCCTTGTTAGTGATTTACAAACCTCCTTCAGTGATGGCACCCTCAAATGCCCTGTCTGAAATGATTGGGTGCTACGGACAGTACTCTGCAGGAGGAGCTGTTCTGACAGATATCAAGGTCAATTTCTTCCAATCTCTGCTCATTAGTACCTTTTAAAGTGCTGTAGGAACCTCTTTAAGCATTTTAGGAACCATCCCTTCCCTTACAGATCTATTATGAACTCCTAAGGCTCATTCCCAGACACCAGTCCAGAAGTGGGTTTTAGTAGCCAAGATGAAGAATAAATCATCACAGCATGACCAGCAGATGGCCTGGAGCATCCATCTCTTTCTCAATCTCAATACCGGCAGCCATGTGCTTGATGGCATGAGCAACTTTGTCTGCAAAATGTCATGCACAAACACAAGATCACAAACACAATCCAAATGATATCACAAATTCCGATAAACAAAACTACAGAAGTGGAAAGAATGTAAACATCTGCCACTGCCATCTTCATTGGGTTTCAGAATAGAGTATTCCTGTCTTGCCCTAGGTTCATGTTGAGCTGTGAGACCTTCTTGCATGACAAGTCATACGTATGTTGATAACACATTTGTTGGACATGGTTCTCTTCTTGGTTCTCTTCTCTAACTGATACATGTTAATGTGCACTATTTTCATGTCATCAAGATGCATCCCCAATCTTGTAAATGTACATAGAAAAGAAAAGAGAGAGAGAGAGAGAAGTATGGTCTTTGTACTCAATCTGAAGTTAAAGGGCGCTAGCTTTTGACCTCGTGCAGGTCTTCAGCAGGCTTTACACTGCAAAGTGGTAGAGGGTTCTTTTCTTCTACATCATCCACAGTTCCATGGTGCCTAGTCTCAAGAAGACCTGTATATAAGGTTGAAAGCTAGCTTATGCTTGTGGGTTTTTACTAGTTCCCCTACCTCCTTTGCCTTTGGCTTACAAATGTATGGATTTCTAAAGTCAAGTGCACATTTGTCCCAGTGCCAGTCTTCAGCTGGGAGATATGAAATGGGTATTTTCCAAGAGAAATTTGAACCTATCAAATTGTTTTCCCATGGCTAACCTACCCGGAATCTGATCTACACTAAATCGGATGTAGTGGTGCAACAGACAACCTAAAATGGGGAAAGAAATGAGGGCAAAATGGAAGCTAAAAGTAATAGTGAAGAGGACAAAGGAACAATGAATAATAACATTGAAATGTTGTGTGTGTTCAGAGCAGCACATGCCCATAATTATTGTGGCTCCTTTAAAAGGTGCTAATTTTGAAGCAATGACCAACAATGGTGAAGATATTGCTGTAGGTAGGATAAAATGGACCCATTTTGTATTCAACCAGCATGCTGGTTTCAGGAAGGGCAGGCAGCTATTGCTTAAAAAAACAAGGCTGGATACAACCTCTAAAACACAGGCTCTGCTATAATAGCTCGCTTTTACTTTTGCTAACACGCGCAAAGCTCCTCTTGGGTAAAGAAAGACAAAATAGCTGGTTGAATAGTAATAAAGTTAGTTCATGTATATGCAAGAAAAAGATCTTTCTGCACCTTGATGAAATTAACATATATTTAAATAGTAATGAAGTGATGGAAAGACGAGAAGAATATCAAGGACTCCATTCAAACTCAGCAACATTGCTCGGAAAGAGATTTCACGTCCAGGGACACATGACATAATTGCGATATACCTTCTCTATGCAAGGCACAGTTCCCGACTTAGTAGAAATATGAAACCTTTATCAATGTAGAAGTACCTTGTAAAGGATAATAAGTTCTTTCTGGGGATAAAATCATATCCCTCCATAATTGTCCCTCCCAAAAAAGAAACATATCTCCTTGGGAGGAAGCCATACATTGGAGAATTGTGTGTCAGCCAATTCAAGGTACTTTAATGGCAGTCAATCCAGCTACTTGACTTTTCCATTCTGGAGGCCCAATATTTTTGGCAATGGCATGAGAATCTCAGTCATTAGAACAACATGAAAGAATCATGTACTATATTTAATAATAACATTTAAAAAGAAAAGCACGAGTTTTTGTAGACACGCAGTTTACCTCCTGAAAGGCACAAGTCACGCCCCAGGATTAAGCTTCATATACAGTACCTGCGGTTGAAGGGGAACAGGCTCTAGAGAGGAAGCAAAATGGGAGTGAATTTAAATGCAAAAATGATTAGCACTGACAATTTCATTAACATACACCTCCTAGTCCTAGTCTAGGCTCATAGGAATGTGAAGCATTCTCACAAAATTATTCATTCCTGATGAGACAGGTTGCCTTGATGTGCCAAGATAGCCAATTGAGAGACTGCTAATCCCCATGAGATTTCTTGCTGCCGGTGCAAGAACAGGACAAAGAGTCCTTGTCTCCAAGCAAAACTACAGTCCTGTTTCTCTGTGAAGCAAAGATGCACAGAGACCAACCACAGAATTCTTGGTTGTCTCATGACAATGGTGGAAACTACATTTGAGGTTTCTAAGCACCCATACAGGAATAAAGTAACCCTTGTAGTGTTGTGGAACATGAACAATCATGGTTTTCAGAAAAGCAAACGTGCCTGTTGATACCACCATTGCCCAAGTCCCTTGGGCAATGAAAATGAATTTGCATATGTGGTCTCCATTAAAGGTCACACCATCATAAAGCTTTAACTTTTAAAGGTTCCACATGACTGCTTTTTCACTGCAGCAGAATAATATGGCTAACTTTTTGGAAATTATTGCAATAAATCTGATTAGTGCTGCATGCCAACCATTCTAGGTGGCTAGCCATTTCCACATACCACACAGATAAGCTTACAAGCTCACTTGAACACAGTTACATCTTTATGGCTCGCTCTGAGAACTGGAGCTGGAGCCTGAGATGGAAAGAAAGCTTTCTACTCTTTTTTATGTCATAGACCTTCAAGTAGAGATGGGCACAGAATTCAAATATGGTGTTTTGTTTCATTTTGTTTCTCATTTCATTTCATTTTGTTTCATTTGAAAAAATTGTTTATAATTTTTATACAAATTTTTTTATTTAAAAAAATTGTTTCATTTTTTGTTTTGGTTCATTTCGTTTCTCTGTGTTTTTGTTGTGTGTTGTGTCTTTCTTTTAACTTTTTTACTGTTTTGGGGGTGGGGTGCATGTGGCATGCTTGTGCACTATGTGTATTTTCCCCATCCCCCAAGCCCGCGCACCAGCTGATCGGCGCTGGGACGGGAGGGAAAGGTTGTCAAGGTGGAATTCCCGCATTGGTAACTGGGCCATTTTCAGAGGGGTCCTGATGACCTGTCATCGCTGGACCCCTTTAAAAATGATCCAGTCGCCACCAGGGGTCTCCCCAGTGCTGACTGGGCCATTTTTAAAGGGTTCTAGCTGATGACAGGTCGGCAGGACCCCCTGAAAATGTCCCAGTTGCCAATGCAGGAGCTCCGCGCGGGTGACCTGACCATTTTCAGATGAATGCTGCCAACCTGTCATCAGTGGGACCCCTTTAAAAATGGACTAGTCAGCACCAGGGGTCCCACCCCCAGTGCCGACTGGGCCAGTTTTAAAGGGGTCCAGTTGATGACATGGGAGATGGGAAAGTATAGCCTTTTAAAAATTCCTCCAACTGCTGAAGCCCATGCTCCAGCTGATCGGCGGTGGCTTGGGTGGGGGGGGAAGCCTGCCCTTTCCCTGGCGCCAATGGGGCACGTTGGGGGTGATCCACCAGCTTTTTCCCATAGGAATGCATTGCTTCATTGCATTCCTGTGGGAAAATGAAAAATGAACTGAACAAAATGGAAATTTCCATTTAGTTTTTTTCTTTTTTTTCTTTGATGGTCCCTTCATTATTTGTTTCATTCCCTACCAAAATGAATAACAAATAATGAAATGAATAAAAAATTTGTTTCGTGCCCATCTCTACCTGAAAGTACATGAAGGAGTGGGAGGAGGGGAATTAACCATCAGGTAGCCCTGTAACACACATCACTTATATGGCAATAGTGCAGCCAAAGTAACAGTTCTATGGCAGTATGACCTTTCATGGAGACCAAATATGCATATTAATTTGCATTGCCCCAGAGACTTTCTAGTGGTTTCAACATGTGTTTTAGACAACAAAACACATTATCCACATCCAAGCATTCCAATACATCCAGAAGGACATCAAATGAAGGAAATCTGCCAAAACCCCACATGAAATGTTTGCCATGCAAGATCTATTCAGGGGGTCAGATGGGGATCCCACATGTCACTGAGCTGTTACTTGCTTCTCTAACTGCTGGCTTTTCTAGTGACAAAGGCACAGTCTTTTTCATTCTTAATTCTTATCACATGTTGGGTGTTTGGGGTCATTGCAGATCATTTAAACTCAAATGTGGCTTCTCTGATTCAGTTGCTGCAATCACTTAGGCTGACAGTCAGGGGACCAGGTGGGTAGGCAGGCCATGTTCTCACCAAGCATCAGCTGATCCTTGCTGGAATGTGGGACATTGCTGGCAAATAGGTAATGCTCTTTGCCCCGTATTATTTGAGTTGAAGGGTTTTCTTAGTTTCCCCTTTGCCCCATGCTTTCACATAAAATGGGAGGAAATGTGACACCTGAATGAAGCCTTTCAGTGTAGGATGCATTTATGAACAGGCACCACAGACATCTTTGTTTTCCTTATAGGACATTAGTGTGGTCCTTATGGTGCTGTCAACCATCATTTGAGAAAGTTCACTGTCTGGACTACAACTTCCTAACTGTCTCACACGGCATGGCCATTAGCAGGAGCTCTGATGCCACACAATCAAATAAATTATTTACTGTGAACCAAATGCATATGTTCTGATACTTACAGGACACACTGGTGTTCACATACATCTCCACCAGCACATCAAAAACCTGGAAACACTTGCACCCCTTCCCTTTTCCTTCCCTACTGTACATGCCCTGCAATTTGAAGCTGCACAACAGGAACTCGAGCAGAGCAGCAGATGGTAGCATATCATGCATGTCTAAGCAATTGCTATGCTTTGTGTTGTGAAATTTCCTTTCAACACGATTAGCACCTTTTGTCTGAGCCCAGACAGGTCTACAGCAATGCCAGTGTTAATTTGCCTGTTTAGCTGAAACAAGCAAACACAAGTGACCTCAGGTAGTCAATCTCCTCCTCTCTCCAGTCTTCTGCTCTCCTTACCTCCAGAGCTGCTCATCATCTGAGATACTCAACAAATGGCAGGCCTTAATTTCTAGTCCCGAGTCCCTTCAAGACTGTTGTCCCTATTCTTAAAAATATTAGTATGATTCTCTGGGTTTGTTCTGCTTAAAGGCTTCCTGCCCTCTTTCAGGGCTCCAGTTCCTTAGCCATGTACTCTGCAGATGGGGTGGACTACAACTCCCATCATATAGCCCATGTGGTAGGATCTATAGTTCAAAATGTCTGGTAGGCATAACTCTGGACGAGCCCAATTTAGAAGATGGATTGGAGGAATAAATACTGTATATCTCAAAATTAGTTGAGGGCCCTCTAGGTTCTGCTAAAGGGTACACTTCCTCTTCTAGCATTGCATACACTAAATTGTGGCAGCATGTACAGTAGAGGTTGGGACATGAGTGGGGACTACAAACTATTTCTGGTTTACTGAAAACTGTGTTTCACCCCCAAAATAAGGTAGGCAAAATATCTATTGTGATTTCAGGAGAATGATGTTTCCTAAAGCACAATCTCCCTCTAAAATAATGTGCACATATTTCCTGTGAGTGACTTCCTTGTAAAAATGCAGATATTTCTTTTATCACGTGGTATATTCATTATATCAATTTGGTGGCAGCAGCTTGACAGCCTGCAAAAAAATGGCTGGGAGTTGCATGTATGACACTCCTGCCTGATGCAAATTCATTCATAGGGATACAAACACAAAACACAGCCTTCTTGCCGTTTTGTTCCCAGAGTTGGCTACAAAGACCATAAGCACCATGGTGTGTATTTCTGGCACAGTGTTTCTGGTTACTGGAAACCACATCTAAGGTTAGAAACATCCTTAAAGAAACTCACAAGTTAATGCAGGGGAGGCTACTCTCAGTTCAAGAAGAGACTTCCACAATTCTGGTTTGAATCTCACTGTGGAACAGGGGTGCATGCATGAGGGACCACAAATCCCATTCCCCCTCCTTCCCATGCTGAGCAGGGAGCTCTGACTGGCAGCTCTCCACAGATTCCCTTGAGTAGACCCCCATGTACAAGCAGGAATCCTGACAAAACTGGGTTTCTGGTCTCATAGAAGCTTCTCCTATTTAAAAGAACTGAAAGAGAACCACCCTTCCAATCCTCTCCACTACCATCCCTCCATAGTTTACTCAACAGGGAGAATGTGAGTGGATAATCTAGGATACAGGAAAAGTGAGTTCAAATTCCTATACAGCCATGGAAATGTGTTCGTCTAGACAATGGTCAACTTCTTGTTGAACATCTCAAATATTCCCCATAAACATGATGGGGTCACCATGGCTTGAGGTGATTTGATGGACCATGACAACAAGATCTGAAGTAAAGGACTCCATAGAAAGCAAACAAGTCAGGGAAATGTAAGTCAAGGAGACAGAGAATGGATATTAGAGATGGACACGAATCAAAAAAATGGTGTTTCGTTTGTCGTTGAGAGGTCAGTTTCGATTCATTTCTGTTTTTCGTGATTTTTTGGAAAAATTTTTTTTTTTTTTTTTTGTTTTTCATTTCTACCTGCTTTTTGCGTGATTTTTAAAGCATTTCCAGGTGTGGCCGTCCCCCAACGCCCCAGACCAGAGGGAAAACACTAAAAAAAAAAATGATGCTGGCAGAGACACAGTATAGACTAGGTTCTCAGGAGGCTGCAAAGGCAGCGGCGGGCGTTGCCCAGGGTGCAAGGCAGCCACAGAGTGACTGCACTGCAGGGCAGGGGAGGGTAATCACTGAGAGGTATGCAAACACGCACACAGGGAGGCTGCAGGACTGAAGCTAGAGTCGCAGAGACAGCAATCCCACCCTAACTCCCACCGAAGACTGCAAGGAGGATGGGGGCTGCCAGAGCTTTTATGCCCTCTGTGGCTGCCAGACCTGCCCAGTCTGCCACATGGGCATGCTGTTGGTTGAAATTGTCCAAGAATTTACATGATCCCATCACATGGCTTGCCTCCATGTTGTGGCTGGAGTGGCGACATCCATTTTATCATCCTTAAAGGGAAAAGAAAAATACATCGCAGTGGGAGAAGACAAAAACAAATGTTTTAAGGACCCCAACCATCTGGTAGGTAATAATTTCAAATAATTATTGCATTATTGCTGCATTTTTATGGATGTCCAGGGCGATTTAATACCCAAGAAATCAATATTAGGCATCTGGGAGCCATTTTGGGTCTATGTCCCCTAACTCGCCTTAAAGGAAGAAAATACAGCGATCTGAGAAAAGACATAAATGCACTTTTTAAGGACCCCAACCCCCTGGTAGGTATTATCAGACAGTATAAATAATTATTGCTGCATTTTTATGGATATCCAGGGTGTTTTTTAACATTTAAAACAGCTCATTTCATTGCACGCCGCCAGTAACGAAAACGAAATGTAACAAACACAATTTTGTGGTTCTGTTCATTTCATTTCATTTTCATCACAATTTTTGTTAGTCATTTCGTTACGTAATGGAACGAATAATGAATAACGGATATGAAAAAATGTTTGTTTTGTGCCCATCTCAAATGGATATTATTCCATCAACTCCCTGCCTGGAAATAAAGGCTTCCAAAATGGACCATACGGAACCCTGCCTCAGGCATAGCTGCATACCATCAGAATGACATGAGGGTACATCTACACATGGGGGGCAGGAGGACAGGTCAGGGGTGAAGAGCAGGCTGGGTGGCACATAGACCTGTGTCCTTCAAGGGAGAGGAAAGCCAGGGGAGGGCACAAGAGGTAGAGCTAGAAAACTGCCATTGCTCTTCCTCTCACTCTCCTCTGGCATCTGAGACAATTGCCTCTCGAGACAGACATTTCCAAATGCAGGCAAAGCAGGGATAGACCTGGCTCTTGGAAAATAAAAACACTGTGTTTGACAGGGTGTGATGAGAATAGCAATGGCCACACATGGAGTGGTATATTTTCACCGGCAAGAGTTTTATATGTTTTGCTTTCCACTTCCACATTTCATTGTGACTTTATCTAGGCTCGTTCAATCAGGCCATGCACATCACCATCACCTCCTGACAACCTACCCTGGCTCAACCATTGAGAGAAACAGCCTTCCATAAACAAAGCAGGCAAGCCCTGCTTCTCTTAAGATAAAATCTACTGATCTCATTATTGATTGTCTGCTTTCCGGGGCTTTTTTATTTTTTTGTTTCCTGGAAGTTTGATATGGGGCAGCAGAGGTGACAACAGATTGGCACTGAGACCTGGAAATTAAATGGCCAACTATTAGATCAATGTCATCTGGGGGGAGGCTGAAGTGTTTGGCAAAAGCATTAGATGCTGTCTCTACTTAATCTTTCCTTCTCTCCTTTATCCAGAATCTCTCTGGATCCCTCCCAGGCAATTTGCTAGGCCAGGCGTTGATTTTTATCACACAAATTTACCTCTCAGTTGAATTACTGAATGACTGCAGTCCCCCCCCCTTATATTCTGAGTCCTTGTGTCCTTCATCCTAGTTGGAGGGGTGGAGCACTCCAGAAAGAAAAAGGGAAATTAAAACCTTTACTGTAATTATATTCATATTTTTCTGGCTTTGAATAAGTACCTGGTTTGCACCCATACACATATCTTATAAAAACCACACACAAAACAAATGTGCATCAGAATTAGATTAGTTCAAGGGAATGCATACATTATGAATTTATCCAGGAACATTTAGATGTAGATTCTGTCATGAAGTTTGTAGAGCCTTGTGGTGCAGTGGTTAAAGGCCTGTACTGCAGGTAAAACTATCCTCACAACCTGGGGTTTAATCCCACGTAGCAGGCTCAAGGTTCACTCAGCCTTCCATCCTTCCAAGATCAGTAAAATGAGTACCCAGCTTGCTGGTGGGGGGGGCAATGTGTAGCCTGCATTACTGTAATTAAAGCTGTAAACTGACCAGAGACTACTTGAAGTGGTATGGAACAGTATACAAGCAGAACACTTTGTTTTTACTTGATGAGGCTGTTCAAGCCAGCCTGCCTTACCTCACAGTAGAGATGGGCATGAAATGAACTTTTAATTCGTTTTTTTCTTTGTCATTCATTTTGTTACCTAACAAAACAAATAACGAACCAACCCATCAAAGAAAAACAAAACAAAACAAAACAGAAATTTCAATTTTGTTTGCTTCGTTTTTCGCTATCCCCCCCTACCTTGTCACTGCTGCCACTGAAAATCCTCCTGGTCCTGGAAACTCTGTGGAGCTGCTGCCTGTAGAGGTGCTGGCCCCAAGCCAGTGACTCAAAAAGGCCTAGTTGGGGACTTTTTAATATAGGAGGAGCTGTGCAGTCAGGAGCTGTGCAGTCAGCGCTCAAAAACAAACAACCCCACCCCCAAAAGTGCCGACCCGGCCCCAGGGGCTGTGTGGTCGGTGCTCTAAACATTTTTTAAAAATTAAAAAATCAAAAAAATATAATGAGAGCTGACACAGCCCCAGAAGCTGCATGGTCGGCACTCTAAAACAAAACAAAACAAAACAAAAAACTGAGGCACTGGCCCCAAGCCAGCACATCAAAAAGCCCCTGCTCCCCCACCGCCACCGCCAGTAAGTCAGACTCAAACCAGTTCGGCTCTGTTCAGTTCGTACGATTTTTTAAAATAATTCGAATGAACCCAATCTGAACCAAGGGTGGGCCCGAAACATAACGAACTGAACCCTCGGTTTTCTGTTTTGTGCCCACCTCTACCTCACAGTCACAATCCGAAGGACAACACTCTCCCTTTAGTCAATCCAGAACACAACCTGGCAGTCAAATCCCTTAAACACACCCTACACAAATGAATGAGAGCTGCATAAGGGCATATTCCTTTGTTATTTTTCAGTGAGCAATGAGCGTATCCGGTGAGTCCCCCCCCCCCAGCAGATCATTGCCTCACTGGTCAACCACAGAACTGGTTACCTTCCGCTCTGCTCCCTCGCATATGGCATTCAATCCAACCTCACTAGGGAGTGCCTCCTGATGTCTCAGAGCTGGACCTCCTCAGCTCTTGTTGCTATCTTTTCTCTCCCCCCCCCCCACAGTGCTGGGCAGGTTCCATGCTACAGTGTCAGAATGCTCATGCTGCTGAGTGGGTTAAGCACAATTACATTGAAATAATAATTACAAAAATTACTGTAGCTATGTAGAAGATTTATTCTTCTAAGCATATCGGAGGGACTCAGAAATGCTTTTCTGCAAACTGGAAGTGGTCACTTCCTGTTTTCCAGAAGTCACTTCCAGTTTGCGGGGAAGCCCTTTTGGAGCCTATGACGGGCCTAAGAAGGCCCTTGCAGGCCCGCTCAGTGCAGCGCCAGGCTGGGGGGTAAGTACAAGAGCCCCCACTAGGCCCCCACAGGCCCAACACAACCTGCAGCCGCATATTGTGGACTTTCAATTATCATGGGTTGGGACCAAGATCAACCTCACTGGTGACTTTCTGAAAACTATGTATGAATGTGTAAGAAGAAAGCTGACACGACAGCAATGGATTTATTTGAAATATGGTGCTGGAGGAGAGTTTTATAGATACACTGGACTGTCAGAAAGACCAACAAGTGGGTCCTAAAGCAAATCGAAATCCGAACTACCCTCTGGAGGCTAAAAGGATTAAACTGAAGCTGCCTTGCTTTGGAGACATCATCAGAAGGCAGGATTCTCTGTGGGTGGGTGGGGGAGAATAATACTGGAAAAGATTGAAGGCAGCAGGAGAAGAGGAAGACCAAAAAATAAGATAGACTGACTCCCTAAAGGAAGCCATAGGCTTTAATTTACAAGAGTTGAGAAGGGTTGTTGAAGACAGGACATTCATAGGGTCACCACAGGTCTGAGACAACTAGACAGCATGTAACAGCAATAGAGGCCTACAAGGAAGAGCAGAAGATAGTTTGGGAGGAGAGATGGGCACGAAACAGAAAAATGGCATTTCGGTTTTTCGTTTGTCATTGAGAGGTCTGTTTTGGTTCATTTCCGTTTGTTGGGAATTTTTTGAAAAATTTCATTACTGTTTTTCGTTTTTTCGTTTGTCGTTTCTACCCGCTTTTTGCACGGTTTTAAAAGCATTTCCGTGTGCAGGCATCCCCCAACGCCCAGACCAGAGGGAAAACACTAAAAAAAATGGATGCTTGCAGAGACACAGTATAGACTAGGTATGCAGGGAGGCTGCAAAGGCAGCGGCGAGCATTGCCCAGGGTGCAAGGCAGCCGCAGAGTGACTGCACTGCGGGACAGGGTAGGGTACTCAACGAGATGTACACAGCACGCATGCACACAGGGAGGCTGCAGGGCTGAAGCTAGACTCGCAGAGACAGCAATCTCACCCTAACTCCCACCAGAGACTGCAAGGAGGACGGGGGCTGCCAGAGCTTTTTATGCCCTCTGTGGCTGCCAGACCTGCCTGCCCAGTCTGGCACCTGGGCATGCTATTGGTTGAACATGGCCTTCCTCCATTTTGTGGCTGGTGGCGACATCCATTTTAAAGGGAAAAGAAAAATACATTGTGATGGGAGAAGACAAAAACAAACGTTTTAAGGACCCCAACCCCCCTGGTAGGTATTATCAGACAATATAAATAATTATCGCTGCGTTTTTACAGATGTCCAGGGCGTTTTTTAACATTTAAAACAGCTCATTTCATTGCGTGTCGCCATTAACGGAAACGAAACGTAATGACCACAATTTTCATGGTTCTGTTCGTTTTGTTTCATTTTCATCACAATTTTCGTTTGTCGTTTCATTACGTAACGGAAACGACAAATGGTAACGGAAATGAAAAAATGTTCGTTCCGTGCCCATCTCTATTTGGGAGTACAATGTTACATTTAGGCCCATCATTTCAGCACTCAAGTAAATAAAACTCCAGTAAATCTTAAAACTTTTGACTAATCTTAACTACCCAAGCCAAATGTCCTTCTGCTATCAAACATGAAAGAAAGATTAACTGCTACCTTGCGGGGAACATATTAAATGTGAGTATGGTTGACAATTATGATACCTTGTTTGTGATTTTATTCATCAGAAATTCAGAGGAAAGTTAGAACTGCATATGCAGTATATTTTACACCTATGCAAAATAAAGACCACCTGACTTGAAACTCTCCTAAAGCTTCAAAAAGAGAATTATTTGTACTTTTTATATATATAATTTCAAAGACTAAAAGGAAGCTGTCTCATATCAAGTCACAAAATTTGTCTCATAGGTTGGTGTACCTGCATTTACTGGTGCTCCAGAATTTTGGGATCTTTGCCTAACATACCAGATGAGGCTGAGGTACGTGAATGTCTTCAATTCTTCCTCACCATCACCACAACTTCAGCTATTTCATTTTCCCCACTTATTGACTATAATGAATGAGATGGCATGGTTGTATCCATTTTTTTAAAAAAGCTCTCTTTCTCAGATGATTGCCTCTCCCTTAAAACAATCAACAATTTAAAGAGGAATTTACACTCTGGGCAATGACCTTGGTAGCCTTTCTTTTTCTTCTTCTGAGCATTATATCATTCCAAAGGAGGCCAACCTGCAAAAGAGATGGAGAAGAGAGAGAGAGAGAGAGAGCTTTATGTAGTTAATGAGATTCATAACCAAAAACACTATCTGTGTTAAAACTAAAAGAGAGCTGATAAGGATATTACATCTCACACCGAGAACAAGGAGGGTGCATAGCTCAGATCAATTGTAGCCATTAGAAGGTATGCTTTAATGGTTCTTTTTGATATCTGTCAAAATGGATATTGGGGACAAAGTCTCTCAGATGGTAAGCAGGTAAAACAGAATGGAACATATATTTCTTTATTTCCTTCAGTTTAAATAATGTTACTTTTAAAAAAAAAAACTAATGGTGCCAGCTGCCAGGTAGAAATCAACCAATATTAGCAGAAGTTTAACATCACTTTAAAAGAGATTGACCTACTAAGAAAGTACATGAGTAAATGTGTAGCAATACACTGATTATTACTGTTTCCCCTCAGGCAAATACCTCTCTCTTAAGCATAAGCTGCACTGGAACATTTTGTTTTATTACCTTGTGAGATAAGTGAGGGAAAAAGCCTTTAGTACCTGGGGAATTTTAAAAAAAAACAGACTTGTCATATCAGTGTCTGCTCTCAATTTCATGCCGGGCGCATAATTATAACGGTGTTTAAATTGAGCCCAGAAGAAAGATGGGTTCAAGTGCAAATTAATTTTAGATTATCACAACAAAGGCAATCAAACCTCAACAAGCTTGCCAGCAAAATACTTTGCAGAGGTCCCCAGGTCCCTTCCCGCCCCCAACTTACAACAAAGACCTTTCAGCTCAAATTAAGCTAATGATCTAATGTAACACTTCTGCCTACCTTTCAGAGTTTTATTATTGATTTGAATTTAATGTAGAGCAGTGGTGGTGGTGGTGGTGGCGGTGGGGGGCATTAAGGGAGAAGAAGGTGGATAATGGAGGGAGAAGGCCAGAGCAGGGTGAAATATCAGTATTTAATATCAGCAAAGTGACAAAATAAACAGTCAACAGGCCCGACAAGATCTGTGTGGTGTCGGATTGTCTTAGCCGGTAGAGACTATCAGAGAGAATTGGTAGCACTGAAAGAGCCTTGAGTTTTATCTGACTCCTCCCCCTGCCCCAACCAGACAGAATCCTAAACCAACAGCCACACTCACCTCCTCCACCTATCTATCAGCACAGCTTTTATAGAAATCCAACATCTTACTCTTATCCTATGGGAACCTGCCGGGGGAATGGAATCAAGTACTGAGAAGGGTGGAAAAAAATATCAAGTCAAGCCTCATTACCTCCTCATTACCTTTGCAAAAGTGGAGTGAGAGAAAATTTTATCTAGGGAACAGAAGCTTGGGAATCTCATTGAGAGTTCTGTCTGGTTATTGCACAGCCAAGCATGGAGAGCCTGCCTCTGCGGGATTAAAGTTTTCTCCCCATTTCTCTATAGTAATGATCTGCTCATTAAGGTTTTTAAGGGAAATTACCATCACTTATCATTATGCCAGTCACTCAGTAAAGCGGCATTAAACGAGGAGTGTCAGTCGAAGCCTCCACTTCATTTATTTATATATTGCTTCTCTTTCTCGTCGATGATCATGTGGAAATAAAGAAAACAGAATTTCGGGGATGGTTTTTATTATTCTAGATTCATATATATATGTAATTTTCCTCTTGGAGTATTCAGTTACATGCCCTTAGGTCAGACACAGTAGATAAAATATAAAATGCATTTGGAAAAAAAAATCTATTAGGTTACATCCTTCTGAAATAAATCCCCAGAATGTTACTGCAATTATGCACAGAGCATTTTTATAACCGCAGATTGTCTAAGAATTTTAAGCACTACTGAAAAATCAGAGAGCTATTTATTTTATAAAATGGAGACAAAGGCACCATTTTTAATTACTCCAAGCGGTTCGGATTTAGCTGTTCATCCTCCATGGAGGGGTTAGAATTCCAAGTGGTCTCTTTGGAGAGGCCTTGTGAAACCTGAATGGCCCTGAGAGTTTTCTGAAGACATGCACAGACCTACTAGATAGGGCTCTTTCAGCATTTTGAGATTCTACTCTTTTGAACATGGTTGCAAATAGAATGGGTTTGAGTTTAAAGATATGAACAGGTTCAAGTATTACCATGACAAGAGGTTGTGCTCAGGATATCCGACTGGCCATGGCTCATAATTCATTCAACACAGCCCTTATTTTGTTGTGACTTTCTCAAGATTTAGGTTAGAATGTTGGTTTTGTCTTGTCGCTCACAGAGCAGGCCTGTGTGACTGGCAGAGGCACTTTTAAGCCCTTGGCAGCCCTCATACAACGCTGGCAGGGTGTATTTGGCTTTATGTACAGGCTTCAACTAGAGAAGCCAAAGTGGGTCCACAGCATGAGCATAGCATTAGAGATGGGCATGGAACAAACTTTTAGTTCATTTCGTTTATTCATTTTGTTACCTAAATAAATGAATAACGAACCCCAGAGTGAATTTAGAACGAACCAAACCAAACCGAAAAAGATTGGTTTGGTTCGGTTTGGTTCGTTAATGGCAGCGATGTCTCCTACCTGGTGCTGGATGGTCTTCGGTCTTCATGGCTGCAGGGAAAAACTGACTGGTATGCGCTACAGCTTTAGCGCAAGCCACGTGGTCGGAATTAAAAATAAAAATAAAAATAAAAATAAAAATAAAAATAAAAATAAAAATAAAATAAAGGAGCACTAAACGGGCTCCATGGGTGGCCTGGTCAGCACCCTAAAATCAAATATATATATATAAATAACAGCACCGACCTGGCCCCAGGGGCTGCGCGGTTGGCACTGGGGGGGGGAGCCGGCCTGTGCTACAGCTGTAGTGTGGCTGGAACCTGGAAGTAAAATAACATAAAATAAAATTAAAAATAAAATAAAATAAAATAAAATAAAATAAAATAAAATAAAATAAAATAAAGGAGAGCCAACCCGGCCCCAGAGGTGGCTGGGTCAGCACCCTAAAATCAAGGAAAATAATAATAATAAAAAGAAGCACCAACTGGGTTCCAGGGGCTTCAGGCAGCGCTCTGGCTTCTTTCTTCTTGAGCACCAACTGGGATGACAGGGAACCTGGTCCACCCTAAAAAAAAAATAAAATAAAAAATAAAGCAGCACTGACCCAGCCCCAGGGGCCACACGGTTGGCACTGGGGGAATCTACAAACAAATATAAAATTGAAAAAATAAATATAAAAATAAAGCAGCACATGTTACCCAGCCCCAGAAATCTGGTTGTTCTGGCACGTTTGGTCTCACTCGCATCTTCAGGCTGGTGTTCTGGCTTCTTTCTTCTTGAAGCAATATATATAAACCAGCACCGACCTGGCCCCACGGGCTGCGCAGTTGGCACGGGGGGGGGGGGAGCCGGCCTGTGCTACAGCTGTAGTGTGGCTGGAACCCAGAAGTAAAATAACATTAAATAAAATTAAAAATAAAATAAAATAAAATAAAATAAAATAAAATAAAATAAAGGAGATCCAACCCAGCCCCAGAGGTGGCTGGGTCAGCACCCTAAAATCAAGGAAAAATAATAATAATAAAAAAGAAGCACCAACTGGGTTCCAGGGGCTGCACGGTCAGCGCTTGAAAGAACCCCCCCCCAAAAAAGGAGCACCAACTGGGCCCCAGGGGTGGCCTGGTCGGCACCCTAAAATTGAAAACAATAAATAAAGCAGCACTGACCCAGCCCCAGGGGCCACACGGTTGGCACTTGGGGGGGAGCTGGCCCGTGCTACAGCTCTAGCACTTACAGAACCCAGAAGTAAAATAATAAAATAAAATAAAATAAAATAAAATAAAATAAAGGAGCACCGACCCAGCCCCAGGGTAGCCGGGTCGGTGCTCTACAATAAAGAAAAATAATAAAAAGAAGCGCCCACCTGGCCCCAGGGGCCGTGTGTTGGGCGCTTGAAAACAAAAGAGGTGCTGGTCCCATGCCAGTTCCTCAAAAAGCCCCTGCCGCGGGGGCCAGGATCCGCCTCTACCACCGCCACCATGGAGCTGCCGCCGCCGCCGCCACCGCTACAAACCTGAACCAGTTCGGGTTTGTAAATTTTTTTTAAAAAAAATGTACGAACCTAAGTGCGAACCGAACCAAGGGTAGGCCTGAGCCAGATGAACCCAAACCATTTTATCAGATTAAACTGGCAATTCTAAACAAAACTCCAACACCCTATGGGTTAGAATGTGTTCAATGGCAGCCATTGGCACCATGTTCTTTCACCTTTCTCAGATGTGTGTGTGTGTGTGTGTGTGTGTGTGTGTGTGTGTGTGTGTGTGTGTGTGTGTGTGTGTGTGTGTGTGTGTGTGTGTGTGTGTGTGTGTGTGTGTGTGTTTGAAAGCAGATTTTACTGCTGTCAAAGAGCTGGGCTCTTCAATTTCTCTACTCCAAACCTCTCTGTCCTATAGCATCTACCTCTGAAGCAGAGGTGTGCCTCTCCCATGCCCTCACTAAGATTCCCCATTGAATCTATTTCTAGGTGTTTCTATCTAACAGAGAGTTAGAGATTTCTTACTCCACAATCATGACTTGAAGAAAAGATAACCATTGGGAACTTTTTGTTGAGCCACTAGATGGCTCAAAAAAAGTTGAGCCACTTATATTTTTCCTTGTACTTTTGTCTAGGGATGGGCATGAAATGGAAAAACTTTTCATTTCATTTCCCTGTGATTTGTTTTGTTTTGTTAGAAACATTTTTTTAAAAAAATCATACAAAATGAAACAGTAACAAACTGATTTGTAACTCTATAAAATGGTCCCCTGGGTCCTAGAGGCACCAAATTTGGTGTGTACCTTCCTTGGACCCTTTCCTTAAACCCTCCAAATATGTAGAGATTTGGGATTCAGGGGCACAAAGTTATTCAACTTCAAACGGGGTGCCCCCCGGAAAAACATTTCTAATTGCAATGTTGTGCTTGAAAATAGTGATCCCAGGCAGCTAGCAGTGGAACTTCCTAAAGCTCTCCCCTTGAAGCATCCAAATTTGGAGAGGTATGGGGTACAGGGGGCCAAATTATTCAACTCCAAATGGGTGCCCCAAGTAAAGAAATGTTTGTAATTTAGAAGTATTTGAAAATACTGATCCCAGGCATCTGTTGCTGTTGTTGTTGTTGTTCAGTTGTTAAGTCATGTCTGATTCTTTGTGACCCCATGGACCAGAGCATGCCAGGCCCCCCAAACTTCCACTGCCTCCCAGATTTTGGTCAAATCCATGTAGGGTGCATTGATGACACCATCCAACCATCTCATTCTCTGTTGTCCACTTTTCCTGTTGCGTTCAATCTTTCCCAACATCAGAGACTTTTCCAAGGAGTCCTCTCTCCTCATGAGGTGGCCAAAGTACCTGAGGCTCAGCTTCAAAAATGTGTACTTCCAGTGAACATTCAGGGTTGATTTCTAGATGCCAGGCATCTAGCAGCATGGATTGGAGCTCCCTCAAGCTCTTCCCTTTAAGCCCACCAAGGCACATTGGGCTGTATCAGAATTGCATTCCACCAAGCAGGAAGGCAGACAAGAATTAAACATTGGGCTTGGGCCATATGACCCTCAGGTATGAAGACAGAGTGTAGATCTCCCTGGCATAATCAAAAAAAGACCAATGCAGGGCTTAGAAATAAAAAAAAATTCCCCCACTCCAGCGCCGATCAGCTGCTGAGTGGGGCTGGGGGGGAGTTTAAAAAGCCCTGGGCTTGTAAAGTATTTTTACGTCCCCAAGTCCCAGATGCCAGCTGATTGGTGGGGGGAGGGTTCCTGCCCCAGCACCAATCACCTGGTGTGCAGGGCTTAGGTGAATAAAAAGTTGCACAAGTGCTGCATGCATATACAAAAAAGTTGTACAAACACCACATATACACAGAGTACACACACTTACACATGTGTATAAACATGAAAAATGGAGCAAAATGACAAACACAATGAATTTTTTAAAAAAATAATTCATTTAAATCAAAATGAATCAGAAGAGAATGGAACAAAACAAAACAAAAGAAACAAAACACTATTTTAGCATTTTGTGCCCATCTCTCTCTCTCTTTCTCTCTCCCTGCCCAAAGAAAGCCTGTCTGATTTTTTTATTATTATAATAAAACCATGCCCAATATCTCTCCACTTACAAAAGCCTCCCAAAAAGAACAGAACAGAGGCTGCATGCTCGTCTGAGCACAGAGAGACACACAAACCGGGGGGGGGGGTTATGAACAATGGGGGAACTGGTACAGGACAGGTGGGTGGTGGACTGGGAATAACAGTGTGTGTGTGTGTGTGTGTGTGTGTGTGTGTGTGTGTGTGTGTGTGTGTGTGTGTGTGTGTGTGTGTGTGTGTGTGTGTGTGTGTGTGTGTGTGAAGGAATGTAGTTTCAACGGAGTAGGATAGGAAAAGATATAAAATATATATAAAATATAATAAAGAAAGCCTCTCCAAAATTCCTTCCCTAATAAAACCCTCCCAAAAAGAACAGAAAAGCAGGTGCCTCTCTGAACACAGAGAGACACACACAGTACTCACACACACAGAGAGAGAAAAAGGATCTCTCTTCTATACACACACAAACCAGTCTCTCTTTGTCCACTCACACAACACATAAAGCAGCTTTGAGCAAACAAGGACAGCAGAAGTGAAGCTAGCTCAGCTGTAAGACAGCAAGCCAGCAGTACTGCCAGAGCTGACTGTAACTCCCCTCACACAAAGAAAATGAAACCAGCCAACCTCTTATATACCCTATCCCCAGGAGGCATTTAGAAACCACACACAACCCCTCACCAAAAAACAGCACTTTAAAATGCATTCCTATGGGCACCCCTTTTGAGTTGAATAACTTGGCCCCCTGTACCCCAAACCTCTCCAAATTGGATGTGCTTAAAGGGAAGCTCCGCTGCTCACTTTCTGGGATCACTATTTCCAAGCACATGACATTGTAATTATAAATGTTTTTTTCCTAGGGCACCCCCTTTTGAAGTTGAATAACTTGACCCCCTGAACCCCAAATCTCTCCAAATTTAGAGTGCTTAAATGGGAGAGTCCAAGAAGGTTCACATCAAATTTTGTTGCCTCTAGGACCCAGGGGAGCCATTTTACAGCAAAACAAATTGGTTCATTTTGTTACTAACAAAACGCTGCTTGCACGTTTTGTTTCGTTTCATTTCATTGGCTAATGAAATGATGAAACAGCATTTCATTTTTCGTTTGGTGGTGCCCATCCCTACTTTTGACTCCATGGAAGATGACTTGGGTTTCCAGTTTCTTGTCCTCTTTCAGAAACGATCAAGCACATCCTTCCATGTTAGTGTTCTTCCATGAATTTCACTGTAAGAGATGTGGCAGAGCTGCTGGGCAGCTGCTAAAACAAAACCAGAAAGTATAAATAAGCAATGTTTATCGTGTCATGCTCTTGGGGACCTGGGTCAACACAGAAATCACAAAGTGGTACATGAGGGTGGTTCTGGAGCTGTGTTCTCTCTCTCTCTCTCTCTCTCTCCCTCCCTCTTTCTCTCTCCCTCCCCCCCTCTCACACAGAAAAGACAGGTGCATCACCAGTTGGCAGACGATCTCCTTCCCAAAGATGTACCAATGACTTTTCCCCTGTAAGAATGAGTAATGTTGAATGAATTATAAAGAAATATATTCAGTCCCTTTCTAAATATAAGACTGAAGAATCTCCCGATGACTGTGCATCACTTTTGACATGGTAAAATATGGCAAGACCTGAGGGAACTTACTGACAGCAAAGTCCGTCAATCTTCATACTTTCCTGTTCTGAGACTTCCAAGGCCCAAATGTGAGCCATTAGCATTGCTAACTTCCTAGAACGCTGCTAAAATGGTAGCAGTTAGTAGTGCCCATTTGTTACAAATGCTATGCTTTATCCTAAAGCTGTTTGATTCTGGTTTTATAAACTTTAAAAATCAAAATAAGTAGCTCTCCAGATTGAAACAAAGTCTGCATTATTGAGAGAAGATGGAGCATGGTCATTAATTTTTGGAAAATTGGAAACATCTCTCTCAGGACAGAAGCAATCTAATGAGGCAGTTCATTCAATTATTGAATGCTGAAGAGTAATTCGTAAACTTGAAGTTGAAACTTCTATATCCGATCCAATATTGTAGGGCAGATAAATGATGTATTGATGCTGAGGGCTTGTCGCAGTACTGAATATCCTGTTGATGGATAGTCTCTTTTGAGATATTAAATTTGGAGTACATTAGAGAAGAACCCAAGATCTGTCCCTTAGATTTACTTGTTACGATTTTCAGACACTTCTTGATCTTGTGTCACCAGCTGCCAGTCATAATTAAGGATATCCATCCAAGGAAAGACTAGAGTAAAGATTCTGAGGTGATGTTGTGCTAAAGAAAAGGCACTGATGAAGCTCCTGTAAGGGAAATATGGCAGAACTGTAGATTCAGTGAGCTTGGAGGACCCAAAGAGAAGCTGCAAGATTTTGGCTTAAATGTTTTACTAGAATGTTATCATTATAGATGGGCACAGAATGAATTTTTCATTTCATTTTTTTGTTTTTTCTTTCATTTCATAATTAAATGAAAAATGAACTGATTTTTAAAGAAAAATGAAATGAAACAAACTGGAAATTTTCAGTTTGTTTCATTTCATTTTTCATTCTCCCACAATGTGCCTGATTTTTTTGGGGGTTTAAACTGTCTTTGAGCCACCCAAACAAGTGGCAGCTGCGGCCATCACCACTTGCTTTGGTGGCTCAAAGACAATTTGAAAACCCCACACCTTCCCCCCTGCAATGCGCCTGATTAGGAGGGAAAACAAATAGTGAATGAAAATGAAAAAGTTCCTTAGAAATGAAATGAAACGAAATGAGGAAAAACAAAATGAAAAATGAAAGAAGACACCATTTTAGCATTTCGAGACCAACTCTAGTTATCGCCCAGGGACTACTTGAAGTGATATGGGGTGGTGTATAAGCAGAGCACTTTGCTTTGTGTCTTTTTCAATCTGTCTCTACCATAGTTCCACCACTATAAAATTGAAACATCTGAAACTAGATGTGCATACTAAGGGGACCCCAAGGATGTGCATCATGGGATTATTTCATTTTTAAAACCTATTAATTCCTTGTAATTAATTGACAGCTCTCTGTAGCCTTCAGTACCTCTAGTTAAGTCATTAGGTAGAACACTCCAACATTGTCAAGACTAAGGGTCTTCTCAAGACCATGAAGCCTTTCGATCAAAACATTTTTAGCTCTGCACTGTGCATTGTGTGTGTGTGTGTGTGTGTGTGTGTGTGTGTGTGTGTGTGTGTGTGTGTGTGTGTGTGTGTGTGTGTGTGTGTGTGAGAGAGAGAGAGAGAGAGAGAGAGAGAGAGAGAGAGAGAGAGAGAGTGTATTTATATCTATATCTATATCTATATCTATATCTATCTATATCTATATCTATATCTATTTCTATATCTATACAGTATCTAGCACCGGTCAAAGACCATGGCAATATGCTGTGCATTGTACACAACACCATGTGCAGCCATGCACACTCTCTTTGCTATTTCATAATTAAAATGAAACCCTCATCTCTGAAGGCAGAAGAAATCCAAATATGTGTTATGGCAAGGTGGTGTTTTGCCTGAAACCACATGTTGCCTGCACTAGTAGAAGATGGAAGAAGTTGAAATGTGCATATTGGAGGGGAGAGACAAAGAAACAGAGTGGTGTGGTGTGAATGCTTCCCTTAAGAGTGATTTGTCTTTCAGGCTTCAATCTGTCCTATATCCATTTGGGTTCTGTCTTGTTAAGTCAAGAAAGACTTATAGCAATCCTAGCAGGACTTTCAATGTAAGTGAGATATTTAAGGAGAGGTTTTACTAGTTCCTCTCCCCCAGTGAGTTTCCATGACCAAGCAGGGATTCAAACCCTTTTCTCCAGAGTCCTAGTCTGTCACTCTGTTCATTACATCGTGCTGGGACTCTCTATAATCCCTTAGTCCAGAGTAAATCCAGTTGAATTCAATATAAGTTATTTTTTACTTCTGAGTAGACATGGCACTTTTAAAACACAGAAGTCAATTTTTGTAAAAAGCAGGAAGCTTTCTTAACATTTTCCAAGACACATAATTTTAGTTGCCTCAAACAGGCTTCAAATCTTATGGAATCATGGTTTGTGACAAAGGTATGCATGTTGAATATGCTTTAAAGGCACAGTTCCATCAAGTGAAAAGATAGGTAATACAGATAAGGCCCTGCTCCACAGCTGGTGAAGTCGGCCCAGCGGGGTGGCATTGCCCCCATCCGGAACCTTACGAGACAGTTCAAAGTCCTATGTAAGACGGGTGGAGGGAGGAGAGGGCTATATAAGCCTGTTTCCACCAGGATTGGCACCGGCGGAGAGCTTCTCACTCTGCCGCAACTGGTTTTGGTTTAGGCCGCATGGTTGGTGGCGGCAGTGGCAGTGACAAGAGGCGTGTGATGCTGGCAGGCTGAATGCCTGCATTGGCAGCCCCAATCTGTAGTCTTTCTGCTCCCAATGGCTGCGTGGGTTTTCAGCTCGCCAGAGGAGGGAGAGAAACAGCATAAAATAATGAGTTTCTGTTGTAAAATGAGCTAGCAAGCATTGCAGTGGAGATGGATTTAAGGATTTTTGTTTGTTTGATTGATTGTTTGTTGGGGTCCAATGGGTGAAGCCAACCCTTCATCAGCCTGTGTATAATGTGCACCATGGATGTATGGAAACAATGAACAGGTACTATATAAATAAGATTATTGTTGGTGGTGATCCTTCTCAAATAGACATTAAACTGCCCTTACTTACATGGAGATTCTAATCTACACTAGTTAGCTATAAGTGTAGTTTAATACATACATTTGTTACTATCACTTGGACATATTGTGGAATGAATTGTACACAAGGGACACAAAAATAGGGCTCATTCTCCTCTGTCACCTCCCTTAAAAAATAAGATCATTTATAAATATATTATTATATCAAAATCCTAAATCCCTTCTGTTATGAAAAACATCACATTCCTGAAGAAAGCTGGTAATCCCAAAATTGGTTATTTGCAATAATAAAAATGGAGGGTAATCCCACTCATTAGACTAACTCTAGATAGACAGACATACGGTATTCTTGTCTGATTGTGCCGCTGCTGAGGAGCCACTGCTGCCACCAGTGGTGGCGGCAGTAAGGACCAAACCCAAACCAATTCAGGTTTGAACGATTTTTTTAAAACATTTGTTCGAACCCAAACCCGATCTGAACCAAAGGTGGGCCTGAACCAGACAAACCCAAACCATGGGTTTTCTGGTTCGTGCCCATCTCTAGTTATGACAAATGCAAATTGATAAATTGATAAACAAATAAATAAATAAATAAATAAATAAATAAATAAATAAATAAATAAATAAATAAATAAATAAAATGTTGACAAATTAGCCAAATTCATCAGAATACATGATTCATTTTTCAGTTCCTCCCCATCTCCAATTTCCAACACCAAAATGTGCTGGAAAAACACTAGGTATGGTAAACAAAGTAAAAGGATGGCCAAGCTGCCAACCCAGTTACAGTTATTGCCACTTGCAGTGGCACTGGGGGTGGTGATGGAATCCATTAAGAAAAAAGAAGACCAGTGTGTGAAAATCACTGGAAATAATAGTTCCTCCACTGTGGAGTTATTAAGATTCCATTCTTCCCCTTGAGAAATGTATTGAAATGGCAGAGTCAATATCTCTGCACACATACAGGGGTAAATAGTTTTCAGATATCATTTGTGTGCCACTGTGGTCTATCTGCACCCTAGTTTCCCAAGCAAAACATTTCTTATCCTCTTCTTCCTTGGATTGAGGTGCAACAAAAGGGCTCCTTTGAGCATCAATGCAAAACTAAGGTGGCTTGGCAAGATACCCTGTGAAGATACCCTAGCTCACTGGTCTGGGCAAGAATCCATCTGAGGGTGTAGAGATATATTATGAAAATGAATTGGGAGAAGGATTGGGTTTTTCGAAATTGGTCACCTGGCAGGCACATTGTTTTTGAGTTGTGTGCATCCTCTTGGGAAATGTTGTAATCCATTTTTAAAGTATGTTGTATCTTGGCTGAGAGGGCTACATGGGATTTTAGAGTTGTTGCATATAATTTCTTACAATGTGGCACAGCACTACTATGGCAGATAGAAAAAATAAAACAGATTGGACCGCAAGCTTACGCTGCAGTCTGACACACATGCATGGAGACAAATGGAAAGACATGGACACACATACACACGGTGGACAAAGGAGAAGGAGAAGGAGTGAAGAAACCAGCAATGCTACTCACTGTTCTGCCTTCCCTTGCCCCAGCTGCTGGTCCTCCTCTTCCACCTTGTTTGTCATGCACTATGAGTGCATGTTGGGCTGAAGGGACAGTCCAATCCATTTTAATTCCCCCCACAGCATACTAGTGTTATGCCAGTTTGCAAGAATTAAAAGAAATATTTAAAATAACTCTACGGGAGCAGTAGCTAGTGCCTGTGTGAGGCAGCCAGCGCAAGGTGAGAGGGAAGGCACACACAATACTGGGTGACAAAGAGAAACTGACAGAGCAACTAACAAGATGAGAAGCTTATAGGCCTGCAAAGTAGAGAGCACTTTCCCCTATCTAACCTTTCTCTCTTTGCTGGTTCTCTTTTCATATTGGATAGAGGGGTTTTCCTGCAGCCCTAACCCCATGATTCTGGCATCCCTTCCATTACAAACCCCATAGATGCAAGTTACATTGACAGAGGTATTTGCATATGCCAAAGTGATTGAAAATAAATCAAATTCACAATTGATTTAAAATAAATGACCCTCTTGGAGGAAAGCAAAAAACTTCATTTTCAGCCAAAAAAAAAAAGAACAACCAGGCTTCCTGGGGAAATGCGACCTGCACTTCTTTGTGCATTGTGTACTCACCATTTTTAAAACTGATTCTAAGCATGCTAAATTTCATTCCAGCCCCCTGCCCCCTTCCACAGGCAATCAAGCTCTTGGTCTCTAAGTCAATTTCTCCTTAAAACCCATTATTCAAGATGGCAAATTTTCTCCTCTCCCCCCCTTTCCCCACTCTCTTCTCCCTTGCTGGCTAAGACATGTCTATGAGCAGGGGTGGCAGCAGAGAGGGAATTCCTTAATATTCCGGGAGGGGGGGAGAGTTGTAGGTCTGTGAGGAACTGGAATGCTGAATTCCACAAAGATATAGATGAAGGAGAAAGCAAGCAGGCACTACTGGCCCATGGAGGCGGGAAAGGAGGCATGGGCTGACTGAATGTAGCTTAAACCAGTTGGGTCTGTGCCTTACTTGCTTGGGTAGCCCGGCTTCTCTGCTCCCACTCAAGACTTATGACACTAATACCAATGCTTATTCTTACACCATAGCATCCCCCCAAACTTCCTACAATTTATATTTTTAATTCTGAAAATGACCCAGCCATATTTCATAAAATTTGTGGCATGAAATGGGCCACGGATTTTGAAAGAGGAATTAAAAGGTGGGGGGGGACTTGAGGCATTCATCTTCTTTTACAATGATTTTTTATTAATTTAAGCAATCCAAAAGAAAGTTACATAAGGTCATCTCTGCACATCCTGCCCAACTCCCATCTCATGCAAGTCAGTGTGGGAATTGCCAGAGCAATTTTATTACCTCTCGCTCAGGCAGGATTCATTCCAAAATAATTCGCAGCAGTGCTTTCAGCTGGGGTTGGGGGGTGGAGCGGGCAGTGATTTGTAAGATATTCACTGCAGCGCCTTTGCCAGGTGCTCCAACACAGAACTCTTATTGTTGCCAAACTCGAGTTTTCAAAGGATCACTCTATATATTTAATAGTCATCCATTCATTTATTGGCCAGCGTTAGGCACCGGTCCAATAACGCACAGTTCTGCTGTCTTCCACAGACAAATGGCTAATGATGCTGGCCCGTAAAAAAAGATAGGAAACTGTAATCCTCTGGACACCAAACTATTAAACAGTAGTTTCCTCTTTTATAAATACGTTAAACAGCAGGGGTTTCGCTGGCTTCTAAACCAGAGTGGTTTGTTATCAGCGGGGTAACAGAGATTAATTCCAGTCCTCCCTCCCAATAAAACAAGTTCAGCTGAAAACAAAAGTGCTAGAATAAAAATTATTTCAAGAGCAGAGGATATATGTGCATAAAAGAATCTGTGCTACTAGAACTATAACTTGATATAATAGTCAAGATATGGCACATTGAAGAATTACACACACTTAATTCCCATTCAGAGTTTTATAATTAACTACTTTATAGGATCAAATACAAATGCTTCCTGGAGGGAAAAACACCCCGATAATCCCTTTGTAAGGAAACGTATTATCAAACTTTTATTCTTTCCACTGGTAGCAAAAAGTCGACTGCTTAATGTGTTTTACTTGTCATAGCTGTCCTCTGTAAAGAGAGGCGACAAAAGGAAGGTGCAGATATCCACCTGTGATAATGTAAGTGATACAATAATTGATACACAGAGTAGGGCTTGATGGAGAGGTTCTTTTTCTGAGTACAAACTTCAGAAAATCTTGCAGCAAACAAGAGCCACGGAGCCACTGACTGGCCATGCATGTAGGGCCGGTGCTAGGTTTTTTTGTGCCCTAGGTGAGGGGCGGGGGTGGGGTGGGTGGCGGGCAGGTGGGGCAGGGGTGGGGATAGGGGGAGGGGACGGGCAGCAACAGGGGCAGGGGGTGGGTGGCGATGTGTGCGGGGACGGCGGGTGGACGGCAACAGGCGGCTGGTGGGCGGGGGTGGGACTGACAGTGGTGGCCAGCGGTGGGGGGCAGTGGGGGGCGGCAGGCTAGCTGGTGCCCTCTTTCCATTTTGGCGCCCTAGGCAACTGCCTAGTTCGCCTTAATGGACGCTCCGGCCCTGCATGCACGGCATCTTGCAATGATGTCCTTTTCATGGAGATATGACATGTCCCCATGGGTAGCAGCTTGCTTGAGCTGCTTGTAAAGGTTTTGACGCATAGTCTTCCTGCAAGAGAGGCAAAGGAACCAAGAAATGGGTATAATGGACATGCGTGGAGGTGTTAGACTGTGTCACTTCTGCCCACAGGATACTGCTAGGCAGTATGATGGGAACTGTATTTCAAAAGCTCTAAATCACAGATACATGCCTTCGTTACACCTTGGCTGTATTACAGTAGCATGCTGTATGTGGGGCTGCCTTTGGGAAAACCCAATAGGTCCAAAATGCAGCAGTCATATTGTTAATGGGAGCTGGTTATAGGGAATGTATCACCTCCCATCTTATAACAGCTCCACTAGCTGACAATCCATTTCCGGGAACAATTCAAAGTGTTCATTTTAACCTACAAGGCCCCAAATGGCTTGGCTCCAAGCTATCTAAAGTACTATACGGTATCTCCTTTTATGAGCCTCCCTGAGATCATCACGAGAGGCCTTTCTCACAGGCACATTCGGTGGAAGGCCTTCTCTGGGCGTTTATACACGACCCTAAGCTCTGCTGCAAATGGCTGCAAGCTCCGGAGCTTAAAAACGTTTCCCCACCAGCTCCGGAGTTTGCAGACAATTAAGTGCGACCCCGCCCACTTTAGCGCGACCCAGCACACTTTTCTTGTACCTTCTCTTTGGAGGTGAAAAATCTTTGATGCGGTGCAATGATAGTGAGTGTGGGGCTCTCCTCGCTTCTGTTTGCTGCTTTTTGGCTCCCGCCCCTTTAAGAGCTACTTTTACAGAGACGAGGGGGTTGGACTTGATGGCCTTACAGAGACGAGAGGCAGAACGAGGTGAGCGGCATGCTTTTCTTTCTCTTTTTCTCCCTCCCTCGCGCAGCCAGCAACCAGGAAGTGCGGAGGGGGGTGGGGACAGAGGAAGAGCGACGAACCCCTAAGATCTCTGGTCCGAATTTAAGTGGCCAGCGGATCTTAGGGGTCGTGTAAAAAGGCCCTCTGTTACTGCTTCCAGACTTTGGAACTCCATTCCATGGGAAGCCAGGCTGGGCCCATCTTTCTCTTCAGGGAGGCTTTCCTTGAAATGACTGGTGGAGCACCAAGGGGAATATTTTTTTTTAAAGGAGGAATATTATATTTGAACTTTTATAGTTGCTCTTATTTATGGGTTTCAACCATGGCATCTGTTTGCTGCTTTTCAATCATTTTAATAATTTATTCTTTAGCTTTTGTTTTTTTCATAAGCCACCTTGGATCCTTTAGGAGAAAAGTGCCCCATAATAAATAAATAAATAAATAAATAAATAAATAAACTCTCCTCCCTTGGAAAGGAGTTCCACCAGCTGGCAGCAGCCACTGAGATGGCCTTGTTCCTATTGGCAGCCCTTCCATTTTAACTCATCTTGATTCAACATTATGCAAATGTGCTTTGTTGTGATAGCTCAATTCCATGGCTGCTTCAAGGCTGTAGAAATCCCATCCAGGAAAGGATAGGCTGGCTTCTTTCCTGCTCTCTTTTGGTGGACAGGCAAAGACCTTTATAGTCGAATAAATCTTTGTACAGAGACTAGCTGCTAAGGAAGGGTCTTTCAATGGTGAATGTTGTGTTTGCCCTCCTATTCTGCTTTTCAGAGGCTTCTCAATGGTTTTGATTTGCTGCTTTTAAAAATACAATTTATATGTGTTTTAACATTTATTGTGTTAAATTTATTTATTGTGCTTTTTGATGTGTCAGATTTTAATTCCTGTGACCTGGGTCATCCACTTGGCAATAGTTGAGCTATTAAATAGATAAATGAACACTGATCTATGCAGGACAATCAAAAAGATAGGCATGGTCGAAAAACATCAGTGTCCACTACCGAATGGACAGAAATCATTCTTTGATGTCAAAGGGAAAAACATAGTGTATGGCATGAGCATGTTAAAGAGCTGTTTGAAGATAATGGAGCAACAGAATTTATTATAGAGAGACCAACAGACTTTATTGTACCAGACAACAAATGGGACAAGAAATATAGAAGTTAAAAAAAATAGTAGATCATAAAAGAACAGCAGAACTCCTCAGTTTGATTATATTTTCCTAGAAGTGCCAATAAAGCTAATAGAAGGTGGCAGTTTGGATATTTTAAGTATAGGGGTTTGGAGGAAAACATTTTAAAACACACACATCTCAAAATGCCTTGGAAAAGGCACATTGTGGCGAGCTGCCTAGACCTAGTTCTACTGGGTGGCTTGGAATTGTGGACTTGAAGTCCAGCTAGTAAAAAGTAGGCCTTTGAAAAAATGGGAAGTCTTTGCCCAAGAGAATGGCCAAAGAAGAAATGGCAAGATAAGTTAATTAAGACCTAGAAATCACCAGGCTCCTAAAATGCAGAGAGCTAAAATATTTCATCAAGAAATGAAGAAGAATATAGATTGTTACGGCAGATCATTCAAGGCAAAATAGGTGTGTGGGTGGGTGTGGGTGTGTGCGCGTGCACGCAAGAGGAGGCCTCAAATGCAACAATTTTAAAAACCTGTGTAGCACCCTCAACCAAAACACAACGCAGATTAGAACTGATTAAAAGTTTTCTCAAAAGAATTAACACAGCAACTCAAAAGTCATGGGACGACCATGGGACTTTAAACTGAATTCAAAAGCCGCAATCCACCATCAGGAACACAACCATGTCCTGAGGAAGTGTGATCTAATCCTATTGAAAACTATATATTCTATGCAGAGAGAGAGAGAGAGAGAGAGATTTATATCTATATCTATATCTATATCTATATCTATATCTATATCTATATCTATATCTATACAGTATCTAGCACCGGTCAAAGACCATGGCAATATGCTGTGCATTGTACACAACACCATGTGCAGCCATGCACACTCTCTTTGCACTCTCTTGGGCCAACTCTAAGGATAACTTAGACTTATGCATGTGAGAAATAAAGAAAGAGAGAGAGAGAGAGAGAGAGAGAGAGAGAGAGAGAGAGAGAGAGAGAGAGAGAGAGAGAGAGTTTGTGTGGTGCTGAGCTTCCCTGAGGAGCAGCTTTCTTAAACACTGCCACATTTAGGAGACAACCGAAAGAAGGCAGAGAGATGGAGCTCTCTAATCTTGGGCCAACTCTAAAGATAACTTAGACTTATGCATGTGAGAAAGAAAGAGAGAGAGAGAGAGAGAGAGAGAGAGAGAGAGAGAGAGGAGTTTGTGTGGTGCTGAGCTTCTCTGAGGAGCAGCTTTCTTAAACACTGCCACATTTAGGAGACAACCGAAAGAAGGCAGAGAGATGGAGCTCTCTAATCTTGGGCCAACTCTAAGGATAACTTAGACTTATGCATGTGAGAAAGAAAGAGAGAGAGAGAGAGAGAGAGAGAGAGAGAGAGAGAGAGGTCTGAATTATGAACTATTCTTTCCTCCAGCACCCACTTCCCTTTTATGTCCACAAAGGCATAGGTCGACCTGCTACCCTGTTGGGACCATTTGCAAGCAACTGGTCAACTAAAGCAAACAAAAAAGCATCATGGAGGAGTATTAATTGGCTTTCCGCCCTGATCCCCCTTAAGGACAAGGCCTTTCCAAAGCTGACATGTGTACACTGGAGTATACTTAGCCCAGCTTTGCACTGGTGATTGGTCTTTGGGCTGAGCAGTGAAAAGACATTTCCTGTGTTTTGTGGGTAGTGTAATAGGAACCACAGATCTCACCCTAAGCCATGAGCTGAAAGAAAGAGGAAATTGGAATGCCTTACAGTAATTAATCATTTACTATGAGACCTGTCAAAACCTTTAGTAAAGCTGATAACTGCTGTCAGTAACCAGCTAGTGCACCACCATCTGTGATTGCTTAAAATATCATCCCATGCTCAGCTAAACACATTTTACATTTCTGCTTCAGTCCATTTCCAAAATATTCTTTTGGGAAGTTCTGTCTTCCCCTTTCCCAAAAAGGTAATACTGCTGGTTGCATCTAGCTAGACATGGCTTTTGTGCTTGGTTTGTTTTCTTGTATCTTTGCATTTATTGGGATTTGGGGTGTAGATGTTGCGGTTTATGCTAGTCGTATCAGTAAGGAGACATAGCTATGGCAGGCTGACGAGTCTAGGGAAAGAAAAGCTACAAATATTCATATGCTGTTGATTCCTCAGAAACAGAACTCTCTCTCTCAAAAGTGCCGTTTGAAAGAGTTTTCTATCCTCAGACTCCCCTGAAAAGTGCCTAAAATGCTCTCTGTGTTGTTGCATTGTATCCCCAGTTTCTGGTTTGGGGGAGTGTGGTAATATCATTGCCCGTATTTCTGAGCCCCAACATTGGTCAAGCACAAAGGAAACTGAAGGCCTAGGAGGGCTGCTTGACCTGTTATTTCCCAGCAGTCCCCAGGACCGAAGCAGATACCAGGATGTGCTGATGTAGGCAAGAAGGCCAGAGCAAACAGGATGGCAGATAAACAGGATATCAGGATACATCTGCTCAGGCCCAGAAAAGCTCTTCCTGTCCTTATCAATAATCCCTCACTAGCTAGGGAGCATTTTCCCTCCCACCTATGGAATGTATTTCCTCTGCCATTGTGTACTTGTTTACTGTGTATGGTCTCACAGATAAGGCGTGCATTCCCCTCCCACTGAGAGACACGTCCTGCTGTATCTATTGTTCTCTCTGACTAATAAACACTGGCCGCTCAGGCAGTAGAAAAGTCCTCACACGAATCATCACAAGAATCATCATCACACACTCACACACACGCATGCCTACACACATTCATACATCACACAGACATCCATGGACCCTGTCAGAGAGACGAACAGGAATGCTGCCTGAACACCAGATGACTGCACCCCGAAACTCTGTGTCCGTGTGATTCGTAACGCAACAGGGGAGCAGGTGTTTATCTGACAGCAGCCTCCTACCCTTTTGGGTGGATAACTGGAAAATGCCAGTTACTCACTTCAAACTGAAACAGGATGTCTCGGTCAGATGTTCCATTCCAAGCTCCTGGCTAGTGAAAGGCAAGAGAGCACCGGCTATTGTATATAAGGATCTGGTAAAGATAAAGACTGGAGGGGGGGGCGCATAGTGGCTCACCGGGCTAGAGCACTGAAATGTTGGCTGCAAAGGTGGCAGCTCGGTGTTTTGAATCCCAAGTGCCAATCAGTGGAGCGAGCTCCCACTGTTAACCCCAGCTCCTGCCAACCTAGCAGTTTGAAAGCATGTCGATGCAAATAGACAAATAGGTACCACTGTAACAAGCGGGAAGGTAAGCAGTGTTTCATGCATGGAAATGCATTCAGCCATGCCAGCCACATGCCCATGGACTTGCACAACACTGACTCTTTGGCTTAGAAATGGAGATGAGCACTGCCCATAGAGTTGGACATGACTAGCATGTTATATGTGTGTGTGTGGGGGGGGAACTTTACCTTTTACCTAACAATAAAGATTTGGGCAACCTTCTCCAGAACAAGTTGGTCTAGATTAGAAACTAAGCCCAATGAAGACCAGTTGAGGAAGGTACCATGTTTCCCCGAAAATAAGACAGTGCCTTATATCAATTTTTGCTCCCAAAGATGTGCTAGGTCTTATTTTCAGGGGATGTCTTATTTTTTCCATGAAGAAGAATACGGTACATATTTATTGTTATCTTATTATTGGGGAGGACTTATTTTTAGGGGATGCCTTATTTTTCAGCAAGAGGCAAAACTGTAAGTAGCTCTTATTTTCAGGGGATGTCTTATTTTCGGGAAACGGTAGCTAAATTTTACTTGGAGAATATTAGGCCTCAGTTACATGTATGGCAGTGGTCACTTTGAATGCAAGTCCTGTTCCATATAGTTTTTAAAATACACACTGGTTCCATTTTAAAATTGCACCAGGGCTCCCATTACCAGCCAGCCAGTGTTGGGTTCAGGCTCAACAGGCAGCAAAAATGGAGCCACTGGAGTCCCTGCTCAAGCAAGAAAAGCATCACTTCCTGGCCAGGGCTGAGGAGTGTTACCTCCATGGTACTCACTGCCTGGCAATGCTGCTCTTTTGGGGCAGAAGGCAGCTTCAGTGGCTCCTCTCCACTCCCCGCATGCCAAGCAGGCAAGGTGCTGCCCCAGCCTCCAAGCTCTGAAGCCCCCCCCACCAGCTGGTGGGCTAGTGACCACTCCACCTCCTGATGGTGTGAGGCAGAGATGGGCACGAAACAACAAAATGGTGTTTTGGTTTTTCGTTTGTCGTTGAGAGGTGCATTTTGGTTCATTTCCGTTTGTCGTGAATGTTTGGGAAAAAAATTGTTACCGTTTTTCATTTTTTCGTTTGTCATTTCTACCCACTTTTTGCATGATTTTAAAAGCATTTCCGTGCGCAGGCATCCCCCAATGCCCCAGACCAGAGGGAAAACACTAAAAAAATGGATGCTGGCAGAGACACAGTATAGACTAGGTACGCAGGGAGGCTGCAAAGGCAGCAGCGGGCGTTGCCCAGGGTGCAAGGCAGCCGCAGAGTGACTGCACTGCGGGGCAAGGGAGGGTACTCACCGAGAGGTACACAGCACGCACACACACAGGGAGGCTGCAGGACTGAAGCTAGAGTCGCAGAGACAGCAATCCCACCCTAACTCCCAACAGAGACTGCAAGGAGGACGGGGGCTGCCAGAGCTTTTTATGCCCTCTGTGGCTGCCAGACCTGCCTGCCCAGTCTGGCACCTGGGCATGCTATTGGTTGAACATGGCCTTCCTCCATTTTGTGGCTGGTGGCGACATCCATTTTAAAGGGAAAAGAAAAATACATTGTGATGGGAGAAGACAAAAACAAACGTTTTAAGGACCCCAACCCCCTGGTAGGTAATAATTTCAAATAATTATCACATTATCGCTGCGTTTTTACAGATGTCCAGGGTATTTTTTTAACATTTAAAACAGCTCATTTCATTGCGCGTCGCCATTAACGGAAATGAAATGTAACGACCACAATTTTTGTGGTTCTGATCGTTTCGTTGCATTTTCATCATAATTTTCGTTTGTCGTTTCATTATGTAACAAAATGACAAACAAATAACAGAAACGAAAAAATGTTCATTTCGTGCCCATCTCTAGTGTGAGGAATCATGAAAGCAAAACTTGTAAAGCAGGCCATTTCCTACCTGTTTGCAGATAGTTCTGCACTAAAAAGCTTATCTGAAGTATTTAGCTCCTGCCTGAGATCCCCATCTTCCTGTGTTTGAAGAGCTGTTGGGTAGAAGATGGAGAAAGCTGGTTTACTGGTCCTCCAGAGCAAGCCTGATGAATTTAAATGGCAAGAGAAGAGGTTTTGATTAAACCTGAAGAAGAATGATGTGGCAGTAAGATCTCTTTGACACTGCAGATGTGACTTAAAAGGAGCAGGTTCTTCAGTTTATAAATAAAGGCTGGCAAGTGTAATCAAGCTATGGCTTCCCTCTATCCGTTGGGGACCGGATAGATGACCTCTGAAGCCCTGTTCCAGCTCTTCTGTTCTGGGATCCTATTAATCTATATTGGTTCAGGATAACAAAAGAAACCCCAAATCCACAGATGGTAAATCAGTTTATTAGGACCAGCTGAACAGGTGTGCATGCTTCTTTCATCAGGCTAAGTAGTATGGAAACAAATATGTTTGGATTTACTTAGAATACCATATTTGTCCCTTGGCTTGTAAAAGACGGCAGTTCATCCTGATCAAATACCCCCCTCCCCTTAAAATTGATTTAAGTGCAAAATCCTATGCCTGTCTGCCCCAACTTAAAAGGATATTAAGCTTAAAAGGTAATAAGCTTTAAAGGACCTGAACTTAGATATTTAAATGACTTGGTGCGACTTTGAAGCTCACATCCTAAAATAAATTGTCTGTTGCATTTGTTTTCGCCTTCTGTAAAGTGCTCTATGAAGGAAAGCATAAATGAGCTATTAATAAAAGCAACAGGCTGCGCTTTCTGGTTCCCATCAGCTTTGGCAAAAAGGGTGTCACCCAGGTAACTTTCTAAAAACAGTAATTAAGAAGTATATGGCTGAAGTTATGAGATACTCTGCCTCCCTCGCCTTGCCTTAATTTGACCACTGTTTTGGTATCAAAGAAGCAGCCGCACTTCCTACCAAACCAAAGAATGAGGACGCAGCAGTACTTTCTGCACTACCTGCATTTCCAAAGGCATCCCAAAGGATAGGACAGGAAGGAGATGTCTCATTTGGATGCTGCTTTGCTTTCGAGTTTGTTGCTGACTCTAATTTTGATGTGTAACTGAGGAAAATATTTTCACTCTCTAACGTGCCTTTGTTCTCTTCACTCGGAGACACTGAACGTTAATTACCAAGTCAAAGGACACTGAAATGAATAAATACAATTGGGCCAAAGTGAAATCATTGTAAAGGCAGTGTTTCTAAATGCATGCACCCTCAAGGCTATTAAATATTTCCAGTGGTGCATGAAAAACCTATATATTACCCTCTTTACATCTACTTTTATGTTACCATACATTCATTAATTAAAGAGCAGGAGCAAAAAAAAAAATTATGAAGTTGATGAAAGGTTTACAGACCTTGTGACCTGTTCCAACCCCAAGGATTAGTATGGAAACGGTGTGTGACTGCAAATTATTATACTCACCTTATTAGCATAATGATTTCCCACCTTCCATGGTACTTCATTGTTATCTATAAGCTCCCAAAGGCCCTTAAGCTTGTTAATAACCATTATGGCTGTGCAATGAAGAGAATCAAGACTAAACTGAACTCACCTGAGCCTAAGTAGATTAACCTGCTCAAGTCCTCCAGTGTCCATATGAATTCAGTGGGATCTTTTTTTGTACCAACAAATAAGGGTGAGCCCAAGTCCAATGAAACTACAAGGTGGTTTTCAATCTTTTTCACCCCCACACATACACTCACACAAGAATTCAAGGCCAGATTTTGGAATGGGCTTGAACAAGGCACCCTCAGTGAAGTTCTTTCACCTTGAATCTGAGGGCTACGTGGCTGAACGTTCTGTCCAGTCTTCTGTGGCCCTCTGATAGAGCTGGAAGGGTGGATGCACTTTTTATTGTCCATGGAACCATGAAAAATGCTGAGCTCCTCAAGTTACTGGTGGACTACAATTCCCACAATCCTGAGTTCCTCTGGCAAAATGGGAGTTCTGGGGTTAGAGTCCAAGTTCATACTTTTCCCCAATTAGATTGGCTCTGATTCAGTTGCCATTTTATGTGTGCAGGATGGTGAGGACCAAGCTGTACATTACAAATAAGCCACTATGCGGAGATTCCTGGAGTGATGGTTGTATGTGGTTGTTACAGTAGGACAGTGCTCCCCAACCTTTTTATCGCTGCGGACCAGTAAATGTTTGATAATTTTTCCCTGGCCCGCTTGTTTTGATTTAATAATTTTAATTTAATTGTATTTAAACATGCCTTCAAAATAAAATACAGCTACACCAAAAATGAATATAAAGTGATGTATTTTATTTATCCATCTCCAATCGATTTCTCCTCCCACCCCCAATGCCCCACCCACCCACCCACCGGAGATCTGACACCTGGCGGGTCTCTTTTGGAGTCTCCCCCACCCACCCACCCCGAGCCCCGGGCGCCGTTCCTTTTCGCAAGAGGGGACGGATCTCCGGCGCCCACCCCGCGGCAGTTCCCCTGCCACCGCCCGGGTCCAAAGACATCCCCAGAGGAGCTTTAGGGAAGAAGCGCCTGCCTCTGGGGCCCCAGGCGGCAAGCATCGGACGGGAGGGAAGGCAGGCAGGCAGGGGGAAGGGAAGGGAAGGGAAGGGAAGAGAGGAGGGAAAAGGAAGGCCGGCTCCAGCGCGCCCTCGCCCCTTCCACGTGCTGTCCAGCGCCCTCGGGGAAGGGAGAGCGGGGGGGCGCCAGGGTGTGTGTGAAGGTGGCCTTCCTGCTTCTCCTCCGAGCCCACGAGTCCCATCAACTGGCCGCTTTCAGGTGAGGGGGGGCGACGGCGCTTCGGAGAAGAACGCAATGATCCCCACCCGGGCCTCTCTCTATCTCCCTCCTTTCTTCCCAACCCAAAGGCTGGCGACTGGGAAAGCCTCCCCCCCCGCCGCCACCGCTGCATGCTCTGTGCCCGGGCCCGTCCGGAGTCTTCCGCCAGCCGCCATCCCGTCTCGTTGCTCACCTTCCCCGGCGCGGCGTCGGCGATGACCGGGTGCTTTCTGGCCAGCTGCTCCCCCCCCCCTCGTCCACCGACTCGGGAAGGAAGTTAATTCATCTTCCCGGCCCGGCACGCAGAGACCGCCCGGGCACCTTCGCGCCTGATCCGCCGCCACCACCGTGGAGGGCGAGGAGGAGGAGGAGGAGGAGGAGGGCGGACGAAGAGGAGGAGGAGGAGGAGGAGGACGCGCCGCAGCCGCCGGGTGGAGGAGGGAGGCAAAGGCAAAGGCAAAGGCAAAGGTGACGGCGGTGGCTCCTCCTGCGATCCTCCAGCCTTCTTCTTCCATTGGCTGCCCGTGGGAGAGAAGAGGAGGTGGATGAGGAGGAGGAGGAGGAGGAGGAGGAGGAGGTTCCGCGGAGGGGGCCAGCCGGGGGGACGGGACAGGCCAAGTGCAGGCGGGCAGCTGGCCGGGACGGGGCGGGAAAAACAAGGGGGCGAGACGGCTCCTGGGCGGCTCGGTGCCGATTGATTCATGGACCGGCACCGGTCCGCGGCCCGGGGGTTGGGGAACACTGCAGTAGGACATTTTTACTCACCTTGCACAATTTGCACATTAGTTTGCTTTGTGTGCATGTATGTGCCCTGATTGGTCATCAGAACAAAGCGTTTTTGTCTGGCTTCTCTGATGCTAACAGAAGTTTGTCCTTCATTTCCAAAGATGACTATCTTCATCAGATTCACCATTTGAGTAGATGATTAAGGTTGGGCCATAGCACTCTGCTTGGAGGACCTTCTGCAGGGTGCTGAACACAGTGGGTGCCCACCACAACAGAAGGTGGAGTAACCCAAAAGCCTTCTGCTGCAGCGGTAGCCGACATACTATGCATGCACACACACACACCATCTTCCCCATAGCATCCCCCAAACCAGTTCAGCCACTGACTTGCTTAGTAAGAGATACAGAATGTGCTCCCTGCAGACAACCAGTGTTAAAGAAGAAGAAGAATGCAAGATTGGTTTTTTCCAAACAAGTCTACCCCTGCCACCATTAAATACAAGGATGTGAACCAAATGTTTGGAAAATGGTTGGACAAGTAGACAAAATAATCACGGCCTGCAGGGCATTTCAAGAGAGGACAAGGACTCAGACAATGGAGGAGGAAGAAATGTTAAACAATAGGCAGATGAGGAATAGGGTGATAAATGACTCCACAAGAGGAACACACATGTTGATGTCTGTTGTAGAGAAGTGTCTTGGGGGGAGGAAGAGATAATGAGTAATATGAAATATAATGGACAGATGATAGCAGCTGCTCCTGCTATTTGCCAAGGGCGACATAACCTGCATGTGTTCAATGCAGACTTATTTGATTGCAATTTAGAGTTCTCAAACACAATGAAGTACTGAGAGTTTGTACTCCTTTTTTAGATGTAGCAGTTTTATATTCATACTATAAATGATAACAGTCGCTCTATAGATTTTTCATAGGAGGAAGGAATGTTCATCATACCGTTCTTTAAACACTCTTAGGCTGTGGTCACACCTGGGTTTCGATCCTGATCTTATGAAGGTCCGGCTTTTCCTCTTCATGCCATCACATGATTTAAATGTGGGAGAAGAATTCTCATGTCAAAATCTTTTTTTAAAAGTGCAGTTCAGCCCCTCTTGGCCAGCAGGTGGTGCTAGCTTTGAAAAAAATGGACAACTTTGCTGGGGGGAATTAATGCTTGTCAGACCGGATAGAGTTTCCTGTTACTTTGATATGCAGGCAAATTAAATAAACCAGCACCAATTGGCCCCAGGAACCGCCGGTTGCTATGCAAAAAGAAAGAAAAAGAAACCCGAATCATCAGCGTGGTCCCACGGCGTCTGCCTCCTTAAAAGCTGAATTTTCAAAGCGAGGCAAAAATTCCCCAACCTCGTAGGTGAGTCACAGAAACCTCGCTTAAGGGAGCATTACCGGGTTTTCTTTTTTCGTTTTCTTTTTCAAAAAGCCCAGTGGCCATGAGGACGGCATTTTGGGGCACAATTTATTTAGTACAGTGGAACCTTGACTTACATACTGCATGACTTGCATCATATTTAACTTGCAGCAAGAAGGCGCCTGTTTGACTTGGGTCGCAGGCTTTGACTTACATCTCGGAGCCGCGGCGCAAGGCACCGGAATTGGGCGGCAGCCACAACCCAGCATTGCATCTGCCACCTCCAAACTGCTCCTGCCTTCCCCTCCTCTGGCAGCGGCGGCTTCGGTGAGACCAGCTCAGAGCACCTGGAGCTGGTCCTCAGCCTCACCGAAGCCACCGCTGATGCCGGAGGAGAAGAAGGGCCGGGAGCTCGGGGCTGGCCTCGCTGGTTAGACAGTCGGCTCAGTCTTGTAAAAAATCTGGCTGCAGAAGTCTGGTCCACAATGGAAGCATTTTAGTTGGGGAGCTGTAAAGTTGTGGGACTCTAATGGTAAGCATAGAGTTGTTCAGAACTTGGAACGTCAGGTTAAAAATCAGTAAAACTTAAATGTTAGACATTGTTTCTATGAACATTAAAAAGTGGAGGCGTATAATTTGTGGACTATAATTCCACTGCCTCCTCCTCTCTTTGAAGAGACATTTCATTTACATCCCCAGAAGGAATCTCCTATCCCAGTCAAATTTGTGTTAAATTGCTGTTTTCGGAGGTCTTTTTCATCATCTGGAATGGATTAATCCGCTTTCCCATTACTTTCTATGGGAAACGTTCGTTTGACTTAAGTCATGTTTGACTTAAGTCTAGACCACTGGAACGGATTAATGACGTAAGTCAAGGTTCCACTGTAATTTAAACTGTTTTTAAAGGGACGTGGGACCGAGCCCTTAGAGGCACTGTGTGTTATTTAAGGGTAAACCTTGACAACTGAGTTAAGTTCAGACATTTCCCACTGAGACAATTTAATGTGCTTGCTTATCTTTCAGCCTGTTACACCACTTGGATTGCCAAATGGCCAACAAAGCAAAACAAAACCCTGCTTCTCCATTGCGGGAAAACACTAGGGCAATGGCTTGTGTGATGCAAATGATCAAGTGTGGGTTTTGTTTGTTTGTTTGTTTTTAATATGTTTCAGTAATTTATTGGCTCTTTCTCAGAATAGGACCCTGGTGACTTGCATAAAACACTTTTCAAACCAAACTGAACCACAATCAAATAAAATGCCCATCAAATACATCTGCAGTACTGTATAAGGATGCAATTAAAAGAACTCCTTCAGAAAGATCCAGATATCTTTGACTGGGGAGGTACCAATTGACTGTGGCCATGCATTTTGCCTTCCTTATCTGCTCTGACCTGACAATGATCAATCTGTCTGGGGTTTTATTACATGGAGGAGTTACACAAGGAGACATAACTATCATTGTTGTTTTACCAAGAAGTCAGATTTATATGCGGAACACCAATGGTGACAAGAACAATGTGGCACAACCCAGTTAAGATTATAACTAGTATTTTGGGTTGGCAAAAGATTTGGCACAACTGTCAAATAATTACTGATTGGCTAATTGATCTTTTCAGTTTGGAACCCATTGTATGAAGGAAGGTGAGCAAGCTGATTTTATGTACGTTCGTCTTTGGGGTACCACACAGGTACCAGTTTGGATAATATGTGGTACATTTTCACTATGAGGCAATATCTTCCAACATTTTTAGCATTGTGCCATAGGTGAGTGGTTTCCAAACTTTTTTGACTCTTAGGTCCCTTTACTTAGTGGGACTAACTGGGAAAGCCAGACTGGATTTCTTTCCACAGGATCAGTACACAGGATTTCACTTATTCTTTGCGGGGGGTGTAATTTTAAAAAAATGAATATACCTTTCCACGGTGTATTGCCAGTCCCATCCCATGGTTCCCTGTCTCTGCCATCCAGAGACAACAGAACAACTAGAAGTAAATTCTGTAGGATACTTTGGGTGATGGGGTAGAAGGAAGGGGGAAGGATCAGAGGATGTTGTGGCAACTTTGGGTGGCAGTCCATGAAGCCATGGCACACAGTCTGAGAATAGTGGCAGCAATGGTTGCATAGAGGTCTTCCCAGAGGCTGGTGTGAAGAGGCTCTGTTCCTCTTGACACCTGCCACAAGAGCACCCTTCTGCAATGGGCCCTGGGAAGCTTAACTTTCCTTGACAACACCATTTGGCAGAATTCATCAAATAAGGGATGTGGCTACATGGAGCCAGCCTCTTCTTTTAAATGATCCGGAACCATCAGTCTCAAAAAAAGTTTGGACCCCTCTCTACACTAGACTCAGCCCCTAATCTGCCATGCACTAGCCTTCAGTTCTTAACTCAGTTCCTTGGAAGTTGAGGTCTGTCCCTCAAGATTCCTGGCAGCTCAATTAGATTGGAGACCTTGGGCACATCTAAACATGACTGCCGCTTGTCCAAATTAGATGAGGAGTTGCATATTCAAACATGGATTGCTCCATCTTCCAACAAAGGTGCAGGCTGCACATGCAAATACTTGTGCCAGGTAAGTTCTACTTCATTGCAATAAGAATTGCATAGGAGATACTCTATAATGTTCTTTCCTTCCCCACATGATCGTACATAGATATAACGGCAATAGTATTTGTCTGTCTGTCTGTCTGTCTGTCTGTCTGTATATAGATATATACAGTTAATTATATTTATGCATGCACATCCACACATACACAACTCTGTATTTATACTCATATATCTACACATGCATAGATGCACACATACATCTGAGAACTAAAGATGAATAATATTTGAATACCAATTGGTTTTTGTACTCACACTGACCCCAGCTCTTTCAGCGATGGAATCTACTGACATCATCTGACAGCCCTGATCTTTAACCTAATTTGATCCAAAGCAGATTCTTCTGGAATGATATCATTAAGGTAAATCCCTGCAATAGAGAGTGAAGTATATTCATATAAGCCATTTAAAGGTATTAAGTTACTGAGAATTATCTCGCTGTTATTTTTCCTCCGCAGTGCAAACAATGTGAAAATTGTAGTTAATGGCCCTCCTCGACTGAACTTTATGGTACATTGCTGGAGACATCTAATATCCTAATTATTGCTAAAATAATTTCAGAAGACATGCAAGTTTAAAGTTTTACCAGTAGAATAGATTTTACAGGCGATTTTAAGAGCAGAGAGCACAGTTTGTGCATTTTATTATTAACCTGTATTATATTTAATACTTTCAGTGTTGTGCAGATTTGTTTGTAGATAAATATTCATGACAATAACTTCAAAATTTCACTGACTAGTTGGTATGGGTCTGGTTTACAGCAAGTTTCAAAATGGAGGCTGCCGAGTCAGGAAGTGACCACTTCATTGGGCTGGGCATGCATGAAATCAGAATAAAACTCAGCAACTAAGTGGTGCGAAACTAACACACACTTTGATTTGCTTTGCTTTTTTGCAGGAAAGTCTATTGGAAAGCTAGTTATTTTCAGCAGGAAATTGTCTTTTTATTCTCCCCACTGATTGTGGGGACTAATAGTTCATTCTAGTACAGTATTTCATCTACTCCAGGCATGTCCAAACTTTGGCCCTCCAGATGTTTTGGACCACAACTCCCATAGTCCTTTGTCATTGGAAATACAGGGTTGGAATTCTGGGAGTTGTGGTCCAAAACATCAGGAGGGCTGAAGTTTGGACATGCCTGGTCTACTCCTATAATATTTCTTTCAATCTTATATCTTGGTGCAATAGTGATACAGATACAGACACATATCTGCTTTGTGTGTGTGTGTGTGTGTGTGTGTGTGTGTGTGTGTGTGTGTGTGTGTGTGTGTGTGTGTGTGTTTTGTGTCATTACAGTTGTGAGCAACCCTTCGTGACTCCACGTCCATGGAGTTTTCTTGGCAGGAATACTGGAGTGGCTTGCCAGTTCCTACTCCAGGCGGAGACTGGATGTAGTTAGGGCATTAAACTGGTTAATTGCTGAGAAGATACCATTTTCTTACTATCTAGTTTAAGCCTGAGGTACATTTTAGAACAATCTGTATTCATAAAGTAAGAGGTGTTTAATCACTTTCTTACAATATACTCCTGTGATATTGTCTATTTCAGCAGACAGACTATTCTTTAAATTAATAATAATAATTTGTTTAGTCTCTGTGACAGACTAATCATGTTCATAATAGTGCAACATCTTTTTAAACAGAGGTATTTTATTTTTTTGAAAGTTCTGTAATTATCTTAACATTGTAGGTTTATTTGAAGTACCTAATTTTTAAAAATGAAAAGCAATAAATTCTATTTTCTGTTAATTTATTTATTTATTTATTTATTATTTACACTTATATAATGAACTCTATTTCCCATTCCAAGGACTCTTTTGGTTTACATCTCAATGATAAAACAACAAATCAATACAGTGGTTAAGAACAGTGGTTTCCAAGAATAAATTTTCTTTTTTAGATAATTTTATTAACAATAAGGAAAAAGGAAGGGGAAAAAAAAATATTTGGATCCTTTCCCCAATAACTGGGTGTATTTAAAATTTATTTCTTTTAGGTTTTTTACCCCTAAATGATGCCAAAAAGGACCCAAGCCAGCCGTAATTTACCGGGAAGCTTATTCCACATAGTTGGTTTCAGCCACCGAGAAGGCCAGTTGTCTGGTTCTTATTATTTTATTATCAATCCTCCTCTGGAGTGAAAACGAGTCCTCAGTGAAAGGGCCATCGGCTGAGCGGGTGGGTCGGGCTAAGATCTGATTGTCGGGAAAGACGCTCCGCCAGATCTTAGGGGCCAAGCCATGGAGGGTTTTGTAAACCCCCCTCCCAACACCTTGAACCTTATCCGGGAGGCAGGGGGAAGCCAGTGCAAGCGAGCCAGGATGGGGGCATTCAGATCTCTCAAAACGGGCGGGGCGCAAAAAGAACAAACACCAGCCTGGCTGCACTCACTATCTGGACCCGGATCAAATGCACATCCAAAAAAGCAGGTACCTGACAAGGTTCAAGGGGAGCCCCCATGTAAAGAGCGTTGCAGTAGTCTAGTCTCGACATGACCAGTGCCTGTTTACAGTCCTCAAGGAGCCATTTGCAAGGTAGTTTAGGGGTCTGGGCGATAAATGCCTTAGATGGTAAAAGGTCTGCCTGACCAGGGACATTTTGGGCTGACACCTGAGATTCCAGGGTCAGATCCGGGTCCAGGAACATTTAAAAAGATTCCTCAAACAATAGTTTTTGTGCTGGGAGGGTCGGACCCACCCAGACTGGGAAGAGGGCCACAATACCCAAACAGGTACCCCGAAGAACATAACCTCTTTCTTGCTGAGGTTGAGCTTTTGTCCGTCTTGTCCTGGTCCAGTCCAGAACCGCAGCCAGGCAACGGTCAGGGGAATCAGATTGGACTCCTCTCCTTCTTGGGCCTCTTAACTGAAGAATGAACAAGCTTATTACTTATTCCAAACTTCTTTTGCTTCTCACATCTCAAGGATTTTTCTGTCTGCGAATAATTGCTTAATTCCAAAGGTTCCCATAATATTTAATTTTCTTTTTTTAAATAATTTTATTATTATTATAGATAAAAAGGAAACCTTACATAAAAAAATCCTTTGCATATCCTTTCCCCAATAACTGGGTGTATTTATTTATTTATTTATTTATTTTAGAGTATTTTACCCCTCCTTTCTCCTTGAAAAAGGACCCAAGGCAGCTTAGAAGGTTAGTGGTTTCAATTCCTTATGCCCCTTTTCATTGTTAAATAGCCAGTTGTCCTTTTATATATTTATTATTTTTATTATCAATCCATTCTGGAGTGAAAAATGATCTCTATCCTTTATAACAAGCTTGGGCTAAGGGCCTTTTACAAATCCCTAAATAGCCGCTAAATAAATAAATACCAGAGATCTTAAATCTTCGTTGCTCTTCCTCTGTCCCCACCCCTCCCGCACTTCCTGGTTGCTGGCTGTGTGAGGGAGGGAGAAAAAATGAAATAAAAGAATGCCTGGTTTACCTCCGTTTTGTTCCAATCAGCATTCAGATCTGTTAAAAACGCGGGCGCATTCTTTTTACAAACAGAAGCCAGGAGAGCCCCGCACTCACTATCCTTACACCGGATCAAATATTTGTCACATCCAAAAAGCAGGTACCTGAAAGCTGCGCTGGGACGCGCTAAAGTGGGCGGGGTTGCACTAAGTTTCCTGTTAACTCCGGAGCTGATTTTTAATCTCTGGAGCTGGGAGCCATTTGCCCCGGAGTTTAGGGGTCGTGTATAAACGCCCTAAGTGTGGTCTGTGGTCTGCATGAAGTCTTCCAGGGACATTTTGGGCTGTTCCTTGTTACCCCAAAGCCCCTTGCTCACAAATGCAAAAAATCACAAATATTTAAAAAGTAATTTAAAAACAAACAATAGTTTTTGTGTTTGGGAGAGTCCCCTAAATCACCATCACTCTGGGGGGGAAACCACACACACACAAACACCCACATGAAGTGCTTGGATCTCTTTTTTTCTGAGCAGTGTGTTGTTTTTGTCCTGTCTTGTCTTCTTGTCCTGTTCCAGCTGTTTTCAAATAGTCTTACCAAGAATACAGAGCTACGTTGGACAAAAATGTGAAATCACAGTCTGTTGTGTTCCTGGTTAACTCCTTGGATTACTTCAGCTTCCTCATCCATCTGCTTTTTATCTCTGTAAGCATCCTCAATATACATTTCAGCTATAATTCTGTACATACTTACTGAGGCATAAAGTCTTACTAAAGATAACACTTCTAAGAAACTGATTTGTTCATCATAAAAATTATTGATAGCTTAATAGTAAGTAATTCCAAAGCAGTTAGAACTCATGTTGAAAGTGATGGCCAAAATCCAATTGGTTCTGTACAGTGAGCATCCAAAATTGTGTAACTGTTGTGTACGGTCATTCTAGTTGTCTATATCTCAATCACAAGCTCATATCTAGGGTCACGCAGTCCTGGACATGCAGCAGGCTGATTGTGTCATGTGTTTGGTGTCCCAATCAGTTGGCCAAATAGCTCAAAAACAGCAAAACCCACTTTTTTCCCATATACTATACCATAGGATTCTGGCCAATAAATAGGAGAACAATTGAAACAGGTCATTAGTGGTCCTGTAGCTAGATGGGCAGTATATAAATCCAATAAATAAATAAATAAATAAATAAATAAATAAATAAATAAATAAATAAATCTGAAATACTTTTATTCCTTCCAACACTCATTGTCCGGCTGCCTTTGTATAACTTTATTAGTTTAAAAGGTACTTGTATACATGTTAGCCATTTAAAAAACTTGTCTGGATTAACTGGCATTCTCAATTTCAATCCCTTGCAGACAGTCACTGTCAAAAATGTGAAATTCCTTTTAGAAGCCAGATGTTTCTGATATTTTCAATGACAAAACAACCTAAATAATTCAAGATTCCTGTAGCCATTACTGAGAACATAAACATCTCAGTCCTGGTAAGAGTATTGAGAGTGCTGCTCGAGATCCAAATCCTAATTGCTTTTAACAAGTGCAAGACAGAAGTGTGAGGAAACCTGGCATTGATTTTTTGCATGGCTGAAGAGAAACTGGCCAACGAAAACAGGAGCCTCAAAAGACAGAGTGCAGGGAAAGCAGCACTTTGCACAGGAAGTATCATGAAACCCGTCTGTGTCAGCCCAATAGTAATTGGTCTTTTGAAGCTGCAAATGTGAGAAGCAATGAACATTCATCTTTAAAGCATGTCAAGTTCCCTGAGTTTCGGTTCAAAGAAGAATGTGCAGCTCTGCGAAACCTGACCCCAAGGTCTCCAAAAGTTTGGCTTAGGTTATGCTGGCACTGACCTTGTAAATTAAGACAGCTGCCAGGCTAGTGCTAGAAGCAAATTATTACAGCCATGGTGGTTTTTCAGGACTAGATCGAAAGCAAAAGGACACCTCTCTGAGCCATGCCAGGTCAACTTTCACTGCCACAAACACTGCCAATAAATGCAGTCTCACAAGTTCAAGAGAACTTTCTGCTGTCTACTAAAATGTTAGAGAGGAAGGAGCCCAACACCCCCCCCCCAAAAAAGGGAATGTGATTGGCATGTACTCACGGACAGCTTATAAATAAGGTCTGTACTAGGTCTATGAATGGGAGTCAGATGAATCCTAAATTCCAGATGAACATTGAACAAATGGGACAAATTTGTTTGAGGTGCAGATTAAAATGGAACGGGAAGATTTAGTTCCACGACAAAGCAAAGGGAAATTGCCAATTAATTCAAATCTAGGAGGGATTTCAAATCAAATGGGGCAAAAATTACTCCAGTCTGCTCAGTAGTTTTTTAAAGCAACTGTAAAAGTGTCTTGTATGCAAACTCCTGAAGTCAGTCAGTTGACTTTTGGTGAGATTTCTCCCCATTTTAGCACCTATCATGTTCACAAATTTTCTTGAGAGATTCAAACATTTCACTGCTCATCCAAACAGCTTCATCAGTCTGAAGAAAGCTAGTTGCTAGTCCACCATTTTATAGTTCACTTTGTCCTCTTGTCCAGTTACCATGACTCAACTTGCAGATAGCTCAATAAACATCTTGTTTATTCCTTTTAGATTGACTCTATGACTTCCACACGTTTTGCATCTTTTTTTTTTAAAAAAAAGGAGGCCTTAAATTCTACTCTTGCCATCACCAATTAACAGGATTTCAAAGGTAGAAGAAATTGAGAAACACTTCTTCCTGAAAACTGGGACTATGGCCACCTGTCAGAATAGACATGGTTAGTGGAGACAGACCAGTCATCAGACTTAAATTAAGGCTGCTTCATGTGTCCATAATGACCCTGCCAACTTCCTAAGTGTTTGGATTTGTTGTCAGTGGTTCGACAATGCCTTTGAACAGAACATCCTGTTGCATGTTGTCCAGCAACCCTGTTAAGCTTCATGGGATGAAAGACATTTATATGGCAGAAAACCATTGCATCGCCTATTAGAACATTTCAAACGTATTTGCATAGCACCATGCTCCAGATTGCAAGCCACAGCTGCACCTGCCTTTATCTCGAGACGTGTCACACAATATTCTTCTCCCACACACCGGGGTCTGCAAAGGTTATTTGTTTTAACCCGAGCAAACATGACATCCATTTGCATGCCTGCTTGAACTCCTTTGGTATCTTAGAATAGGCACACACTGCCTTTAAATACATTCACATGTTCCACATGTATCTCCAACACAGACACATACCCTTCATGCGTAAAAGGCCGTGCAAACGTGATAGGCAAACAGACAATGTTAGCACTTCTAAGCCTCATAGATCTCAATGGGAGAGTTAAACAGGTGGCTGTATCTCTCCTGCTAGTATTAGTAAGAGTAGAAAGTGTTCAAACTTGGGTAGATCCTGCCCTAGTAAATAAGCAGAAGTTGCAGCAATGACTGGGAAACTAAATGGCTTTATAAATGCCATTTCTTCCCTCCTTCCCCTCAGTACAGTAGATGATTCTTCCTTTACCATCATCAATGACTACCTTTCTTATGAGGAATCTGCTCCTAGGCACCCCATTATTTAGGTAAGAGGGAGCACATCACCCCAAACCTTCAGAGTGAGTCTACATGTTCAGTCCACAAGCTCTCTCTGCCTTTGGCTTAGCACTTTGAACAGCGTTCCTAATTGTAAGTTTGAATTCTTCTTCAGCTGTCCTAAAGATGTGCATTAAAGCAATTCAATTTTTTCCACACACACACACACAAACCACCCTACAGTAGGTCATTGTGCTTCTGCATTTACAATTCACAACGTTAGGGCATGGCCTCACGTTGCTGCATAATACTGTGTCCACATTGCCAGTAGGAAAAAGGATGCTAAGGCTTACATAGCCAAGGGCATCCTGAACATTGACAACACCAATGGAAGCAGTCAAAATGGTCTACAGGATCCCCTCTTCTGCTCACTACCATTCATGACAAAGTAAGGAAAAGTCCCAGTAGCCTAATCCTTTTTTAAAAAAATCACTTAACTACTTTAATCAGTTACCTAGTTATCCAGACATAAATCAATTGCCATGGCAGTTTTTTGACAACTGAGGCTTGTTTATGGAACATATCAACCCAACAAAAATCCTTGATGAAGAATTTTAAGTCCCTGTCATTGAGAGCAGGACAAACTACTTTTCTCTCCTTAGGTAAAGGTAAAGGTTCCCCCCGCACATGCATGCTAGTCATGTCCAACTCTAGGGGAGGTGCTCATCACTGTTTTCAAGCCAAGAGCCAGTGCAAGTCCATGGCCATGTGGCTGGCATGACTGTTCAGAACACTGTTTACCTTCCCACTTTTTACAGTGTTACCTATTTATCTACATGCTTTCGAACTACTAGGTTGGCAGGAGCTGAGGTTAACAGCGGGACCTCACTTGGCTGCATGGCACCCGGGATTCGAACTGCTGAGCTGCCGACTTTGCAGCCAACCGTTTCAGTGCTCTAGTCCACTGAACCACCACGTCCCTCTCTTTAGGGTCTCTTCAATTTGTCCGACATATCCAAAATCATATGCATTTGTGTATATGCGTACATATATGTGATAGACATGGGCACGACTCGGCAAAATTGTTGTTTCCATTTTCAGTTATCGTTTCCGTTACGTAACGGAAACGGTAACGATAATTAAGCTGTCAGAACTCGAACTCGAACCGAAAAAAGAAAAATTTGGTCGGGTTTTTCGTTTCCGTTTGTGGCATCGCGGCGATTGCGCGATGCGAAGCACAGAAAAAGTTTTTAAATGTTTTTTTTAAAAAAAACCCCGACTCCCGGCCAAAAAAGCAGGCAAAAATATGCCTGCCTGAGACTTTGCCACCTACCAGAGGGGTGGTTTCTGGGAGGTCCCCGGCCTTCCCTCCCTCTTCTCCTGTCCTGGGCTGCTTGCACCAGGCTGGGGGGGGGGTCATCCTCATTGTCTGTCTCGCTGCATGCCATGCGGTGTGTGGGGGGGTCCAAAATGGTGACCGCAATTTTTCTTTTGAAATCGTGCTCAAAAAACACACCAAATCACCACAGAAACATGTGAAATTTATTTATATTAAATGCTTGAATTTTTATAGTAGCAGCAGTGGGTTTTTTATAGCAATAAAATGTCGTGTTGATTTTATTTTATTTTATTTTATTTTTTATTTTTTTAGACCTGCCCATTTGGGCTGGGCATAGGATGGGATTATGCAAATTTTTTGAACCATTCCACCAATGGCATTGCCAGGTTTTTGACTGACACTTCTGGATGTCTCGGAGGGCATAAAAAGCTGAGACACCTTCCAGAAATCGCAGTCGGGTGTATGGATGTGGTTGAGGGAGGAGGGCTGGCTGCTGGTGCTGGTGTGATCCGATCAAGATTGAGGAGGGAGGCTGGAGGCTTTAGGATTTAAGTTAGGCAGGCAGGCAGGGAATTGAATTTAGAAAATAATTTCTTTGATTCCCTGCAGCTTTGTCTGCTGAAGGGAATAGCAGTTTATTCTTTATTTCTTCTCTGGCAGTTTGAGGATTTTTTTCTGATATTGGATAAAGGGGGAGGTTCGACTGGGAGTGGGAGTTGTGGATTTATTTTAAAAATATATTATATACTACCATTTATTTTCTATTTTCCCAACTTCAATTTGCTTGCACACACACACATTTGGGGTGCAAGGCAAGAACAGAACCTCTATCCTAAGTGATATCCTAACTGCCCACTCGCCTGTCCACCCGCGCCACCACCTGCCTGTGGCCCGTGCCGCCGCCCGCCCACTCGCCCACCCGTGGCCCCCGCCCACCCCACGCCCTGCCCGCTGCCTAGGGCGAAAAAACACCTAGTGCCAGCCCTGATTGCAGGACGCCCCTGTGCTCTGGGAAGTCAAATCACGCTAAATTGCGGTGGAAATGACAAATGACAAACGGCAAACGGAAATGACAAATTTTTGAAAAATTTCATGACAAATGGAAACGACCCAAAACGGACCCGTTCCGACAAATGAAAACTCGAAACGACATTTTTTCTGGTCGTGCCCATGTCTAATATGTGACATTTCCCTTTGAGAAGCAAAAGCACACAAAAGCACACATATACACAAGCACATATGATTGTTGATAAACAAGCATGCTGTCTATTCAGTGCATTAAATTTTTAAACAGAGGTGAACTCATCTGGTAGATTGGACAATTCTCACAATAAGAGATGGGCACAATTTAGCGGTATTCCCATTTCCGTTTCCGTTACTTGTATCCGTTACTCTACGGAAACGGTAACGGGAATTACTCCGCCAGAATTCGAGCTCGAACCGATGAACGAACAATTTGGTCTGATTTGTCGTGCTCGATACTTGCATCGCGGCGATCGCGCAATGCCAAGCGGCACAGAAAAAAAGTTTTTAAAAGTAAAAAAAAAAACGATTCCAGGCCCTAAAACTAGGCGAAAACTGTCTGAGGGCACCTACCAGGCCAGAAGGGTGTTTTATTTGGGGGGGTTCCCCGCCCCCCTCTCCTTGGTTACTGCTACTGCTGCGCTGCTGGTACCAGGCTGGGAGGGCGCGTCCATTTGCCATGCAGTGCGGGGGATCCAAAATGGTGGCCGCAATATTTTTTTTGAAATCGTTGCCCAAAACCCCACCTAAGCACCACAGAAACATGCGAAAATTAGCTATTTTAAATGCTTGAATTTTTACAGTAGCAGCAGTGGGTTTTTCTTGCAAAAAATGTCTCCGTTGATTTTATTTTATTTTATTTTATTTTATTTTATTTTATTTTATTTTATTTTATTTTATTTTATTTTATTACACCTGCACATTTGCAATGATGGGCTCGCCCATGGGAGTGGACCATGCAAATTTTCCACCAATCGCATGGCCACTTGGCCAGGTTGACCACAGAGACTTCTGGGATGTGCCAATCGGGCATAAACAGCCCACTAATCATAGCCCAAACCCGAAGCCTAAGCCTAAGCCTAACCCATACACCAGTACACTGTCCTTCTAAGTGGGTCAGAGAGGCACCCAGAGGTGCACCCCAATACTCAACCTAACCTCACCCATAACTAGCCTAACCCTAGCCCTTGCGCTAACCCGTCTTAACCCTAAGCCAGATCTACTTGCATTGCACTACATGCAAGTACATGAGACACAACGGGTGCAAAGAGTCTGCCAGTCCGTCATTTGTGGCTCTGGCTGACTCCTGCAGCTCCCTCCAGGAGCCCGCTACCCCCCAAAACCAGTACTAATGACAATGACAAAACAAAAAAACGAACTGACTAATTTTTGTGAAATTTCACGAAAAACAGAAACGAGCCGAAACGGACTGCCTCCGACATACGACAACTCGAAAATGTCATTTTCCCTAGTCGTGCCCATCTCTACTCACAATTGTTGTCATTTTATCCTTTGAAATTTTGTGGAGAAAGGTCTATTTTGTGTTTAAAAATGACAATTCCACCCCTGACATGCACACAGAAAAACTATCTTCTTCCATACTACTAATCTACTGAAACCACCTAAAAATTCCTCATTATTCTTGCTGGTGGTGGGAAAAAATGCCGCAACTCATCAATCTGCCACTGGAGGAACAAATAATTGAGAATTTGTTTTTTTAACAAGAACAGCAGCAACAGTAGTAATAATTGTATGCTTTCATGTAAGTTCTGAGTTATGCCAACTCCTTTCAGGTTTTTCTTGGTTTAGAGTGGTCATAAGTGATTTTTGTAGGTGTAAAGAGCTGACTTGTCTCTAAGAAGGCACAGCCGGGAATCAAACTCCCAACCTCTGGCTCTGCAGCTGTGGAACCCAACTCATTGCCCTACCTAGCCAACTTACTCCTTCCTTGATCATACCCACTTTATTCTTGAATTTAAAAAATGGATCCAAAAATGTAGTGCCAATTGCATTCATCACTAATTGCACCAAAATCTGATTTTTGGACCATTCCGGATCAAAAGGGAAATCAGAAGTCATGTAACACCTATAAGACAAACCAGCTTTCTTTTTTCATGTGCTCTTGTATGTCCAAGCACACTTCAGACGAACAGAGTGGGAATTTAAAATCTAGGCAACACCTCTAAACTACCAGCAGTTCTCCATGGCAATATTTTAAAACTATATCTTTAACAAACAGTGGGAAGTAATTAATTCCACCACAATGGTGGTGATTAGGTTCAAACTGAATGACAAAGATTCAGATGATTAGGTTAGTATATAAAATTACACAGGAATCCATTGTCTTTGTTTATGCCTAGAGACTGTGTGCTGAACTTCCTGATGTATTCCAGCTCAGTTGTCTTGGTTTGGAATGTGTTGTTGAAGTTTCTTTGCTCATGGACTGCAACTCTGAGATCACAGAAAATGTATCCAGGAAGGATACCCACTGATTTCTGGGTATTTCTATCCTGGTGTCCATTTTGTGCCATTTCCTCTTTTACACAGAGTTTAACCCTGTTTGTCCAATATAAAAATTGGTAAGGCATTGCTGACAATTTTACTCTCCTGTGTTACAGCATCTGGTGGTTATTTGAGTCTCAGAAAGGTCTCCTTCAGCCCTTCCAGTAGGGAATCTCTTTCAGGCAGTTCTGAGCAGATGCAGTAGCTTGGCTGTGTAAATGATGGGTTTGTAAAATATGTTCAGGGTGACAGCTGGCAGCCTGTAATTATGATTGTCTGCCTCTGGGTTTGCTTTAAAGTGGCATTTATCTGTTCATTACATGGTGTCCAGGAAGTTAACCTGTTCCATGGAATGGTCTATGCTAAGGTTTAGGTTGGAGTGGAAGTTATTGAGGCCCTAATGGAACCTCATTAGTACCTCTTCATTATAGGTGCTACATGATGCCTGGTTTCTCGTTTGCTACAACAGAGTAACAAGGCTACCCGCTAGACTCCCATTCAGGAATGGTAATCATAATGCATTAAAATTCAGCTTTTATGAGAGTAACAAAATAGTTCTGAAGGCATCTAACATGGTCACATTCAAGCTTCAAAAAAGGAAACATCTTTTAGAAATGAGATTTGTTACAAGAAAATTCACAACTCTTCAAGACACTTGGGAGTTATTTCAAAAACATGGAAATCAAGGTTCAAATAGTATGTATATCTTAGACAAAGGAAGATATGGCAAGGTCCAAAGAGAAGACAGAAGGGCATAAACAGAGTCAAAGAAGCTCTTTGACTCTGTTTATGCAAGAACACAGAGATGTTTTCTTACCTGTTTTCTTATGCAAGAAAACAGGTAAGAAAAACATTTTTCAAAACAGCAGACTTTAACTGATTGGGAAACTGGAAAATTAGGCAACAACAATCAAGAATCTCTGAATCTGTAGTTCATGGACACTTGTCTTCAAAATTTGGAGTCTTGAAGTGTATGGAGAGATTCAGCCAAATCCCCAGACAGAGGTGGATGATCACTGAAGTCCAGCCCCAGCCCATGAGAAAGATGCAGTCTCAAAGCACAAGTCTGAGTAGAGGTCCCCAGGCAAAATGCCCAGATGCAAAGGAAAGCTCTCTGTGAGCAGAGGATCCCTCAATGGAAAATCTCCTTGAAGGAAAGCTCTTTTTTCTTAGGAGGACCAGCTGTCCACAGACATGCAACTAAAGTCTTCTTTCCAGGGAGAACAACTGCCCATATTCCTGCAGATGAGATTTAAGGGGTGTTTAAGCAGCATAAACCTTAGTCTTGGAACTCTGAAGCCCCTGGAAGTAACATCTCTTTGGAGTTTCATATCTTGCCTGCTGTTTTCTTATACTCTTACCTGCTTGCAATTCATCTGCTCTATATCAATCCATACTGGCTTGATTCTCTTGGAATTGCCCTTCCTGCTTGTTGATATAGCTGGATTAGCTTGACTTTGAGTTACTTATGGACTTTGGCTTTCAATATCCCTCACTTGGAAGCTTGTGTTTTTGATTGGCAAAGGGCCAAACATATCAGAGCACATTTACCGTACACCATCAATCAGCTGGTCACCATAATCTTGTTTCCAGAATGTGCTACCTAGAATAGCACATGGGGTTAGAAATGGGTAGGAGAAAGAACTATGATTAGAGATGGGGATGGAATATCTTTTTTTAAAAAATGGGGATTCATCATGATTCGTGATACTTTGGGGCTGACAAATCAATGAATTTCCAGCGAATTTCCATTTTAAAATGCTATACAGTGTCCCCCAAGACACCTAGAGGCACCAAATTTGGAGGGACCCATCCCCTGACTCTCCCATACAAGAAGGAATTTTGTGTCTCTAGGTGCCTTGGGGGCCATTTTATGGCCCAACAAATTAAGGATCAACATTGCTAAAAGTTCATCCATTTGCATTTGTCTGGTGTCTTCGTTTAAGATGAATACGAATTGATGAATTTTGATGAACTGCCCAAATTCATCAGAAAATATGAATTCATGCCCACGTCTAACTATGATACACAGTGGGAGCAATGTTAGCTCTCGTGCAGTTTGTCTGTAGATTCTGTTGTTAGCCTACTACATGTGGGGTACAGTGTGAATCTATGGAATTGACAATTATAGGCCTGTCGCCAATATCCCATTTATGAGCAAGGTCTTGGAGAGGGTGGTGGCTGATCAGCTTCAGGGTCTTCTGGATGACACCAATGCCCTCGATCCATTTCAGTCTGGCTTTAGGCCACGCCATAGTACAGAAACGGCATTGGTCGCCTTGCATGATGACCTCTTGAGGGAGGCTGACAGGGGTAATATGTCCCTGCTGGTCCTCCTCGGTGTTTCAGCAGCCTTTGATACCATCAACCATGGTATCCTCCTGGGGAGGCTCTCCGAGTTGGGGATTGGAGGCCCTGCTTTGCAGTGGTTCCGTTCCTTCTTGGAGGACCGTCCCCAGCGAGTGCAGCTGGGGGAGATGACTTCAGCCCTTGGTCCCTCAATTGTGGGGTGCCACAGGGATCGGTCATCTCTCCCATGCTCTTTAACATTTATATGAGGCCATTGGGAAATGTCATAAGGGGGTATGGAGCTTCGTGTCACCAATATGCAGATGACACCCAGCTCTATATCTCATTTCCCTCTTCTGCAGTGGATGCTGTTCTGCCCCTTGGGCGCTGCCTGGGTGCTGTGCTGGACTGGATGGGGGCTAACAGACTGAGGCTGAACCCGGGCAAGACAGAGAGCCTGTGGGTGGGGGCCCCTGATGTCTGTGGTTTGGGAAGCTCCCTCGAATTTGGGGGAGTAACTCTCTCTGCGAAGGATGGTGTCTGCAGTTTGGGCGTCCTATTGGACCCAGTGCTGACCATGGAGACCCAGGTGGCATCCGTGGTTCGTACCGCTCATTACCATCTGTGGAGGATTGCCCAGCTGCAGGCCTTCCTGGACATTGGGGCGCTGACCACACTGGTTCATGTGCTCGTAGTCTTGAGATTAGACTACTGTAGCGCTCTCTACATGGGGCTGCCTATGAAGTTGATGCGGAGGTTGCAGCTAGTTCAGAATACAGCGGCCAGATTGTTAACAGGGTTAAAAAGGTGCCAGCATATTACCCCTGTCTTGGCCGCTCTACACTGGCTGCCTATTCGCTACCACATTGACTTCAAGGTTTTGGTATTACCATACAAAGCCCTAAACAGTTTGGGCCCTCAGTATTTGACAGAATGGCGCCTCCCAAAAAGAACTGCCAGAATCACTCAGTCAAGCCAGGCGGGCTATCTGCAGGTACCGACCCCGAGGGAGACCTGGAAAACATCAACAAGGAAAAGAGCCTTCTCAGTGGTTGCACCTCATCTTTGGAACAAAGTTCCCCAAGAGATTCACCTGGCGCCCTCACTACAAGCCTTCAAGAAACTGCTGAAAACCTGGCTTTATAGGTTGGCCTTCCCTGAATGTTCTAATTCAACCAACTTATATAAACAGGACACTGTGATTTTCCCCACCTTATGAAAATTTTTATTAGTTATTTTTTCCATTTGTTCTTATTCTGATTTGTTAAAGCATTTTGATTTTTTGTATTTGTGCTTATTTGTTTATTTGTTCATTTTATTGTTATGATTATTTATTTGGTTTGATTGATTAGTTTTTATTTTTTATTTTAAGTTGTTTAATCTGATTTTATATTTTGTATATATTTGTAAACCGCCCAGAGTAGCTTTTTTGCTAGATGGTTGTGGTATATAAATCAAACAAACAAACAAATAAACAAACAAATAAATAAATAAATAAATAAATAAATAAATATGGAATGCAATAGTCAGACTGCCAAGCGCAACCCTCTCAAGCTGGAGAGGCTGCAGAGTGAGGACAGCCAAAACACTATGACTAGTGCCCCACCATCATCACCACCGTAATTTTGATTCCTCCAGATTTGCTTATGTTCCATGCTGTGGTAGGAGAGTAAGGGAAAGTACAGAGCTTCTCACATAACAGCTACTATTACTGGTGCAATAGCTTTTAAAGTACAGTTGCCTCTCATATTTGAAGCAAAACAAGTTGGGGAGCCATGTAGCCATCACAAAAACCAAATACAAAACTAGACCAAGTGATACCTTTAGGCTACTAGTAAAATAGCACAAAAGTTGCTAACATTTCGAGGGCCACACCCTAGAACTCTTGGCACAGCCAAACTTTTGGTACAACCTTGAACCTTGAACTTTTGGTACAGCTCTGAGGAAGAGGGTAATGTTAGCAACTTTTTTTGTTATTTTTGTTGCGGTGTCGTTATAGTTGTGACTGACTCTTCGTAACTCCGTGCCCATGGTCCAGTAGCCTAAAGGTATCAACTGGGCTAGCTTTGTATTTGGCTCTCATATTTGATTAATTTTTGTACCTGATTTGTTGGAAAGCTTCCTTGATCTTCCCTTGTCAAATGACTTACTCTGGTAAGAGGAGGCAGGGAGCCATACAAGAGTGGTGGCAAGAAAGGGGCAGGGCTAAAACTTAAATTTTATTTTCATTTTGTGTCTGCCCTTCTTGCTCCATAGTGGGAAAGGTGAAGCAGTGCCAAGGGACCAGAGCTTCAAGGGTGTTCTGGTAAGGGCGTTTATACATGACCCCTAAGCTCCGCCGCAAATGGCTGCAAGCTCTGGACCTTAAAAATATTTACCCACCAGCTCTGGAGTTTGCAGACAATTAAGTGCGACCCCGCCCACTTTAGCGTGACCCAGCACACTTTTCTTGTACCTGCTTTTTGATGGTGAAAAATATTTGATGCGGAAAGTGCCTGAGCTCTCCTCGCTTCTTTCTTGTTTTTCTTTTGCCTCCACCCTTTAAAGAGGAACCAGGAAGTAAACGGAGGTCGGAGCAACCTCCACCGGCACCGGAGGTAAGAATGCATTCTTTTGTCTCTGTCTAAGGCTTTTTTTCCCTCCCTCCCCTCACGCAGACAGAACAAAGAAGTGCGGAGCAGGTGGGGAAAGAGGAACAGCAACGAACCCTCAAGATCTCTGGTCCGAATTTAAGGGACCAGCGGATCTTAGGGGTCATGTAAAAAGGCCCTAAGTCTCCTTCCCTCAAACTCCCCCAGCCTAAAAATGCACCTCCTTGCGAGTATTCCAAATGGATTTGGATTTAGAGGGACTCACTTTGAAATAAACATGCGTGGACGTGGGCTGTAAATTACACCCAAAGTGAGACAACAAAGTTAAGGCAAAATTACAAAGGTTTATTTCAGGAATAACTTAATTGAGAGTAGCTGGGTACGCTGCATATTTGTATGAAAGTTGCTACTTTCTTCCTCTTGCCTTGATTTCCTTCTTTTACTGACTAATTTCAATATAAGAAACATCCAAATGAATTCTTGAATGAAACATCAAGGAATTCTTTTGAAATGTTCTGTACCTTACACAGGAATCATATGAAAGGAAATTCTGCATGCTATTTACATTTTGTTGAAATAATTCAGCTTTTTTGCGGTAATTCGCTGGTTATTAATTTACAATATTCCCCTCCTTTAAGTTCTGGCTGCTTTATGAACTTTTACAAAGGCATATTCCAAGGCTAAAAAGCCATCATTAAAATGAGGGTCAGACAAAGGGAGAGGAGTGGGGGAGAGAAACAATGACAAATTTGCTTCTCTAAAGGAATTACAAAGAGATGGTTCACATAATTTTTTAAACTGGAAGTGCCTTACATCTGATGAGGCGACAATGTGTGACATCTTTGGGGCTGTACGAATGTATAGTTAAAACCCTGTTGCATAGTTACACTGGTACAATGCAATGAGCATAACGTTTGAAGGCAAGATGTTTCAAGTTAAGAAAGCAAACTAAATAGGCATCATTTGTTGCATCCAGCACACAACACATAATTCTAGGATGAATTCTTAACTTCAGGCAATTTGCCTCCAAATGGTCTGCCATTTAAGTCACTCTGGTGTAACTGCCCAAGAACATTTGGGTGTCAGTTGCAGAGACCATCCCAAGTGGCCATTCTTAGTCTTTAAAAAAACAGGTCCAGCATGACCCCAAATCATGCTATTTTCTCAGATGTTGATTGGCTTATACCAAGTGTAGCCAATCTTCTCCTGTGACTTCCTGGTCCTTTTTGTTCATGATAGGAGCAAAACAGTAGAGAGGTTGGTGCTGGAGGAGAGGGACTGGGAAGTGAGGGTGGTGGGTTATGATTAGAGATAGGCACGACTCAAAAAAATGGTGTTTCATTTGTCGTTTGGTTGTTTAGGGGTCCCTTTCGGTTTGTTTTCATTTTTGTGACTTTTTTGCAAAAAAAATCATTTTTGTTTCGTTAGGTAACAAAATGAAAAAGAAAAATTGCTGTTTTGTTAGCATTCTTTTTAGTTCAATGCATCTGCTGCAATGAAAATGAAAAACACGGCAAATTTGGTTATTTCATTTTCGCTTTCGTTTTGTTTTTTAAAAAAATCATTTCATTTTTGTTGCGTAATGAAATGAAAAAACAAAAATGAAAAATCGCTCGTTTCATGCCCATCTCTAGTTATGATAATATATTGCTGTTTTCCTCATTTGTGTAGAGAGGGGCACTGGAATGTCCTGAAATAAAAGACCATCTTCAAGTAGATATATAGAACATGCACTCCTATAAGAATGAAGAACCCATGTAAAATCACGCAGCAAGGGCATTCCAAATCACTTTGTCTGGAAACTTCCGGTGATGGTTTCGGCCTTGTCAAATCAGAACCAGGACAATATGTAACCTTCTAAGGAGAAGAGTCGTGTCTAGTCATTTTGGCACCCTGGGTTCTAGTGCCTTATTTGTTATCCTTGGTTTACATGAGATTGGAGTACATGGGACAGAAGCATGAGGAGAAGCCTACGATGGTCATACTGTTCCATACCTTCCTTCAGTGTTCAGATAGACTTCTCCCCAGAGCAGAGTAGTTTGATGCGGTCAATATACATGTTCATAGTTGGTAGGTCTCTACCCACTCAGCATCAAAAACCAACATGGAGGTCACGCCCCTCCAATGGCAGATTCTTGCTCCCTCTAAATGTTGGCATCCACTATCCACTAAGGAATGCCCCCTCCATATGTAGCACTTTTTGCATACAATTCTTGAATCCACCATTAGTACATAGTCGTATCTAAAAATATTAGTGCAGATGTACCCCTTTATAGAATTAAACTAACACTGAAATGATTGACTGGCACAGCATTATATGACCCTTTCAATGTTATTCTGTTTTAAAAGCTAATACTGCTCTACTGCATCTAATCAAAATGACACCATCAAGGTTATAGTTATATTTTATAGACATTTGTCACACAGGTTATAAAAATCCAATAAGGCTCTTAAACAGAACCTTGGTTATTGAATTTTGCATTTTCCCCATTTCTTCCCCACCCCCATCCCCACTGGACTGTTAACGAGTCTTGAGTCCATAGCATGACACACCGGTACTTTATTTTAATAGACATATGTTGACATGAATATTTTTTTAAGGTTGAGAACTTAAGTTTTTAAACAGATATTATCAAAAAATGATCCAATATGACATGGGTCCATACATTCCATTAATGTAGCTGGGTATACTGTGTACAGCTAAACATGCACATCACAATTCTGTGCATGAGGCAAAATGCGCAGGGGATAAAACTGCCACAAATTTCTGTGCTGCTCTCTCTCTCTCTCTCTCTCTCTCTCTCTCTCTCTCTCTCTCTCTTGTTAATAAATTGCAAACTTGTGAGCAAATAGGATGGAATGGCATTGATCTTGAAAACCTGACAACCTTTGTGACCTAACATCCCAGTCAGATTCTAGAAGGGGAATGATGAAAGTGCATTCTTGTCATTGTTTCAGGGTGTATTTGGCTGTCCCTGTCTACTCACTCCAGGTGCAAAAAGCAAAGAGTTACTCTTGGGGATGTTGTCTACAGAGAGGACATAATCTGACTTCTCCCTGAGGAAAAAAACAAATTATATGTTTGGCACATATTTAGAAGAGGTGCTCCCTCAAGTGGTGAAAGATGTCTGTTTGTCACAGCATATTATTTTCCTCATCAAACTATCTTGCAAATAATATGTTATAACTTAGAATGGGTCACTGTAAAATAAACAGAGGCTTTATTTGCATGTCTGATTGTAGAGAAATCCAACTGTAGGACTAAACATGGTTTGTCGAAAGACACACACACTTCCTATAAAATCTAATTTGGCCCTGACTTTGGGTGGACTGTTTCTCAGTGAGAGAGATCCTGCAGAACAAGTGCAGAAAGCTCAGCCAACAGAAAGGCCATCTTGCGTCTCTTGAGGACACGGCAATATGGATGCATGTGCCCACCCAGGCACTCCTCTTTTGTAATATTGATGGACATTTTGTTGAAAGAAAAGTTGGACTGAGGATGAGGGTTGACTGTCTTCTGGGGAGGCATGGGAAACAACCAATATTTGTTATGATTCACCCATCGAGATAAGAGTCTCCACAACAGGAATGTTGAAAGGTGTTCCCCACAATGATAATACGCTAGCCTTTCTTTGTTAAGTTTGGCCAAAAGACAATTACTTCCTTCTCCACAGCGCTTTGAAGATTAAATAGCTTAAATTGAACTGTTGAGAACCCTGCATTCAAAGCAGCCTTCAGTAATTAGTGAGCCATGCTGTGTGGCCTTGGGTTAAACGGAGAAGGAAAGGGGGCAGAGAGGGTAGCTCTCCAGCCTGTTGTTGTCTAGCTAAAGTGTGTCAATAATTGTTCTTTGATATTGTCCTTTCCCGATGACAAAAGGCCCATTCAGATCTGCCCATTTGTTGCCAGTCGCTCAGGTCACAGAGGCTGTCTTTCCCAGGCTTGAAGGATGGTGACACTCAAACCAGGGGCAGCCATGCTGCCTGTCAAAGAAACGTAGGCGAGGGAATCCTCCCTCATCCTCTTTTTCATATTGTCCAAATGGCAACAAGAAGACCAAAGAAGATCAGAAAGAGCTCTGCTTTAAACAACAACAACAACAACAACAACAACAACAACAACATAAAAAACAGCCCTAGATCAAACTTAGAAAATTTCCTTGTAGGACTTGTATTGCCCCAAATCCCTCAGCCAGCCTGGGTAACTATCGCCAATCTGCCCCTGTCCCACACTAGAAGGATATTTGAGAAACGTCTGGACTAGCACATTCATAACATTGTCCAACTCACCACTAACCAATGTGGCTTCACCAAAGGTCACAGAACAGGCAATGCTGTCTTTGCTGCACATCAGTTCACTGAGAGAAGACCCAACCATTGCACATGACATTCCTAGACCTGGAGAAGGCATTTGACCATGGCCCACATCAATTGATTTGGCATGCCCTCTGTGACCATGGAGTGCTGGAACCACTCATCGACTGAGTCAAAATGCTATACAGAACACCACCAGCTGTGCATGATGCTGAGTTGGCCTCTCTAACAGTTTTCTGGTGATGGTTGGAGTGCACCAAGGCTCTGCAATGGTTACCACTCTTGTTTATGTGAATCATGGATACCATCACATAAGACCTGCAGCAGAATGCTCCCTAGACCAGTGTTGGCAAACCCATGGCACAGGTGCCAAAGGGGCACTATGGGCCCTTTCTGTGGGCACCTGACACCACCCATTCAAGGCCACCTGTATTCAGGTTAAATTGCTGTGTTGGCACTTTTTGAAAAATTAGCGGGTCTTGAATCACAGTTTGGGCACTCGGTCTCTAAAAGGTTCACCATCACTGCCCTAGACCATACTTTACACTGACGATGACATGCTTGCTACTACCACTAGGAACAAACTGCAGTGGCAAATTCAGACATGGAAGGACTGCCTCAACCACTTTGGACTCCGCCTGAATATCAAGAAAACAGATTACTTAGAGGTGGTTATGACCCATGGAATGTTCCACATAAATGGACAAAACTTAAAGAAGGTGAATATATTATTTGTTATCTAATAGGTTCTGTTAATGACTGTTTTAAAATGTGTTTTATATGGCTTTTTAACTGCATTTTATAATTGATTACTTTGTAAAACATCCCAGGTAGTGCAATTTGCACTAAGGGAGTAGTATGGAACTATAAATAAATAAATAAATAAATAAATAAATAAATAAATAAATTTATTTCTTAAAAACACAGCTGAAAAACATTTTACATAACGATCTGTTACTGTTTTGTCAACTAAAATCACTTTTTACTGGCTAAAATTGCTTTGTTATTGCTTTGTTTATTTAAATAAATAAATAAATAAATAAATAAATAAATAAATAAATAAATAAATAAATATTCCATTATCTTGGCTTCCATCTCCTAGGCAATGTTGGCATCAGTGGCGACGTGCGAGAAAGGGTGAATGCAGCCTGGTTGTGATGACAAGAGCTCATCAGTGTACTTTGTGACAGACAAATGCCAAATCCATCTCAAATCCATGATTTATAAGACAATCCTCTACCCTGTTGCACTGCATGGCACAGAGTGCTATTGGTGCCATTTTAATTAATCAAAGTGGCATGAATTACCCTGATAGTATTCTATGCAGTCTCCTCTGGTTTAGTCTTCACTATGTATTATTTACAGTATTCAATTTGTTTCCTTCCATAAAATTGTGAAGGAAACAACACCTGGCCTCTTGTCCAAATTGTGAGCTAAACTAGCATTGGTCCCAGTTGTTCCCCTGTTCATATGATACATGATGGGAAGTGAAGGCAGAACCTGTGTTGAATACCAGTGAGAATCATTTCAGTCCTTGGAAACACACCCAAGAATTACAAATCTATAGGATGTGGGGTTCTACAAGTGGTGTGCAGTGGAGGTACACCAGATAGGACTGTTATGAACTGTGCTCCTGAACTAAATCAGTGCTTTCTCCCATTCAGCTTTGTTTTTATCTCCAAGAGCTGCTAGGCGTGTTGGAGTACAGCTCCAGTCTTCACCTCCTCAAAATAGCCAGGTCTGGCTCATGGTAGATGTTGAATTCAACTTTTAAGAAGGGTGCAGTATTTCAGTATGGCTGCCCTGGAAACTGACAGGAAGGATAAGAAACTTGGAAGAAGGGCAGCAGCTTTCCTCTATCATCAGGATATACTACATTCATATGTGGAAGCTCTATTTGGCTGCTTTTTGCATTCTGTTTAAGCCAAGTTAGTCTCTGCTCACCGTATTGATCTCCAACCTCACACACATGTTCTAATAGGTGAGGCTGAGAAGGACCTCTCTGGGCTGGTGTGGGTGTCAGTCTGTCCAACACTAATGAATTGTTCCCAGGGCCGGTGCTAGGGTTTTTTGCGCCCTAGGCGAGGGGTGGGGGTGGGGCGGGCAGGGGGGCGGGGGGCGGGGGGTGGGCAGGGGAAGGGGGTGGCAGGGGTGGCAGAAAAATTTCGGAACTGCAAGATTGACTTCTCTACAATAACTGTGTTCTGTGCAGCAATGCAGATTGATTGGGGAGACTCTCAGTTCCAGTAGTTATGACGGAAAATTATAGGGTGTGATCGGGCCAATTCTATCATAATTTTATAAATTTCTATTATGTTCCCCTGTAGCCACCTTTTCCACCCCCAAAACTAAAAGCCCTAATCACCTTTGTCTTTCCTCGCAGGGAATATGTTCAGGCCCTTGATCATTTTTCATTTCGCCCTTTCTGTACCTTCCCACCCCTATGATGTCCTTTTTGATTGGGAACTCCGTAATTAACATTCTGTTCTAGTCCTAACAACTACTGCCCTCTGTTTTATTATCCAATGCCTTCATCTAGATCAGAGCTTCCATCAACATCACTACTGTACATTTTAATTTCTACATGCCATTTTAAGGTTTAAATAAGAGGGACCCAATGTAGAACAACTATACAGGAAGCTTTCAATTGACTAAAAACTCTAAATCACCAAAGCAAAACACTGGCACCTGCTGTGAATAAAGAGGGAATCTTTGGAAGAAAAATGAAATGCAGTTGGCATGATTTTTTTATTTACTGAGCAGCAGTTTCAGCAATATTATTCCTCTTAGTCCTTGAGGAAGTAATATACTCTCACCCTTAAAACGCTGTAAGTAGTCGATAATCCATTATTACAGTAAGCCGTACACTCTCACAGTAATTATCTAATAACCCTTTATAAAAGACCGTAGCTTCCTAATCTGTTTATAATTATCATTTCAATGATCCTGCGCATTAATCTCTGACCTTCAGCAACTCTGACCTGATCTTAATTAGCTCTAATATCAAATCATCTCTATATAAGAAACTAGCCATGACCAAATGAATGAACCCCAGGTACAGTTAATTTCGGGAGCAATTATCTTTCCATGTAGGGAGATTTAAATGATTATCTGCACAATTTCACACAGTTTTATGTAATTCCACAACATTATAAATTCTGTTTTAAATCATATTTCAAAGGTAGGGCTCTGCTGAGTGGCTGCGTATCATATACTAAGTAACTAGATTAGTACATCATATTACTGCTGTATAACAGTGGATGAGTTTTGTGTCCTTGTTTTCAATTACTTGGGGTGGGGTGGCGGACAAAACTGTATTTCACCTACTGAAATTCTAGGCTAACGATATAAATATGAAACAGCACAATACAGGAGCTAATGAGATCCCCCTTTCAATGGTGAGGCATGTTACAGAAAAGCCATGCTGAAACTCAATGGTTCTGCTGAGCCAAATTTAGCATATGCAGGATGATAAAAGCGGATGTGGGTCTTAATTCATGGGCTCCTGTATTTATTTGCTTTTAAGGTGTACAGATGGCTCCTCCAAAAGAAAGCGCTCAGGCAACCTGTGGAGATGAAAACCACACAAAACAATGACAATATCAAGTAAAAACAATAAAAAATGTTGTGTTGCCTTTGGCTTCTGGCAGTGATTGGCTGAATTGCACAGTGTCACAGAGGTGTCAGGATAGACCAAAGCCTGTCATTGGCTGCCTTTGATTTAAGATGCTTTTATTCTAGAGAGGAGGAGATCAGGTGGGAAGGTGATCTGAATGAAACAAGAGCCTGGGAAGAAAAATGAGCGCTTCATTTTCTCAGGACAGATCAGGACAGGTGAGAACTTTCATTTAGTCCATTAAACCCATAATTTATCAATATTCAAATGTAAGAGAAAATGAAATAGATAAATTTCCTGAGTGAAAATTGAGAATTTCATCCCAGGTGTTTGCTCCCCCCCCTTTCCCCCCTTTCTTTTTCTAAACCAGAATCAACACTTAGAAATACTCAGTTTTGGACTACAAGGGCTAGAATATGTCAGTCAGCATGGCCAGTGACTCTGATCCAGATCTGGTAACATCTGTAGAATTAGTATGTGAGGGAAAATTAAGAGATTTGCCCCACCCACTGCCAGCAAAAATAGTACCTAATGTAAGACTAGTATCTGAGAGAAGGAATGGGCAGAGAGGATGATGCATCCCAATAACATTTCTTAAATGTGAGGCCTCAACTGTTTTTTTCCATCTCACCCATCAGAAAGCCTAGCCAGCACAATCAACAGCCAAGGATTCTGGGAACTGTAGTCCAAGAACATTGAGGCACCTCCTTTGGAACTGTTGTGCTATAAAGAGATGAATACTGAATAATTATTCTTACTAATGATGACCTTTCCTAAGGCCTTCTAATTAAAAGTACCCAAAGGTTGTTGACCAGTCCCTCCTTCTGATGGTGCTCTGGGATTGTGCAGATTGACCCTAGACCAGATAGACTTCTCGTGGTGACAAATCCAGCTCCTGACCCATGGATTGGCAGCCAGGTGAGTTTGAAGGAAGGTTTAATTCCATACCTAACGCAACCAACCAAATCCTTTGCTGCAGCAGGTCTCAATGACTAGTTAAGGCGCTGAGGAATCATAATCTGTTGTGTAAAGAAAAATGCTGCCCCAGAACTCATGTCTGTTTTCCACATAGTGTACAGGGTCTGAGATTATGAGGTACAAGGAGACTCTTAATGCACCATTAAGGTACCCAGCATTGTGATTTAGAGCTTCATCTGATTCTGCTCCTAGCAAAACACAACCTTTCAAACCAAGCTGGCTGGTTTTATCGTTTATGACATTTTTTTCCTGCAAATCTGCTAAGATTGTTTAATACACAGGCTTCCGGTAAAACAAATGATTCAGAACTCAGTCAATTGGAGCAGCATCTAGTTTGGAAGATGTACATACACCATGTGATTTTGAATAAACTACTTTAAGGGATGAGAGTAAAAATGCTGACATGTTTGGCAAAGGACCCAGTTCTGTTCTTCATTTATAAGGAAATATGCTCTCGATCTGGCAGCAACATGACACAATCCAAGGAAATTTTTCTATCCCTTTTGTTTTCAGCCATCGATTGAAAGACAGCAAAATTTTTCCACAAATATTTTGGTTTAAAATGTCCAGATGAGGGCATCAGGGATAATGAGGGCCCAGGGGACCAAAGCTGACATCTTATTGTCTGAAATAAAATTGGGTAAGCAGCTCTACCTCTCCCGCAAGCTCCCTGTTGCACGATTACTTGTGTGACTGACCTTGCAACCAGCACAACAGGTATTTGACAATGCCCAGTATGTTTAGTCAGCAAAGCAAAGTGTTTTGCTTATATACTGCCCCTTACCACTTCAAGTAGTCTTTGGGTGGTTTAAAGTTTTTAAATTATAGTATGCAGGCTAACATTGCCCCCCCCCCAAAAAGCAACCTGGGTACTCATTTTACCAACCTGGGAAGGATGGAAGTCTGAGTCAACCATGAGCCTGCTACCTGGGATTGAAACCCAGGTCTTGAGCCCAGTTTTTACCTGCTGTACAGGCATTTAACCACTGCACCACAGGGCACCAAACACTAGGCCTGGTAAAGAGCATGGAAGAAGCTGGGTATCTGGAGAAAAGGCTATTAGGAGGTGAGGTAACTATCTATCACTTTAAAATGTTGAAAGGTCTGTCACAAAGATTTTTTTCTTCTCCAGAGGGTTGAGGCAAAGTTTAGCAGACAGGGTGGGGGAGAAAATACTTTTTAAATTATTACTCCCAGAGTTCTTCAGCTAGCATGGCTGAAGGTAGGACCCAAATCAAAAAATTCACATTATAAGAAAAGAGAAATAAATAAAGCCTCAATTAAAAGAGTTGTTCAGTTGTGGGACAGACTGCACCAGAATGAGTAAAGGGTAGGGATGGGCACGAAATGCCAAAATGTCATTTTGTTTCATTTTTCATTTCTCCCCCTCCCATTTTATTTCATTTATTATGAAATTATTTTTTTAAAAAATTCATTTTGTATTGTTTGTTTCATTTTGCTTTTTTTTTTTCTTGCGCCCACTATGGGCCTGGTCAGCGCAGTTTTTTTCCTGATCTTGTGCCAACCAGCTGGCCTGTGGCCCCAAACAGCGTGGTTTTTTCTTTTATTTTTTATTTATTTTTTTCCTCACGCCAACCAGCTGGCCCACAGGCTATGTCGGTGCTTTTTCCCCTCCATGGCAGGCCAGAGGCATTTTACAGGGGAAACAAAGCATTTCATTTTAATGGAAAAAATGAGCATTTCATTTCGTCTGTAACAAAATGATTCTTCATCGTTTCATTTCATTTCGTTTCATTTTGTTACATTACATAACAAAAGGATGAAACAGCATTTTGTTTTTCGTTTTGTGCCCATCCTAGTAAAGGGTTTTAGGATGAGGCTGGATTGGCTTTCTGTTAGGATGCTGAGGGGATTTTTTTCATTGGCAGTTCCTTGGAATTGATTGATTGATTGATTGATTTAATCTTTCAATTTTATATACCACTCCTGTTAAGAGATGCAACACTGCTCTGGGTGGTCCACAATAAAATATACAGTCAAATAGCTAATATAATAAAACCAGATGACCTTTGAGGCAACTTCCAGTTCTACTTATGCTTCTGTTTCTCATTCCCTCCCTGTCTTTCCCCAGAAATTATTCTTCAGCACCTTTAGATGCATTCATTCTTATTTTTCCAATCACATTTGCTTCTCCTTACCTTTCCCTCCATCCACTGCCAGATTTATCATGTAATCACTTCAAGGTGGGGAATTCTCTTTGGGTTGGTGCTGTTCTGTAAATGTGGCTTTGTGTTAGTGGAAAGCAGGTCTACTTAAGTGAGGGCACACACTTGATTTTGGCCAGTCCCCAAAGCTTTGAAGAAGTTACCATTTGGACGTCAGCCCTCAGATCCTCCAGCTAAGATGGCCCACCATAGCCAGCGGAGTGTCCCACAAGATTCAGGAGCAGTTTTCTGAGGGGCAGAGGAGAAGCCGGTGTGATGAATAGAGCAGGTTAATGAAAATTGGGGGCCAATCCTTGTATAAGTGAACAGCCTTTCCAGTAGTAGCAAAAAGGCAAGGTTGATTATGACGTGTTGTTGTTACCATATAAAAAGACTGTTCTTATTGTTGCACTTTTTTTTCTTTTGTGGAAATTAGAGGGTCTTAAATAGTGCAAAGTTTTGCCTGTGTCTAAAGTCAGTTTTTATGTCCATTGGAATGTGACTCAGAAATACAGGTGGACAATTTCAGCAAACCTATTTACTCCTAGAAAGGAAGAGAAGCAGGGGATTCTTCCATTGACCCAATTTATCCAAGTTAAGCCATTGAAACGTCCCAATCAACAACTCTTCCCAAATGCTCACATTTCCTCCTTATAAGCCAAAACATTTGTTCTACAGCAATCAGATGAAGATAGTGGCCTGATGAGAGTGATTGATCTGAAAGGTAATTTGAATGGAGGATGCTGTGTACATCCTCTAAGTGATGCCGCGTTGACAGTTCAGACAACCTTTGCATGATATATCACCAGAAGCAGCCAACAAGAGTAAATTTAACAAGTGCCATTGTCTCTGTCACATATTTCATTCTCCTAAATGAGCATTTTAAAAAAAAAATCAACTGCATCCTTTCAACATTTATTTACTTTAAAATATTATGCCCTGTCACTACAAAGCTTCAGGGAACTTCCAAAAGGAAAATAAAAATATTATATATATCAGGGAGAGGTTTTACATTCTCTCAAAGCTTCATTACAGCAGACCAGCTCCAAATCTCATAAAATACTGACCCACTGCCTTCCAGCAATAACATTTATTATTATTATTATTATTATTATTATTATTATTATTATTATTATTATTATTATTATTATTATTATTATTATTATTATTATTACTACTACTACTACTACTACTACTACTACTACTACTACTACTACTACTACTACTACTACTACTACTACTACTGATATCCTCACCCCATAGCCCAGACACTTCCAGATTGGATCACCCTGCAGAATGTAGGAAGTGGCTGAGGCCAATGGGAAAAGGTAACTTCTAAGGATCAAACTAGAGTTCACAGAGAGCATGTTATTTGTTAAGAATAGATCATTCATTTATGGATAAAAGCATCTGTTTGTCACATCAGGAGACTTTCGCACCTCCCATAAATTGCAAAATTAGCTTGCTTTTTGTTTTGTGATTGCTTTTTGGAGGTTATCACAGGCTTTGTTTGCAAGTGTGTTTTTTCAGGCTCAAAGAAATAGGGATACTACAAGCAGGTAGGTGGAGGCGATGGCCCTACAAATTATGTGTCTAAAGTAGAATTCAAAAGTATCTTTAAGGGTCTTACCTTGATCTGACTGGGAGATGACAATCACATTTATCTCAGGAATGAACCTCTTTTCTAGAGCAGATAATTTTTTAACCTCATTCACTCTCTAAGGCTTTTAGGTTCCATTACAGTCTCTTTAGTTTCCTCCACTCCAAGGCAACCTCTGAACACTGGCTTGCAAATGGACCAATGTGTCCTGTCCTAGATGCTTCTGTTAATGGCAAATAGACCTGGGTGTCCTCAAGCAATGTGTGGATGGTTACTTCCAATGCTCCCATCAGCATCACACAGATGCTTGGTGGCCGATCTATTAATTAGTTCTGGTTGGGAAGAATGGAACCACTCTAGAAGCAGGCTGGGCCCTTTTGCTAAATCTGGCTTAGTATCTTCCTCACACCAATGAAAGAGAGCCATTTTATAGTTCACTTGGACCTCTTGTCACTGTGGTCTGAAATAGGCTCATAGGCTGTGAGATACTGAATGTTCTGTTCTCACATTATGACTTTTTTCACTGTGGAGAAAAATACATTAAGAATAAAAGAGGAGATGGCAACCATATAATTTTAGTAGAGTCCTTTAGCTAGATGTACACAAGATGTTAGAAGTCACTCTATTAGCAATAGAGAACGAATATATAAGGTCACTTAAATATGGCTTATTATTTAAATATAATCCTTGATACCCTGGGAAGTCCACCATAAAGTACATCATAGAGTCAGCACAGAGCTTAAAGTCTCTTTTTCTTCTTATTTATTAGCTGGCCCTTAGCCTGTTTGCTTGCAGTATTTTTCCACCAATTCATATACAGCCCCCATTAGTACTGAGGCACTTCTCTGCGTGTTTTAAAATAAATTCAATACAAGTCCAGAAATGAGAATAAAAACACAAAAAACAAATAGCAAGTTGCCATTAAAGACAGGTAGTGCAGACCAATATGGAAACTAAGGCAGGTGGAAGAACAGACTATCCGTATGCAAAGTCTCCCTGAAGAGTAATGTCTTTAGTTGCTTCCTAAATATCCTAAATAGACATGGGCACGACTTGATGAAATTGTTGTTTCCATTTTCGGATATCGTTTCCGTTACGTAACGGAAACGGTAACGACAATTAAGCTGTCAGAACTTGAACTCGAACCAAAAAAAGAAACATTGGGTCTGATTTGTCATTGTCGTTCCTGGCATCGCACGGCGATCGCGCAATGCCAAGCGGCACAGAAAAAAAGTTTTAAAAATTTTTTAAAAAAAAACCCAATTCCCGGCCAAAAAAGCAGGTGAAAATATGCCTGCCTGAGGGCACCTACCAGAGGGATGGTTTCTGGGGGGGGTTCCCAGCCTTCCCCCCTCCTGTCCTGGGCTGCTGGTACTGGGCTGGGAGGGGGCATCCTCGGCGTCTCCATTTGCCATGCGGTGCGGGGGGATCCAAAATGGCGTCTGCAATATTTTTTTTGAAATCGTGGTCCAAAAAACCACCGAAGCACCACAGAAACATGCGAAAATTAGCTATTTTAAATGCTTGAATTTTTACAGTAGCAGCAGTGGGTTTTTTATAGCAGTAAAAGGTCGCACTGATTTTATTTTATTTTATTTTTATTTTTATTTTTATTTTTTACACCTGCGCAGTGATGGGCTGGCCATGGGATGGGACCATGCAAATTTTTGGACCCATTCTACCAATCGCATGGCCAGGTTTTGACTGACACTTCTGGATGTGCAAGAGGGCATAAAAAGGTGAGGCACTCCCAGAAGAGTCGCAGTCTGGGCTTGGATATGGGTGGGAGAGGGCTGTGTGTAGCTGGCTGCTGTGCTGACTAGTTTCAATTTCGCAGAGCCTTTAGATTTCAGTTAGGCAGGCAGGGAGGGAATTGATTCAATTGAATTTTTAGGAAATAATAATAATTCCTTTCATTCTCTGTCTGCTGTGGGGAATAGTAACACAGTTTATTCTTTTTTATTCTCCTGCAGTTTGTTAGGATTTCTTTTCTGATAGTGCTTCAAAGGGGGGGAGGTTTCAGTGGGAGGGGAGGTGTGGATTTATTTTAAAAATTTCATTTGCTTGGTGGCAAGCAAGCCAAGGTCCTTTCATACCCTGCCTGCAGCTCTGCTGTGGGTGCACTGCCCACTTTGTTTGCAATAAAAGTTGCAATTGCTTTACTCGATGCAGTCTTGTGCAGCTTTTCCGCCTGCTCTGGGTCATTGCGGGACCCGCGCCCGCCGCCTGCGCACCTGCTGCCTGCGTGCCCACGTGCCCACCCCTCCCCTCTGCCGCTGCCACTGCCCACCCATGCCCCCGCCACACCTCCCGCTGCCTGGGACATCAAATCGCCTAGCGCGGCGGGACGCCAAAACGATGGGATGAAAATGACAAATTTTTAAAAAACGACAAACGACAACAGAAACGACAAATTTCTAAAAAACCCATCCCAAAAACAACGGAAAAAATTTCTGGTCATGCCCATCTCTAATCCTAAATAGAAGTGTGGTGTCTCAGAGGGCTAGAGTGCTGAAACTGTAAGTTGCAAAGTTAGCAGCTTGGTGATTCGAATCATGGGCGCCATGCAGAAGAGTGATCTCCCGCTGTTAAACCCAGCACCTACAAACCTAGCTGTTCGAAAGCATGTAAATGCAAGGAGATAAACAGGTGCTGCCATAAAAAGCAGGAAGGTAAACAGTGTTCCATACACATAAATGTGTTCAGCCATGCCGGCCACATGGCCACAGACTTGCACAACACTGACTCTTTGGCTTACAAATGCAGATGAGTGCCGCCCCTAGAGTCAGACACAACTAGCATGCATGTGCAGGGGCAGGGGGCGGACTTTACCTTTTACCTAAATATCCACAAGGAAGGGGCCAGGTGAAGTTCCTCCAGAAACCAGTTCCACAAAGTTGTGGTTGTGGCTACTGCAAAGAAGGTTCTGCCTCTTGTTGAAGGTTTATAGACCTCCCTTTGGGGTGGCAACCTAGAAGAGATTCACCAGAGATGATCTAGTGGGTTGGGCAGATCACATTGGGAACATATCAGGCTGTGATTTCAACAATACCCAGACAAATCAAAAATACTTCTCACCTTCTCCACCAAGGCCATAGTTAATGATCCATACTTTATGGGTTCCAGCACTTTAGGCCATTGTTGACCTTAGGGCTACTGAGACTGTAGTCTACCTAACGAGCCTACTCAGGCCATTGTTCCTCTTATGAGCCTATTTCAGACCACGGTGACAAGAGGTCCAAGTGAACTATAAAATGGAGAACTCACGACTAGCTTTCTTCAGACTGATGAAGCTGTTTGGATGAAGAGCAAAACATTTCAGTCTCTCAAGAAAAAGAATTCCAGCTGCCATGACTCAACTTCCAAATAAACTCACCTGGATGACTGAGAATCTTCACAGACATGTTTGACAAGTAATGTGGGCCCAACCTGTGGTGAGTGTTAAACTAACCAGAGGACATATGCAACACCAGACCTACAAATTTGGCCACAGAGAGCAAAGGTCAGCACGGATGTCTCTTCCCTGAGTTGTGGAGATAGCACCGGAAGCTCATAATCATAGGTGGAGGTCAACATATATTCATATCTTTGTCAGATCTGGGTAATTACCTCCATTCTGCAGCTCCTTCACTGTTGAGCCCCACATATCCTCTTCCTCTGAGGATGCCTTCCTAGGTGTCTTGGACCCAGTGGAAGACCCCCAAACCCTCCTCCCAAGCACTCTTTTAACCCTTGCTATGGGTCCTTGTCCATCCTGTCAGGTGCTTTTCTTTACCCTGCTTCCCAGAGACATCTGCACGTCCCTCTTCCTCCCCTCCTCCTTGAGATCCCAGAGTGGCTGCTCCACCCAGCCTCTGTGGAGTGTGGAGGAAGGGTAGATCATTCCCCTGATATTCTTGGAACATACTTTCCTAAAAAAAAAAAAGGAAGGGGAGATAAAGTGAAGAAAGGAAAAAGGAAATCAAAAGTAAAACCAAGGGGCCAGGTTTGCCACTGGTTTTCCTGGGCCTGACTATGACCAGGCAACGCTATTGACATTCCTCCTTTGCAAGAATCTCTACAGGGAAGAGCAAATGGAAAAATATCACCATGGATATGGGCAAAGATCAAGTTTCAGTGTCTCTAGAAAAGCTGCAAGTATTGGCATCAGTCTGTGTGCCCTGTACTGAAGCACAGAGTGTTTCAAGGATGCTGTGGCAGTCCCCAATACATACCCATAGAGTAGACTATGTGAATATAATGATAATAACCATGTGCTGTCAAGTCAATTCTGAGTCATAGTGACCATTGTCAGGGTTTTCCAGATAGAGAAGACTCAGAATCAAAGTTCCAACCTCTGGCTCTGCAGTTAGATACCTTACGTATTGAGTGAACCAGCAATTTTTAAAACAATACATGCATTTAAAACAGGGCTGTTCAACTTTGAACAGGTCAAGGTCTACTTTTTCCAGCCCAAAGTGCCTGAGGGCTACTACACTAAAACCTCTACATACTAATATTATCCATTCCGAGCACATGCTCATAAGTTTTAAAAAAATGTAAGTAGAGCAGTGTTTTCCCATAAGAATACATTGAAAATCAGTTAATCCATTCTGGAAGGAACAGATTTCAATGTGCCATGGCCCTTGAACTGCCCTGCTGAGCTGCGACAGTGGGCTGGCAGAACCAGAACTTTGCTGGGGCAGTGGTGGTCCTTGGGATGGGGGAGGAACTTATCCCCTCACTTTTTAAATTGATGACCTGTGGGCTACTTTTGAACCCTTCGTGGGCTACCGGTAGCCCACGGTCTACCTCTTGTGCAGGCTTGCATTAAAACATGGCTTAAATGACATCTGAACCTATTATAATAGACATATTAAACTCATAACTCATTTTTACTCTCTTCCTGATAACCTTGAGCTTGTATTCTTTTCCCTTCAGACACACCCACACTGATGTTTTCAATACATTATGTGCTAGATTACAAAGTTCTCTTTCTGGATTAATCATTGCCAGTTCAGACCCTATCCCTCCACGTGTTGAGGCAGCCAGCTAGCTAGCTAGTTAGCTCTCCTCTCTGAATGATGATGGGGTTTATTTATTTATTTATTTATTTATTTATTTATTTATTTATTTATTTAGCCCCAAGATGCATCATTCTATGCTTAATTTTTACCGGATTTCATTTTTGTTTTCTAATATTTGAGACAAATCTGAACCTGGACCATACTTAGGAAATTTATGGATAAGCAGACTTCCAAGTAAATGCTTATCAGCCACAGCATCCAAAACTCTAGGCATCAATCATATGCACATTGTACCGTGCATCCAAATGCAGAACTCATTGATCCATACTAGATTACTTTCAAGTGTATCGTCATTCAGATATTCATCATAAGGTGCACCCTTATCCATATTCTGGTGCCATTAGTCTAAGTGACACTAGAGTTGGACCAGGGGTATATTTTTAATCCCCCTTTAAAAATATGGATACAAATCTGCGCAAATTATAGAAAAAGAAAACGAATATATCATGCAGTAGACTCAGGACACTGCAGATTATGGCCCTGTGTCAGCATATTTCAGAAAGAACAGACACAGACATTTTCTATGTCAGATACAATTATTTAAGTAGAAACCAGGGCATTTGACCATTTCAACTTGGCTCTTTCCCCCACTCTGAGGCTTGTTTCATCTTGGTTTTACATCAGTGTTTAAAAGCTGCTTAAATATTCATATGCATTTTTGTGTACATTTCATAAACACTTATTTATTTATTTTCATTCATTCATTTTCATTCATTCATTCATTCATTCATTCATTTATATTTTGCATGGAACATTTCCTAAAATAATGCATTGTTGTACATAATCCCCTCCTTGTATTTCACGTGTAAATACGTGAATGCATATTTTAGCACAAAACTGCGTCACAAAATTCTAAAGAGTGTGATTGTAGAAGTAGAACTACATTTTGGTTTTCAGGAAGTGAAGATAAAGGGATAAATTTGTTTAGGACATCAAAATACTTTTTCTCCCAGTGTTTTTTTTTTTAATATTGCCCCAATGGTGCTTTATTTCATTACATATTTGGTAAAACAAGAATAAATAAATTCTAAAGAATTAATTTTAAAGAATGTTAAAAGTGAAAAAGAGACTTTTCAGAAAAGAGATGCCCACCAACAAAGAATATAAGTAAATATTGACATGGAAAAAGTTATGGATATAACATGGCAAGATGTTCCTCAATTTGTTAATTAGGAATGGGCAAATCCATCAGTTTTGCTTTCTCCCATAATTCTTTCTGGAATTTGTGGAATAAAAAAAATCTAATTTTGAAGGTTGTAATCATCAGTGAACTAAACAAAATTCTCCGTCACGTGAACTGGCCAATTTCAATAGTTGTACAGTGACACCCCCGCCTATCGCTGGGGTTAGGGACCCGACCTGACCCGCAATAGTTGAAAATCTGTGATATGCAGATGCAGGTCAGATTGGGCCTGGGGTGCTTAGCTGGGGGCTCTTGTACTTACTCCCAGCCTGGCGCTGCCCCAAACGGGCCTGTGAGGGCCTTCCAGGGCCTCCTGGAGGCCCCTAAAAGGCCTCAAGAAGGCCCAGGAAGGCCCTCGCAGGCCTGTTCAGGACAGCGCCAGTCCTGAGTTAAGTACAGGAGGCCTGAAACAGGCCTTTCCCCTAATTACCCCAGGGGGCCTTTTTCATATACTGTGGTCCCGCGATATAGCGGGACCGCAGTATATGAACCACAAAAGGGTGGGGGACCACTGTAACAATCCCCAGCATGAGTTTCTTTTCCCACACAGAGGTGAAGTTGAGTCAGGGCTTTTGGGATTGTTTGTTTATTTGTTTGATTGTTTGCTATCTTCCTCTTCACTGGGTACCCAAGGTGCTGAGTTGCAATCATTGCAGTAGCTGAGCGAGAAATGTGTTCTCCCAGGAACTGTGTACTGTTGTGAGCTATCCATTTTATAATATGATGTGTTTTTAAAGTTATTTGGTCTTGAATAGGCATTTAAGAGCCATTAGCTTTGCAAAGGACCTGTAACATCCTAGTTGATATGGTCTGATTCAGTTCACCTGATCCTGTTGCCTGCATTCTGGACTTTCCTTAGGTAGGTGATAGCAGTGGGGACTGTCAAGAGAAATATTTGCATTTTCACCCACACTGCTACTGCCACATCTCTGTTAAAGATGAGGAGCTTTCAGGAAAATGATAATGTAACTTTAAGTCAGGACTATGGCCATAGCATGAGATTACACATCCAGACTTTAGCCAAGTAAACGTTCAATGTATTCTGCCTCAACAGGAGAATCTGTTAACTTTCTTCCATATTGTTCACATTCATTTAAAAAGAGCTCTCAAATTATTTCCTTCATGATTGTGAAGAAAGTCGGGGATGTTGGTGAAGAATCAAAAGAAACTAATCTGGTTAATATAGGCTAAAAGAGGAATGTATTCCTAAGTACTGTATTTACAATTTGACATGATTGTTATATAGTAAAATACCTATCATATGTGATAAGTAGTAGCAATGGGTACAGCAAAAAAAAAAATAATCATGTGGTCCATTTTGGGTTCCTTGGGTAGTGCTTTTTCATTTTTCATGTTTTTGGTACACTTTTCATTTATCTTTTTTTTTTGTCTCTTCATTTAAAACAAAAGTGACCACCTCTCTTAGGTAATTTTGTTTTGGATTTCCCAATCATGTTTCTGTCACTACAAAACCCTTAAATTGCACTTTAAAAGCTTTTAAAAAGCAGAGACAATGCAACACAGAATCAATCTACTCCAAAAACTGACAACAGTACAACCAACAACAACCACCAGCAGCCAAACAACTCATTGGCACATTGATGCAAAGTGATCCCAGCTTAAACCTTGCCACCACCCTCCAGAAGCAAGCAAAACAGACTCAAAAGCCACTGAGGACATATATATGTTTAATAAAATAAATATCATTTTTTTTAAAAAAAATCAGTCAAACAGGGAAAGCAGTGCATGTGCACACACACACGCACACACACATATACACAAGGAAATTAGCAAGATAAAACAGGCCCACCACTTGATGCCTTCTCTTCTCTTCCTTGGAAAGAGGTAGTAGTAGGTAGATAGCAAAGAAAAAATGTTAATGTTTTGTTAATGACCAGACACCATTTATTCTATTTCATGACATCAGTTCAATTTGTTTCTCAACTGTTTTTGTGGCAAAGCACAGATCAGGACCATGTCTTTTTGAAAATACATTACCCCAGTTTGGGTCCAAAGCCAGACATGTTTCAGATTTTTTTCTTATTTCCAAGCTGACCATCTTTCCTCCATACAGGGAAGCACAAATGGCTGGGACTTGAGTTGGAGAAGCCATCAGTTTGGGAAGAGACCAACTCTTGTACTCTGAGGGAAGAAAACTATTAGAGGAGTTTCACCAGCATGTGACCTTGTGTCAGAAGCTAGCCTGGTGCAGACCAGACAAAGGGAAGAGGCAGCAGGAAGTGGCATTTCACTTCCTCTCCTTTGGTAAGTGAAGGCCATCTTTGGTACTCTAAAAGCACAGAAAGACAGAAAGGGGTTTATTTATTTATTTATTTATTGTATTTTTATACCGCCCATCTGGCAGCGAGGTCACTCTGGGCGGGTTGGCACTTTGGCAATGGCTATAGCATGGATCTGTTAACCACTCAGTTAACCACTGAAAACTAGAGATGGACACGAAATGAATTTTTAATTTGTTTAGTTATTCATTATTCAGTTTGTTAGCTAAAGAAATGAATAACAAACCAACCTATCAAAGAAAAAGGAAACGAAATGGAAATTTCCATTTTGTTCATTTCGTTTTTCATTCCCATCACTTACCTTGCCTTGAATTCCGACAGAGTCCTCCAGAGTGCCCTTGAGCTGTGAAAAGAAAAAAGAGAAAAAAGCCCCCTGCATCAGGGACATTTTTTAAAAAAGAAATAAATTTAACAAGCACCAACCCGGCCCGGGAGCCGCATGGTCTGGCATTATAAAATAAAGAAAATAATAAAGAAAATAAAAACAGTGCAGACCAGGCCCCAGGGGTCACATGGTTGGTGCTGGAAATTAAAATAAATAAATAAATAAAATGCTGCCAACCTTGGTGGTGGCAGCGGCAGTCCCTTGTCAGCGGCAGTGGTGCCCCCGGCTGCGGCAGTGGTCCCCGGCATCCTTGTAAGCGGTGGCGGTGGTCCCCTAGAGATGGCAGTGGTCTCCAGCCAGGTATGCTGAACCAGTTCGTTTTGGTTCTGTTTGTATGAATTTTTGTTTTAAAAATTCATACAAAACAAAACAAAATGAACTGAGGGTGGCCCGAAACAGAGCAAACTGAACCATCAATTTTCTGTTTCGTGCCCATCCCTACAGAAAACCTGTACAAACCCCCACAGGATCACATTCTGATTCTGCACCAAGTCCTATGACTGGCATGTTAGCTTTGAGCGGCCGTTGAGCAAAAAATTCTCCCCAGCATACAGCCTGGAGAGAATCCCAGCTGGTCCAGCACACTTCCCCTGCGTGTCTCTGCCCATCTTACAATCCTCAGACACAGGGGTCAGCAGAGTAGCTCTCTCTTCTGGAGATTCAGCACAGCGGCTTCTGTCTTCTGCCAGTGTACAAGAATAAATCAGTCTGAAAGTCTGAGATAAGTTACTGCCTAGTTTATTTACACTTAACTCATATATTTACACCCGGACTACAAGCCAGCATTTCAGCGTCTTGCAACACACACGCTAGCAAAGAAAAACACAGCTGAAATCACTAACTATCACTCTCTTTGAAACTCCCTCTAACTAACTGAAAGAACCTGGAGTTTTTATCTCCTCTCCAACATTTCACTGCGCATGACAACAGATTTGACTTTAACCATGTAAGCACCAAATCTGATACTCCAACACCCCCTCTCGCAGTGAATGTTGGGAAAAACATTGTGAGTTTTTTACTCATTCCATACCCAAACCTTCACGGAACTCTCCATGCTTCTGGAAGCTCAATGGTTTGGTGAATCCATCAGCAAGATTCTTCTGACTTGGACAATACTTCAGTTTCACCAAGTCATTCTGTATACTCTGACATACATTGTGGTAACGGATGTCCAGATGTTTAGTTCTGGATTTAAACTGACCAGATTCTGCCAATTTCAAACACGGTTGATTGTCTTCCCATACCGTAATAGGTAGACAGCAGTTTCCATTGATTTCTTGGACCAAACATCTGTAGTACTCTAGTTCCCTACAGAGATCTGACAGAGCACTGTATTCAGATTCTGTAGAGGAAAGTGTAACCAGACTTTGCTTTCGGGACTTCCACCCAACTAGAGACTTTCCAAATTTCACCACCATTCCTGACACTGATTTTCTGTCCTCAGCATTTGCCCAATCGCTGTCTGACCAACATTGTAACTGCGATTCACCTTCTGCTGACAACTTGAGACAGAAATCCTTAGTGTCTTTCAAATATCTCAGTATTCTCTTGATACCATTCCAGGCAATTTTACTGGGATTTGATGCCTCTCTACTTAGCAAATTCACAGCAAAAGCAATATCTGGTCTGCTCCATTGAGACAGATACAATAAACTTCCAATAGCTGACTGAAACAATTCTGGCCTCTCAAATTTCTCATCATTACTAGTTTGATTATCCTTCTCAAAATTTGTCTCCATTGGTGTTTTAGCACCATTACAGTCAGACATTCTGAACTTCTGTAACAACTGTTCAATCTTGCTTTTCTGGCAAAGTAAAAAACTTCCATCCTCAGTTCTATTAATCTGAACTCCTAGATACATCTTCACATCACCTAGATTCTTAAGCTGAAACTTCTTTCCAAGCTTTGTTGCAAACTTCTTTACCTGATTCTGTGTTTTACTAACAAACAAAATATCATCAACAAAAATCAGGACTATCTCCTGTTCATCTCCTGATCCTTTCAGATACAGGCAGTTATCAGCTAGACTCTTGTGGAAACCCATATTCTCCAAAACATCATTTAAGCATTTGTTCCAATTTCCTGCTGACTGTCTGAGTCCATAGATCGATTTGTGCAATTTCCACACCTGGTTTGGTTTCTTGACCTCAAAACCTGGTGGTGGTAACATGTACAAGTCTTCTTCTAGATCTGAGTTGAGATAAGCAACATTTATATCAAAATGAGCTACTTGAAAACCTCTCTGTGCTGCTACAGTCAACAACATACGAAATGTCTCACTTCTAGAAGTTGGTGCATACACCTCAGTGTAATGCAACCCTTTCTTCTGAGTAAATCCTCTAGCGACAAGTCTTGCCTTACACTGTGTCTGACCTGTTGCTGTAGTCTTAATTCTATACACCCAACGACAACTCACTGCCTGTTTGCCCTCTGGCAGTGTTGTTGGTGTAAATACTTTCATAGTCTTCATGGATTCCATCTTTTTCTCCATTGCTGCATGCCATTTACTAGCTTCCTCATCAGGCAATTGCAAAACCTCCTCATAACTCTCTGGTTCACACTGAGCTAAACCTATCCAAACACTCACGGCTGAGTAGTTTGAAGGAGAAAATCTCTCTGGTGGTTTACCTTTTGTTGTGCGAGCTGAACGTCTAGGACCAACCTCAGACGCCCCCTCTGACCCAGTTGGACTGCTGGGCACAATTCTGGAATCACTAGAGTCAGAACTACTAGTACTACCTGAACCTTCTGACTTGACACGCCTTCTCTGTCCCACTGGACTAGACTGTGGTGATGTTGGCTCAGACTTCACACCTCTTGGAGATACACTTTCTTGTTGATCAGTGTCATCTACCTGTGCATCTGGTTCAGGACCTGCACCTGCTTCATCTTGTCCTACTACATTGTCAAAATTTTCACTTAACACCTCAGGATTAGCGTGAACCCTAGTCCATCCTTTCTGCTCACAAAACTCTGCACTTCTACTGACTAGTATTTTGGATCCATCAGGATAGGCAAATCTCCAACCTTTTGTCAATGGTTCATATCCACAAAAAATCATTTTTCTGGATCTTGGCCCTCCTTTCCTACGTAGTGGCTTTGGAATCAAAACATGGGCCTCAGAACCAAACACTCTGAAATATCCTATCTTTGGCTTCTTACCATGTAGTAACGTGTAAGGAGCTTGACCTACAACAGAATTGTAAGCTCTGTTAAATACATGTGACGCAGTCTGCCATGCTTCAGCCCAATAACTTTTTGGCAAACCTGAATCCCTCAACATAGCGTCAACCGCTTCCTGCAGGGTTCGGTTTCTCCTTTCCGCAACGCCATTCTCCTCGGGAGAATAAGGATTTGTCAATCTATGTGCTATGCCCTTATGTCTTAGAAAATTCTGAAGTGTTGTATTTGTAAATTCAGCTCCCCTGTCTGATTGAATTTGTCTAACCTTTGTGGAAAAATCACACTCCACTGCCACTATCCAATCCTTCAGTTTCTGAGCTGCTTCACCCTTGGTTTTCAGAGGAAATACCCAACCATTTCTGGAAAAATCATCAACTACTGAAAGAATAAACTTAGCATTTCCCAAAGAAACAGTTGGCATTGGTCCACAAACATCAACATGTACAAGTTGAAAAGGTTCTGTAGATACCCTGGTTGACTTAGGATAACTACATCTCTTGACCTTTGCAGCTTTGCATGGTCTACAATCCAAAAATCTAGAACATGGTTTCACATTGCACCCTTCAACACATTCAGGCATTTTCTTTAAATACCCCCAGTTTAAATGACACATTCTACGATGAAGTAAATGGGCACAGCTGTTGTGTTTGGGAATGTTAGCACATTGCGCCTGCACTGCATTTGCATTGCTGTATCCCTCTGGAACTGCTTTTGCATTCACTGCATACAAACCATCCTTACAGTGCACTTGTATCAGCAGCTTCCCATTCCTAGAAACAGAACATATGTTATTTTCAAACAATACAGAAAAACCATCTCTAACTAGAGCTGATACAGACAAAATACCACGTGTCATGCCATTTAGAACAAAAACATCAACAGTAGTATCCAAACATTCAATATACACTGTTGCAGCAGTGTTCAAAGACTCTTTCTGCCCATTAGCCATTGTAATGTTCTTTGGTTGAGAAAGTTTCCTGCAGTTCTCATTCTGAACACCAGGTGGCGCTAGATGATGCGAGGCTCCACTATCTAAAATGAAAACACAGTTGCTTGAAGATTGTTTCTTGAACATTGCCATAGACACCGACATGTGACGTGTGCTGTTTTCTCTTCTTCTTCTATATCCGCGCTTGCCTCTCTCAGCTGCAGCTTGCCTCGGCATCCCACGCTGTGGACTGTCTCTTATCTGGTTGCTATGGGAGTTAACCTTGGAGTTTGGAGACTGCGGGCAATTTTTCAAAACATGGCTTGGTGATTGACACCTGAAACATTTCCTTGCAGCTGCGTGAGACTCTCACTTCCCCCTCTCTTGGGGATAAGCAGCCTGCATTCCCTTTGCTTTGCCCACCTTCATTGGCTCTCAGTTGCTGTTCATGGACAAGACGTCCCGACACATAGGACATATTGAAATTGTCCTGAGGTAAAGCCTCCATAGTTAAACACAGCGTGTTATAACTTTTGTCTAAAGAGCTCAGAAGAACACAAACTTGTTGGTCTTCTGTGAAAGCCATATTCAGAGAACGTAACTGGTTGAAAATAGACACCATTGCAGCAATATGTTCTCTGATATCTCCCCCGGGCTTTAGTTTCATCCCAAATAGCTGTCTGTACAAATGGACCTTTGCACCTGGGGTCGTTCTGCGATGTACTCTCTCAAGACTGTCCCATATATCTTTAGCATTTCTCAGACTTTGTACATAAACTAACTGATTAGAGTCTAAACTCATAATCAACATAGCCCTAGCTTTTGCATTCCTTCGCACTGAGGCTAGTGCTTCAGCTCTTTGTTCAGCTGTGGCTGATTGGGGCAGCTGAGCTGGATCGGTAGGTAAATTACTTAAACAGTCCAGCAAATTCCTGGCTTCCAGCCAAGCCTGAATTCGGACACTCCAGTCCAGATAGTTCTCAGAATTGAGATGTTGGAATGGCACAGTAAAACTTTCCTGTCCTGCCTCCATCTTGGGCTTCAATCCCCCCCTTCTGCTATTCACCAACAGCAATGGGTTCTCTGGGACTGCTACTCACGTCTCCTTCCAGCAAGACAGCCTCGAAGCTCCAAGTGTAGACTTCCAGTTGAGGCGACCTCTTATTTGCCTTGGTACCGACTGTACCCCGGGATCCCAACCTCTTTTTCTCTGTCTCCAGACAAAGACTTAAACTCAGCAAAAACTGCTTGCAGTCAGGTTTTCTGCGTTACTTGGCTTCCAGGCTTCCATTCTCTGCCTTAGCCCTCTTCTCACCACGCACATATAACTCCTGCACTGCTTTCTTGACACTGGCAAATTATCTATACTGTCCTTATCTCTGGGCCATAACCCTTGTTAGCTTTGAGCGGCCGTTGAGCAAAAAATTCTCCCCAGCATACAGCCTGGAGAGAATCCCAGCTGGTCCAGCACACTTCCCCTGCGTGTCTCTGCCCATCTTACAATCCTCAGACACAGGGGTCAGCAGAGTAGCTCTCTCTTCTGGAGATTCAGCACAGCGGCTTCTGTCTTCTGCCAGTGTACAAGAATAAATCAGTCTGAAAGTCTGAGATAAGTTACTGCCTAGTTTATTTACACTTAACTCATATATTTACACCCGGACTACAAGCCGGCATTTCAGCGTCTTGCAACACACACGCTAGCAAAGAAAAACACAGCTGAAATCACTAACTATCACTCTCTTTGAAACTCCCTCTAACTAACTGAAAGAACCTGGAGTTTTTATCTCCTCTCCAACATTTCACTGCGCATGACAACAGATTTGACTTTAACCCTGTAAGCACCAAATCTGATACTCCAACATGGCACATGACCAGAAATGCAAGCAGCAACCAGTTAATCAGCAGCAATTCACAGTGTGAACATAAACAACCCCCCTCCCAGTAGAGATGTGTTAAAATGAATGGAATTTGGAAAAAAAGTGGCAGATCTATTAGCCACAACACTTGTTTAGTGCTTGTATTATCAACCAATTTAGCATTCAGTCTATTATAGAAAATTTTAAGAATGTATAAAAAAACCTCCACTTCTTGCTGATTTAAATCACCTTGATAAATGCCTCCTATCTTTTAACACCTTTTAAACACACTTGCCATTCTCACAATCAGAGTGGTAAAATGACACCTTTTCTCCAATTTAAGTGGGGGCCTGTATTACCACACTGCTGCCTCTGAACACGGATGCAACAAGTGGTCATGATTCCCACTTAATTTATCTAGAGTACAAATGTGTGGTCTTGTGTGCATGGCATTCATATACAGTTTAATAAGGTCGGCATCTTTGATGCAAATTGTTTCTCATTCATGCATAGTTTTTGCAAACTCCACAAATGTATTTTGCTGCACTGTATTTCAGTTCCCTTTATTATATACAATATAAAACTAATTTACAAACATGGTAAGCTTTGGGGTTTTATTAAAAAGGGTAAAGCACTATAAAACCTAGGGCGAGGGAAGCAAACCAATAGACCCATAGTTCATTTGTCCAGGTCAGTGGTGGCGAACCTTTGCAACTCCAGATTAGAGATGGGCACGACTAAAAAAAAATGGTGTTTCATTTGTCGTTTGTCATTTAGGGGTCTGTCTCAGTTCGTTTTCATTTTTTGTGAATTTTTTGCAAAAAAAATCGTTTTTGTTTCGTTACAAAAAAACAAAAACGAAAACAAAAATTGCTGTTTTGTTAGCATTCATTACAATTCAATGTATTTGCCGCAACAAAAACGAAACGCACAACAAAATTTCTGTTGTTTTGGTTTGGTTCGTTTCATTTTGGAGACAAAATTCATTTTTCGTTTCATTACGTAATGAAATGAAAAAACAAAAACAAAAACAAAAAATTGCTCGTTTCGTGCCCATCTCTACTCCAGATATTTTGGACCACAACTCCCACAGCCCTTTGCTTAGAATTCTGGGAGTTGTGGTCCAAAACATCTGGAGTGCCAAAGGTTCACCACCACTGGTCTAGGTCATTGGCTACAGAGCCGGAGGTGGCCAAACTTCATTCTCCTGTCCATCTGCAACATGGGGGTAATAATAATTACCTCCCTTTTGAGGGATACTATGAGGACTGCTGAGCAGGTATCTATGAATAGCTTCCAGCATACTAATGTGAAAAATCTTATTAAGACTTGGTACGGAAACCTGTTATTAATGGGAACAACCTGCCTGTGTAATTGTTGTCACCAATTGCTCTGTGCAATGTTGCTCTTTGCCCTGTTGGGTGACGATAAATTGTTCAGCGCCAATTAACCTTAACTACATATTAACTCTACAACTTCCTTTCCTGGTCCTCTCATGCCACTTCTCAAAATAAAATGTACTACAGTATTTCTTTATTGTGGATTCCTCAGCAGTTAATAAAACGTGGCTAACTTGAGCGCTGCACATGTCAACAAATTGCTGTAATGTGTGTCCCAACACCGATTTCTATATTTACATAACGTAGGGTGTGTGTTTTTTTTTCAGCACAGGGGCATAGTGAACTACTTTCTAATAAGCCCGAATCTGTCCAGTTGTTTCTGTGGTTTCACATCTACATTGCCTCACTTTTCTAGGAACCAAAATCTTTTCTGGGCGATGCTGTTTCAATTACAGAGACAACGCACAGGGTCCAGCAATTACAGGGACTGTGACATCAGTGCATTCCAACAACTGAAAATGAACAGTTTTAAAAAGTCACCTTGCAGAAATGCTCAGTTCATGAGCATCCCTGCCGGTTCAGCTTGCATGACGCCGTTCAGTCTCCTATGCACAGAAGCTGCAAATCCATTTTTATTGAACTGAGCAGCAGAAGATTAAACCTTTTCCAAAAGATTTGCTTAAAAATGTAGTTACTAAGTCCCATTTGATTTTTTTTTTAAAAAAGGGAAAAAAATAAAAAAGGAATCAAATATGGATTTAAAGAAATCCATATTCATGTAGATGTCAATCAGTTAACGTCTTTCACCATAAAGCTGCATGCTAAACTCAATATTATTCTCCCGGGTAATACTTCTAACTTAAATGCCATCGTTTTGTGTATACATTTTATGCAAGACCAACACAACCCCAGTCACTTATGAATCCATTCTCTCTTATTCACGCAGTGTCTGTAGTGTTTATTTTTATTACAAAGTCACTTGGACTGTAATATATTTTTAAAGGGGAAAAAAACTTTAATCATTTTGCTATAAGAATTTACTCAATAGAATTTTTCTCCCCTCCTCTTTTAAAATGGGGCTTTCTGAACAGGATTCTTTTGATCTCCCTGACTGCCTTCTATATTGTAAGCCTAATCCTATACTTAAACATTTTTCCTACATTTCATCAAACACTTTGATTTAAATTTTTTCCTTAATCTAGCTCGTCATGTTAATCTACTCCGTGTTGTAATGCATGTCATTCCCTTTCAACAGGGGTGGGTGGATGGATAAACAAACAAAAATAAAAACCCATAATGAAAGAAAGCAGGGGGGGATCTGCAACACACTCAGAAAACGCTTCACGATGTAGCATCACACACACACAAAGTGAACATTCAAGGATTCAGCTTTTAAATGCCATCCTAATTAAAGGAACATTCCCTTTTAAATGTGCTTCTTTCCCCTGCATGCAGAAGAGGCCTTATTCAAATGAAAGGAGAGACCTTTCACATACACAGGGCTATAATAGAGAGCTTAGCATAACTTTTACCTGATTTTCAATGCAAATGGCAGAGGAGAAGTTAGTGTGTTGATGCAGATTATGGGTTATCCTTCTCACACACCACAGCCTCCTTCACGCTCTGGAAATATTTTGCTTATCAGCGAGAAGCAATGATCAACACCTCACACTCCCAATCCCAGGGAGACTCGGAAAGTGAGATCATCAATATTCAGATATAGTCAGATTCTCACAGTTCCAGACTATTAATTTGCTCCTGAACTGGAAGATTTACTGTACGTTTTTGTAATATAAACATTTTACTGCCACATATCAAATATCAGAGGATAGTGATTAAGAGACCGTTGAACAATAAGATGGAGGTGAAAAGAATGTCCTTTATATATCTGGGTGAGTTACTCAAATGTTTTAAAATAGGCAGTAAGAGCAGCTGCCATGCTGTTCAGTTCCATGTGCTTTCTGCCCAGATTCAAGAAGCGCCTTCGGTAGCAATGGCAACCACGTGCCTGGAAGCCTCCGGCCATAAACAGCTCTAACTATGCATGTTCCCTTTCATTTCAAATTAATCTAATATTTTCAAAATCAGGCTGAAAGGAGAAAGGGGATCCCCCAAATTAGTGTGAGGGCTTAGAACAGTGCTGAGTGACTGGCAGTAGCTTGAATAAGCCGGGCTCTCTTTGCTTGGCAACAAACAGGGCAGAGTGTTTCGCGCTGTGAGGGACTGTCAGCTTATTTTTCAGGCAAGATCAAACTGATAGGGACAGCTCTGGATGGGGGGGAGAAGGTGACAAGAGCCCTGTCATCAATTGATATTGACTCAGTTTTGTTTGCGGAGGTTCAGTGTTTAGAGGGCAGCGGCTTGTCCTTTGTGGGCGAGTTGACATGCTCTGTTGTTACTCATGAACCATGTCAGAGAGAGAGAGAGAGAGAGAGAGAGAGAGAGAGAGAGAGAGAGAGAGAGAGAGAGAGAGATGGGGATCCTTAGTTCATATATATTTTTCTAGATTGAGGAAGAATGGTGCCCCTTTCCATAAGTGCCCCTTTCCAAAGGGGCACTTATGAGGCAATGAGGATTCTGAATTGACCCAGGTTCACAATATAATTAGTCATATTTAGGAGTAAGAGCTTCACAACTGTACCTCACATGTGTTCAGTCAGAGCACACATTTATAGATGACATTAAAAAAAAACAGATGAGAGGTATAATTTTAACATACGGAATTTCTGTTCCCTCTAATATGAACATTTTGGGAGGGTCACCAAATGCCAGGTCAAATGGTCTTGGAAGCCATTTGGCTAACCCTATTTAGACCAAATTTAGCAGGACTTGCTGAGCAACTGGTGGTGCAGAAGCTCTGTCTCACCATAAGGGTTTCTTGTGAGCTCCACACACATTTCTAAATGCAGATGTCAATGGTTAGCATTCATCACAGGTATGTTTTCCAGCTTGAACCAAACAAAGGTAAGCAGTGATTTAATCCCTTCTCTCTCTCTCTCTCTCTCTCTCTCTCTCTCTCTCTCTCTCTCTCTCTCTCTCTCTCTCTCTCTCTCTCTCTCTCTCTCTTTCTCAGTAAGTTACCTCTCTGCCCACTTCACTTATACTGTATGTTGCTGGTGGCAAAACAGGAACAAGCAGCATAAGGAGATAACCCTGACATACCTCTACTATTGTTGAAACTAGATCCCCTTTGCACTGTGTCTTAGTTCACAGGGAATCTGAATAGCAAAGAAAAGGTAATGCAACACTCCGGTTTTGCTTGATAATGAAAATCTGTATATAAAAACTAGTGGTTAAACCTGACCTTATGAACACAACTGAATGGTATCAATAAAATGACCTTTTTTGCTTATTGGGTGGCTTATCTGTTGTTACATATACCTTCTACATACACACACTATGTAGGATCAGGAATGTTGTTCACTAGCAGCAAGAAATATTAAAACAGAGAGTGAGTGAGAGAGTGTGTGTGTCAAATGCCAACAAATTTCATCTTTATTTGCATGTATTGCCACACCTCCTGAAAATGTCCTGATTATATGGTCCTTTAGATCTTTTACTTGTAAAAGACTTTGTTTGCTGGGATGTACACATCAAAATAACTTTTAGTGAAAGTACAAGTGCCAAAGCAGGAATACAGTTGAAGATTAAGGCAAATATGACTACGTAAGCACTACATACATTCAATATTGACAACGAAGTTGAAAGAGTGCAAGGTTTGGTTCCATCATCAATCCAAATGGCAGCCAAGAATTCAGAAGAAGGCTGAGATTCAGGAGGGCATCAATGAAGGATTTAGAAAAGATCAACCGTCACTGGAGACATCATCCACACTCTTGTATTCCCAGTCTCCATGTATGGATGTGAAAGCTGGAAGACAGCAAAGGTTGACAAGGGGACAGGGAGTATGAAATACAATGCTGGAGGACAGTTTTGTCTGGATTGCCAGAAAGACAAACAAATGGGTTTCTAGAGCAAATCATGCCTGAACAATCTCTGAAACACAAACCTATTGAAAGTTGGGAACATCAAGAGAGTGCAAGATTTTGTGGAAAAGACAATAATGCTTGGAAAGGTTGAAAGCAATGGGGGGGGGAGGAAGATCAAATATGAGGTGGATTGACTCCCTAAAGAAAACTAGAAGCTTATGTTGACAAAAGCTGAACACGGCTATTGCGGAGAGAAGAAACTGAAGGTTGCTTGTTCATAGGGTTACCATGAATTGGAGGTGACTTAGCAGCATGTAATGACAGCATAAGTCCCAACCGACCCTCTGAGTCAGTTGTTTGTAATATTTTTCAGTATTTCTCAAGAACCCCCAAGTACTTCAACAGGAGAGTTTGTGAAAATTCTCAGTCATCCTGGTTGATTCCGGATCCAGAAGGAGAGCCATGTTATATCTTCCTGCCATCATTTATTGGTCAGTAGTAGACACGGGCACGACCAGAAAAAATGACGTTTCGAGTTTTCATTTGTCGGAACGGGTCCGTTTCGGGTCATTTCCGTTGGTCATAAAATTTTTCAAAAAATTGTCGTTTCGTTTGTCACTTGTCATTTGTCATTTCCACCGCGATTTAGCGCAATTTGACTTCCCAGAGCATAGGGGCGTCCTGCAATCAGGGCCGGCGCTAGGTGTTTTTGCACCCTAGGCGGCGGGCGGGGTGGGGGTGGGTGGCAGGGGAGGTGCGGGTGGGCAGCGGTGGCGGGGCCCCCATGGGTGGGCGGCAGCCGCGGGCGGGCGAGTGGGCAGGCGGCGGCGCGGGCCGCAGGCGGGTGGCGGCGTGGGCGGACGGGCGAGTGGGCAGTTAGGATATCACTTAGGATAGAGGTTCTGTTCTTGGCTTGCACCCCAAATGAGTGTGTGTGCAAGCAAATTGAAGTTGGGAAAATAGAAAATAAATGGTAGTATATAATATATTTTTAAAATAAATCCACAACTCCCACTCCCAGTTGAACCTCCCCCTTTATCCAATATCAGAAAAAAAATCCTCACAAACTGCCAGAGAAGAAATAAAGAATAAACTGCTATTCCCTTCAGCAGACAAAGCTGCAGGGAATCAAAGAAATTATTTTCTAAATTCAATTCCCTCCCTGCCTGCCTAACTTAAATCCTAAAGCCTCCACACTTCCTCCTCAATCTCGATCGGATCACACCAGCACCAGCAGCCAGCCCTCCTCCCTCAACCACATCCATTCACCCAACTGCGATTTCTGGAAGGTGCCTCGGCTTTTTATGCCCTCCGAGACATCCAGAAGTGTCAGTCAAAAACCTGGCGATGGCATTGGTGGAATGGTTCAAAAAAATTGCATGGTCCCATCCCATGCCCAGCCCAAATGGGCAGGTCTAAAAAAATAAAAAATAAAATAAAATAAAATAAAATAAAATCAATATGATGTTTTATTGCTATAAAAAAAACCCACTGCTGCTACTATTAAAATTCAGGCATTTAAAATAAATAAATTTCACATGTTTCTGTGGTGATTTGGTGTGTTTTTTGACCACGATTTCAAAAGAAAAATTGCGGTCGCCATTTTGGATCCCCCCCACCGCATGGCATGCAGCGAGACAGACGACGAGGATGACCCCCCCCCCCAGCCTGGTGCAAGCCTAGGACAGGAGAAGAGGGGGGGAAAGGCCAGGGACCCCCAGAAACCACCCCTCTGGTAGGTGGCAAAGCCTCAGGCAGGCATATTTTTGCCTGCTTTTTTGGCCGGGAGTTGGGTTTTTTTAAAAAAACTTTTAAAAACTTTTTCTGTGCTTCGCATTGCGCGATCGCCGCGATGCCACAAACAGAAACGAAAAACCCGACCAAATTTTTCTTTTTTCAGTTCGAGTTCGAGTTCTGATGACTTAATTATCGTTACCGTTTCCGTTACGTAACGGAAACGATAACCGAAAACGGAAACGACAATTTCGCCGAGTCATGCCCATGTCTAGTCAGTATATTAATTTATAAGCTGTCTAGATGCCCTGAGCACATCTGATCTCGCCTGATTTCGGAAGCTAAGTAGGGTCGGCCCTGGTTAATACTTGCATGGGCGACCATCAGGGAATACCAGGTGCTGTAGGTGCCTGGAGTTGTTGTTGTTGATCAGTTCAGTATTCCTGCCAAGAAAACTCCATGGACATGGGGTCACGAAGAATCGGTCATGACGGTAACGACGCAACACACACAGAGAGATTAATTTATATTTAATACTCATTCCTTCCTTCTAATCTCCCACCCTTTAAAGGCCACAGTGCTATTTTAATACAAATCTGCTCTGCATATATGCTACCCATGTAGCCCCACCCTGGGCTTTGTCTTTTGTGAATGCTATTGTGCCAAGTGAAATCGGCCAGCAGCTAACACTGTGCATCCCAAATACTAATCTCTTTTTTACCATGCATGCCCTCAAATACAGCTCTTTACTTTTCCCTGGGCAATGAATGCCAACTCCTCATGGGAGAAAATAAAAGGAGGCAGCATCTTTCTGCATTGAACTCACCTTGGTTGTTGGTGGTTTTCTCCTCACATAATGTTTGGAACTGCAATACAGACAGAGACGACGAAGCATGATTGCTTGGCTCCTTGTTTCTTGTTGGCCGTTGATATTACTGTATCTAGCCAGTCATTTAAATTACAGCAGTTAAATGTGGCCATACAAATTTATGAGTTGAGTGGAAGATTCTGATTTTGGCACATCTTTAAATAGGAACTGCAGAATTCAATGCAATAAACTGTAGGCTGAACACAAAAGGTTATGACAGTGTGTATTAATAGCCATGCTAAATACACTTTCCAAACAAGACGAATTATGCAGCAATATTGAGTATACCTGGAAAGGTCAGTAGAGAACTCATCTGGAAGCAGAACCAATAAATTATTTGTGTGATAAAAGCAATGTGTTGCCTAGAACAAAATGCACTGTTTTTTTTAACTCTGACAATTTATTTTCCTCATAAATAAAACATCAACTGTAGTAAAACAATGTAGTGTGCAGGGTACAGGGGAAAAAATCTGATATTTGTTTAAATTTATTTTTGCATCACAGCCACTTTTTATAAATGACTTGTAACAATGAGACAGTTTAAGCAGCAGATGGAGACTGAGAGCTGGCTCTACAGGTGGTGGTGGGGAGAACGCCTTGGCTACAAAGGCTTCCTACAGCAGACATCAGTGCAAATGTGGCACAGAGAACACTGAACTGGAACGGCAGAGCTCTGGGTTCAAATTCTCACTTGGACATGAAACTCAGAATCCTTGGGCCAGTTACTTTCTTTCTCTCAGTCTGCACACAGTGGTTAAAAGTAGGCAACATGAAAGGGGCAGATTAGTTAGAACAGTGCTGATGAACCTATGCCACAGGTGCCAAAGGTGGCACTCGGAGCCCTTTCTGTGGGCACCTGGCATTGCCCCTTCACAGCCACTTATATTCAGGTTAAATTGCTGTGTTGGCACTTTGCGAAAAGCTAATGGTGCCTGTAGCTCTGCCTACGGCTCACATGTGGATGATAACATGGATTACTGCCTTTACTGAGGTGATTTGTTTTACCGTCTTTAGTAATGCTTTTGCTATTAGTAATAATTTCACTGATTAATCTTACAGTAAATACTGCTTTTAGTAAGTATACTGCTTTTAGTAATGCTCTAACCTAATACTTTTAATATAATGTTATTAGATTTTTATTTAAAAAATGATGCCTACCATCTTGGGTCCTTTTTAAGAAGAAGGTTGGGGCCAAAATATAATTTAAATATTTTGAAAACAAATTGTAACCCTATACAATGATACAGACATAGACTCCAAGGGGGAAGAGAACATGCTTGCTTGAGCTTATACAGACTTCAGTGGGCCTGTGTCCCTTTGTTTGAAGGACTGGGGTGTGGAACCCAATCCTCAGCTTCAGATGCCCTGCTGCATCCTGACTCATCTAAGACAGACGTGCCTGGTGAAAATCATCTTGCCAGGAACTTTACAGCTAAGGGTGTTTATACACGACCCCTAAACTCCAGAGCAAATGGCTCCCAGCTCCGGAGATTAAAAATGTTTACCCACCAGCTCTGGAGTTAAGGGAAAATTAAGTGCGACCCCACCCACTTTACCGCGTCCCAGCACAGCTTTCAGGTACCTGCTTTTTGGATGTGAAAAATATTTGATCCGGTGTAAGGATAGTGAGTGCGGGGCTCTCCTGGCTTCTGTTTGTTCTTTTTTTGCGCCCCGCCCCTTTAAGAGATCTGAATGCTGCCGGGAACAAAACGGAGGTAAACCGGCATGCTTTTCTTTCTTTTTTCTCCCTCCCTCACGCAGCCAGCAACCAGGAAGTGTGGAGGGGGGTGGGGACAGAGGAAGAGCGAGGAACCCCTAAGATCTCTGGTCCGAATTTAAGTGGCCAGCGGATCTTAGGGATCGTGTAAAAAGGCCTTAAGATAAACCTCCTGTCAAGCCACGTATTGCCATGTTTGGACTTTTGATAATTGCCTTGAAGAAGTGGAATTGTCCACAAAAGCTTGCAATGATATATTATTATTTTATATATTATACTTTTTTAATAAAAGTATCACCTATAGCCTAAACTTCAGTCCAGATTCCAGCACTGATGATCATGAGGCAGCTAAGGTTCTGGTTTTGACCTCTGCGCCAGAACATAAAAGCAATAACCACTGTAAGGGCAAATGATCTCTTATGGAGCTGTCCAAAGTCCTGTAGCACATACTCAACTTACCTTCTGACTTATTACAAATTCATCAGACTGCCTATCACCTGTTGATACTGCCATTTGTTGATAACTCTTTCTGTGTTGGCTGGTCTCATGTGGCATGTGCTATTCATCTCAGCTAGAGACAGGCACAAAATGAAAAATTCTGTTTCATTTTGTTTCATTTTTCATTTGGGGAGAGGGGGTTTCGTTTTGTATTTCATTTTGGTTCGGTTCGTTATGTGGTGTGTGTGTGTGTGTGTGTGTGTGTGTGTGAGTGAGTGACTTTTTTGGTTTTTTGCCGGCCCCAGCGCCAATCAGCTGGCATGCTGGGGTGGCAAAAAAAAGTTTAAATCTTTTCCCGTGCCAATCAGATGAGAGGAAGGGATTTCACTTCAAAAACATGGGGTTTTCCCATTGGAATCTATTGCTAATGCGTTCCTATGGGGAAATGAATCAAAACGGAATGAAACAGAAATTTGTTATAATGTTATGAAATGAATAACGAATTAAAAACAAATTAAAAACCCATTTCATGCCCATCTCTACTCTCAGCCCTTTTCTTCTCCAGCCATCTCTGCTGCCTATGGCACCCGAATGCAATGTGAGCACTACCAGATCCCCTGATGGTGGTGCCAGTTTTGTCCATGTCTCTTGACAATAATTCCATGGGCAAGAAAACACAAGAACAGATTGTACTGAGACCAAGGACCCAACAGAAACAAGAGCACAGTCCTTCACTCCCTGCGGGAGGTTCCTGGGAGGTTGAGTTCCTGGCATAAACATCCAAGAAATGTCCTTTCAAGAGGATCCCCTGTTAAAGCATGAAAGTCCTGGTTTCTAAAATTGGGAAGGGAAGATGAGTCCAATGGTTAGCCCTTGATAGAGCCTTTGAAAGAATGGCCAGTACAGTTGAGTGGGGTGTATTGGTTACTCCTGGGTGAGAGTAGGTACTCTTTCTACCCTTTGTATAAGAGTCAGCGGTCAAGTCTTATTTCATTGTGAAACATAGAACATTGCTCTGAACAATTACTACTATATATTTGAATATTCCATGGAGAAATTAGCCAGAATCCTATCAGAAATGTACACAGGTATAACTGTATAAATGGTGGTGATTAATTGTCACTAATTAACCAATTGCCCCTCATATTCCTCTTTGTTCTTCAAGTCACATAACTAGCACGTCATAAGGAATGTCTGAGGCATCTCAGGAATTAACAGCAGTCCATTGCTATGCTTTATGCAACTACACTCATGGCAGTGTAAATCCACAGTAGGGTTCTGGCCTTCGTGTTAAGCAAATCTACAGACAAACTGCCAAAGAGATGAATTAAAACCAAAAGCTTTGTCCATCCATTCAGTCATGCAGATGAACAATTTAAACCTGTTCTGGGTAGAGTTACTTTGCTTTGCAAGGAGTTGCTCCTGGATAGAGGGACATCACTAGAGATGCAGAGTACCTCCTCCATAACTCAGAGTGACTTCTAGCAGCTCTGGCTGCCATGCCTTCCTAGAAGATTCGGCCTCTGTCACTGAGATGGTGACCACTATGGTATGCTACACATGAAGATGCTTTTAGACACACTAACTACAATTAATGCAGAATACAGCTACATGGATGCTAACTAGGTCCAAATGCAGGGAACTCATCTTATCAACACTGCTACATCAGCACTGTTTCCCCAAATATGTCTACACTGTACATCTAATGTCAATTTGATATGACTTTAACTTCCATGGTTCCATCCTATGGAACCTTGAGATCAGTAGTTTGGTGCAATAACTCAGGTTTTTCAGGTAGAGAATTCACAAGCTGTAATTCACTAGTGCTATAAGTGCATTCATTCTGTTTTCCAGTTTAGTTCACAGTGCTGTTACTTAACCCTAGAGTCCTTCACAGCTTGGGACTAGAATATCTGAGGGATCATTTGACTCCAGATGGACCTACCAAAGGTCTTTATGGAGGCCCTTGTTAAAATGTCCTATTATTGCTGCCAGGTGATACCAGGCACATCTTGTCATAGACGCTGACCAATGCTCTGATGTTGTTCATATACCAGGCATTTTATCTTTATTCCCTGTGTTTGTTTTTTATGTTGTTCTGTCAGCTACTTCAGAGTTTATTTTTTGTTGTTGTTGTTTAGGGAGGTTGTTTCTTGCTTTTATATGTTGTGTTTCATTTTTCTGATAGCATTATTGCAAGCCACCATGAAGACATTTTTCAATAGTAGGGAAACAAAAAATGATAATTTTGAAATATTAAATTGATCAGGTAGAATTTGGACTGCTTTAACAGAGGCACTTATAAGCATAGTACAGGTGGGAGGCAATTTTAAAAGGTATGCCATGCTATGATTCCTCTTTTGCTTTTCATATGAGGTTGGACTGTCTCTCTTCAATTGGCATCTCCTATTAGACATGTGTTTATCCTCTAAGAATCAAAGGCCTAAATCCAATTGGTGGTTCAAGCAATAATAGACTCATTGAAACAATAGCTGTGTAATAAGTCAACGCTTACTGCAAATAAATCCAATTGATTCAGTGAGATCTTCTAGCTGGTATTACCAATTATATTTAGGCCAAGAATTTGTTTTCCTGAGGAATCACTGAACTATTCAGATACAAGTGCCTGAAAATAGACTCCATCAATCTGATTCATCGGGGGGAAAACCTCCCATGATTAATCAACCAAAAAAAGTATTTCACTGAGAGAAAGCCCGGTCTCTTATCTCTTATCCCTGCATCTGTGTAATAGATTGGAATTAGTAGGTATAATATTATTAATGCAATCATGAATGCACAGGCACAGATAGGAAACAATATTTACTACCCCATTCAGAGAAGAGCATTTGCAGATGTTTTGAATACATTTATGCTTTCAGCTGTATAAACCAAATTTTGTCAGAAGAGATTAGACCCAGAATGGCTCCAGAAATGATACCTTTTTCAAATATAAACAGAGTGCCTGAAAACTTTTTCTACCTCACATTTTACTCTAAATCTGACTAAAGAACCTATCAAGAGACTTAGCAAATCATCATGTCTTACTGTAAAGTAATTTATGGCTGCATTCGCAGGCAGGCAACAGCAGGCTCAAAACCCATTACAGCCAAAGATAACAACATTAACTTAATCCTGACAGGCAAAATACTCCAGTCAATACACTTGCAGGTATGGTATGCTGAAATCTCCAACTACAAACAATCCTGTGGAAGGTCAGTGCCAAAGTTGTTATTTTATTTTATTTTTAAAGGGAGGGGGAGGGAATGGGGTCGGGGGACTGAGTCCCTCAGTCCAAAATCCACTGACTCAAGAGTAAACCCTATTGATTTTTCTAGAAACACAGGCCCAATTGAATGAAAACATTGGGCAGGCAGGAGGAACCTATTTGTAACAGCATTTCACTGATAGCAAGGCTCAGCTGCTACAGAGATAACGTTAGTACGCTGCTGTGGCTCCCTTCCTGTGGAGGAAGAGACCAAGGGACTGAGACTAAGAAGCCAATATACTCTACAATATAGGAGGCCCTCTCCACACAATAAGAAACCTGTCTCTCTCCCCCCACCCCATCTCTCTGAGTTCTGGGTTTATGTAGAACATTTCATGAAAAGAGACTCTTGGCAGAATGGAGTTGGGGGTGGGGGTAGTTCGGTCTCCTTGTGCATTAACCCTAAACACCTCAATAGGGAGTCTATATGCAGCCACAGCAAATTGGTTGGAATGTAAGATAAACCCTGATACATGGAACCACCAACATGTCTTCTTTTTTGCCACGTTCCACATTTAAATTAGAACTTCATCTCCAAGCAGAGAGAGGCTTAAGGTGACCCACTGGTGGCCAAATATTACAAAACAACAACAACACAACAACCATGGTTCAAAATCCTTTCCCCCCTCTTGCCTGACAAGGATTATCTATCCATCACTATCCATTCAGGACCAGTATATATGATTTACGACTCCAGGTGCTTCATCCCAATCTGTTTAGCCAATCTCTTGTTTTTGTTGTCTGTCTGGTGAAAGCATGCTCCTTTAGATCCTACTTAGATTAGCTGTATTTACTTCTCATTTAAGTCCATGGAAATAGTCATGACTCCCATTGATTCCAATGGAATCCCATGCAATTTGCTCCACCTAGACCTAGCCTTCCGTCTTGCAGATATGAGGGCCCAAAGGCCCCTTGGGCAGATAAATGGGTTTATGAATCTGACCTTAACTATATCAGGTCATTAATCCATCTAGCTCACTATTGTTGGCAACTTTCAGCACAGTGTGTGGAATGGCTTTGAATCTACTCTCCAACCCACTGAGCACTTCATCACTGCCAAGGCTCCTACTGCCAACATTCAGCAGTTGCCAACAGTGACTCTCTGTGGTGCAGGAGGGTGCCTTAGAGCCCCACTGAATTGCATAATAGAGCATCTTCTTCCCTTCTGGATGAGAATGAAAAATACTAACGGCTGGGCATTACACTGCCAAAAATTTTCTATGGCACAGTTTTGTCACCAGCTGTGCTTCTATGGCAACAACCAGTGAATGGGTTTGGCAATTGCCCCCCACCCCCAAATAGCCTTGTGCCATGTATTGCCTACTTCTTGTCTCCTTTAACAGATAAAGGTTCCAGAAAGTCTTGGGAAGAGGTTGTCCTTCTCCCTATCTGCTACTTAAAATGCCTTTACTAGTACTTGGAGTCTTGTGTGTATAAACTGTATATTGTTCCACAGCACATTCATAGTTCAAATCACATAACAAGAAATCATGGCTGTAAACAGCTGGGAATGGGCCGGAAGGCTCCTTTTTGCACCATTTAGGACAGGCATTTCCAAACTTCAGCCCTCCGGATGTTTTGGACAACTCCCACAGTCCTTTGTCACTGGCAGTCTAAGCTTAGAATTCTCGGAGTTGTGGCCCCAAACATCCAGAGGGCCGAAATTTGGACATGCCTGGTTTAGGGTGTGGGAGTTTTTGCCCGCCCGTGTGGGGGAAGGCAAGCATGGAGGAGGCTGGGGACAGTGGCTCGGTCCCAGCCTCTTTCATCATTGTCGACTGCAGCGAAGCGGCATGGCAGGAAGACAGAAGCGGTTTCATTTTCAAGCTGTCTCATGGCTCCTGCATCAGGAGAGGTCGTTGAGCTTGTCTGGTGCATTAGCCCCCTCCAGTTTGGGGCGGGGGTAGCTGTTGGGAGGGCAAAAATTAGAGAGGGCACCTGTTTGGCAGCTTGCACCTAGTCCCCCCCACTGCAAAAACAAAAGAAAAACAAAAAGAGAGTATGGAGGATAGGAGTGTCAAAGTATTGCAGGAAGGGTGTAAACATTTTTAAGGGGTGGGAAAATGCCTTGGTCTTTCCCCCTATTTGTACTCCCCCCATCCCTCCACCACATCACCTGGTCGAGGTTTTTTCAAGTAGGGAGTTGCAAGGTACTCTTGAGGGCTAAGGGGCATGATTCACCCCCATCCCTCTCTCTCTCTCTCTCTCTCTCTCTCTCTGTGTGTGTGTGTGTGTGTGTGTGTGTGTGTGTGTGTGTGTGTGTGTGTGTGTGTGTGTGTGTGTGTGTGTGTGTGTGTGTGTGTGTGTGTGTGTTGGGTCTGACTGGCTTGGTGCATTAGGCTTAGGTGCAAGAGACATGGGAGTGTTGCCTTATATAGTATTTTTGATGTTAAGACAAATAGTTAATTATATTTTTAAAAAGTACATAATTTTCTGGGTTTAGCTAGAGCACACTTGCTGGTAGCAGATACCATCATAATTGTTTTTTAAGTGAAGATTTCAGTGGTTTATATAGTGTAGTGCACACTGCATGATTGGTGGGGTTTGGGGGTTGGATTTTGGTAAAGCAAATTTAATCTTCATTGCAGGCAGTATAGGTGTTATGGCTTGTGTGTTAGCTAAGGTAATAAGTGGATCAACAGGATGGGCAGAGCCAGCACTAGGTTTTTTTTTTGCACCCTAGGTGAGGAGTGGGGAGTGGGGTGGGTGGCTTTGGGGGGCAGGGCAGGGGGCGGCTGGGCATGGGGCAGCGGGCGGGGGGCAGCGGTGGGGGGACAGGGCGGCAGCAGGGGGAGGGGCAGCAAGGGGTGGTGGATGGCAGGGGATGGCGACAGGCATGGGGGGTGGCGGGTGGCAGGCGGGCGGTGACAGGCGGCGGAGGACAGACAGCAGTGGCCAGCGGCGGGGGGGCAGGGGGCAGCAGGCTGGCCAGCGCCCTCTGTCCATTTTGGCACCCTAGGCAACTGCCTAGTTCGCCTTAATGGATGTGCCGGCCCTGAGGATGGGTCCTAACATGGGTCAGGGTTAAAAAAAAAAAAGATAAACAACCAGCAAAGCATAAGGTGGTGGCATCGCAACCTGTTATGCCACCTTCTTCGGATGAAGAAGAATGGCCAGACATAGGGTTCATTTTGAGTATGCTCAGGGCTCTTGAGAGGGAAAGGGCTATGTCCAAAAAGCAGTTACACAGGCTAGCAGGGTGCAGAGGTCAAGTAGTGATCCCAAGGCCAAAAAGATGGCCAAATTAAGGCAGCTTGCTGATGTTATACTTTCTCATATCATGGTGGCAACTGATTGCCATGATCTGGGCACCAAAAAGGGTTCTGCGCAGGCTGTGGATGTGGGTGTTGGCCTCTGATCCCACCCGTGGAAGCTACATCATCAGGTGGTAGCGGTTCTCATGGAGTCAGTGAAAACATTGATGTAGGTTCCATGGTGCCACTCAGTGTGGGAGGGCCAAGTGAGTTGGCCACCACACATAACTATACAGAAGTATTGGGGCTATGGCCGTGGAGCTCTGTTACTCTGCAGACACAACTTATGCTGATGGAGGGGGGGTTGTCTCCCCCTGTGAGAGCAAGTATGCTGATGAAGATGGGCGGGGGAGGCAGGGCCAGGCAGTGGACAACACCTTACCTGCCATGGTCTACTTTTGATCAGGTACCAGTGCATAACAAAGGCTTTTGGCCATCATTTCTTCCACGGGCTGGTGACATGGGGTATAACTCTGTAGCAAGGGAGGCCCTGCCTGGTGGTGATCAGTATCTCCCATTGTGTGATCATCTCCTTCCAGCTACAGTGGAAAATAATTGGAGGGGAGAATTTGTGGATGTGTTTGATTTGCTTAACAGGGAGGTGGAAAGGAAGGGTTCAGAGAAGGAGAAGGAAAGGGACAGGGATAAATTGAAAAAGAAGAAATCTGATAGGTGCTGGGCCAAATAGCTTCCAGGTTTTCTCATTTATGCAGGGAGGGTGCTTAGGGCCCAGCCCAACAGGGCATTTTCACTGTTCCAGTATCTGGACCTTATATATAGGGTGTATATGGATTTTCCAGGCCAAGCTTGGCTCATTTATGATGAGGGGTTTTGTATGAGAGCAGCTATACATAGGAACTTGCCATGGGATATACAGCATAATGCGTTATGGTTTAGGGTCATAATGCCAGTCTGTCCCGTGTTGGGAATCACTTTGATAGTGGTCACCTTATTCAGCATTTCTCGCAGCAGTTGGGGACCAAACCTTGGACTTGGCGATGATGCTGTGTTGGAATGGCTAGGGAGACGGGGGCTTCATTGGGACAATTTTATGGCATTGGTCTCACTGGGCTCTGACTTCCCTTTTGAAATATTTATAGTTCACCTGGGGGGCAACGATCTGACAATGGTTTCTGGCAAGACTCTTATTCTCCAGATTTTGGCTGATTTTTGCACACTGAAGGAATAGTATCCTGGTTTGAGGATTCTTTGCTCTGCCATGATCCCTCCCCTTATCTGGAGAGCAGATTGTGACCCAAGGGTCATTGATAGTGCACAAAGGGGAGTGACTATAGTGGTCAGAATGGCTTTGGTGGCTGGCCTCAGATTCACAACTGAGTACTTGAAGATTAGGGTTGATTATCCTGGTTTATGCTGCATGGATGGCGTGTACTTGTCAGATAAGGGCCTGGATATTTTTCTGCATGACATCAAGGGGGGTCTGGTATCCACAATAGCAGATGTGGTGGGCAGCAAGGGGCATACTTTGTAGCCCTTTGCCGTGGTGGGGGTGGTGGAAGTCATGGCTGGGGGGAGTTAAAAGGCACCCATGTGGGTTTAGGCCTTTCCTTTTCCCGGTGAATGGAGTCCTGGAGGACTCAGCACTGGTAGGGGGAGTTGGCAAGGATCCCACAAGCAGCAGGTGCCCAGAGCCAGAAGCCTCGAGTAGGCACTGCTTGTTGGTGTACCTTGTTACATTTGAACTCCTCTATTTGTGATCTGGCCTGGGGGCTTCAGTTTTTGCTTCTGCCCTACCTTGACCCCCACTGAAATGGGGATGTTTGTTTACTGTTGTAATAAAGTGTGGCCCATGTTTTATCTCACTTCCGTGTCTTGCCCCATGACTCCATGCTGGATGGGCAATGTGTGTGTGTGTGTGTGTGTGTGTGTGTGTGTGTGTGTGTGTGTGTGTGTGTGTGTGTGTGTGTGTGTGTGAGAGAGAGAGAGAGAGAGAGAGAGAGAGAGAGAGAGACTTTGTGTTTTTTGTGAAATTCCAACATGGTAGCAGAAGACTCCATAATAAACTAGCAGCTCTAAATGCTGCTACATTTGAGAGAGTGTGGCTTCATTTCTGGGACTTTAGTATTGTAATTGCACAGATGACTGAGGCTTTGTGATTTTGTGCAGCAGCAAGACAAGGCTTCATGATGTAGGTACCCTATTTACAGCAAGTGAGAAGTATCAAACTGTGCCTACATGGAGAATTATGACTACAATAATAATTAACATGTTGCTCTGACATGACTCAATTTTCAGGAGAAAGTGGATTCTCCTCAGGGAAGTACAGTCAGGAAGGTTAAGTCAACCATGCATCATTAACCAAATGCATGCCACTCGATCAACTGCCAATAATGACACAACCGATGTACAGCGAGAGGTCTAAGTAGAGACCTTCCTTCCTTCATTCATTCATTCTGTTTTGCTACTTTGTAAGCAATTCTACAGAAGCTAAATGTGATTGTAGGAATGAAAACAAGTGTTATTATCACTTGGAGACAGAAGGGGTGTATTCTGATCTAATACTGAAACAAAGAGGACTTGCAGAGTCCAAGTTGTCTGAAATGTGCATAGGCAGATGTATGTGAAAATACATCCAGAGTAGAGATGGGCACAAAACGAACAATTTTTTGTTTCTGTTTTCGTTTTTTGTTTCGTTACGTAACGAAACGACAAATGAATTCTGTCTCTAAAATGAAACGAAACGAACAGAAACACCGGAAATTTTGTCATCCGTTTCGTTTTCATTACGGCAATACATTGAACTGCTTTAAATGCTAAAAAAAAATCACAAAAAATTGAAATAAATGGTAATGAAACGGTAACAAAACGAACAATAACAAAAATGAATTTCTGCAAAAATTTGCAAAAAATGGAAACGAACCGAAACGGATCCCCTAAACGACAAACGACAAATGAAACACCATTTTTTTTTATTCGTGCCCATCTCTAATCCAGAGTCTGGTGGCATCAAATCCCTTTTTAACTCTGACCTCACTGAGGAGATTTGGAGAGAACTTCTTCTTTCACTTTCATCATTTTTTCAGCTGCTGGTAGCTCTGAGATGTCACCGGGTGTGCATATGGAAAAGGGCAGAAGTCTCACATTCAGAGTAGGTTTGACTGCTGAGATTAATTCAGAGCCAGAAGCACTTGCATGCTTGATACTGACTAGAGAAGGCCGGCTGAAAAGAGCTGGAGCAAAGTTACAGGCAATGAGGTAAATAGGCCAAGGACAGTGATTGGTCCAGACAGAAACTGAGGAAGGAGGAAGAATAGAGATATGCCTCTCCCAAATCTTTTCATTTCAGAACAAGAACTTCCCGTTGAAACTGATAGAGCCGAGGAGTGTTTGGGCAGGAAAAACATCTCATTTTTATTTAGTAGTATGTCTTCACAGATGCATCTGATGAGGGCACAGGAACAGGCCTTCTCTGTTGCTGATTCCCATACTCTGGAACTCCTTACCACAGGAGGCCAGACTGGCCCCATCATTGCTATCCATCCACAAGCTGGCAAAGACCGTTTTCTTCAGACAAACCTTCCCACAATGACTAGCTACTGGCTATGTGATTTTTAGATGGATTGTTATGCATTATTGCTTGGAGTGGATTTGTAGTATCACCTTTGTTTTCCATTGTTCTTTCCCATCTCTCAAAGCTGCATTATTTAGTTCTTTGTTTACTTATTGTTCTTAACATGGGTATTGCCCTTTTAATGATGTAAGAACTCATTGTTCTTAACTTTCCATACTGTATGTCTGTGAAGATTCTCAGTCATCCAGGTGAGTTAATCTGGAATTTGAGTCATGACAACTGGACTTCTTTTCTTGAGAGATTGAAACATTTCAGACCGACAAAGCTGTTTGGATGAGCAGCGAAATGTTTCAATCTCTCAAGAAAAGAAGTCCAGTTGCCATTATTCAGCTTCCAGATTAACTTTCCATACTGTCTCTGAAGATTCTCAGTCATCCAGGCGAGTTTATAGAAATGTTTCTCTGCTCATCCCAACAGCTTCTTCAGCCTGAATAAAGCTACTTGTGAGTATTCCATTTTATAGTTCACTTTGACCTCTTGTCACCCTGGTCAGAAATAGGCTCATAAGATGAACAATTGCCTGGATAGACTTGTTAGGGCTTTAATCTGTTAAAAACTGTTTTATACTGTCTTTAATAGCTCATTAGGTAGGTAGACAACAATCTCAGTAGCCTTAAGGTGAACAATGGCCTAAAGTGCTGAAACGCATAAACTATGGGTTTTTAGCTCTGGCCTTGGTGGTGAAGGAATGAAGTACTTTTGATTTGTCTAGATATTGTTGAAATAACAGCCTGATATTTTCCTAGTGTGATCTGCCCGACCCACTAGATCATCTCTGGTGAGGCTCCTCTGGTTTGCCACCCCGAAGGAGGCCTGTAAATCTTCAACAAGAGGCAGAACCTTCTTTGAAGCAGCTACAACCTATGGGTTGTTAGCTATGGCCTTGGTGGTGAAGGTGTGAAGTATTTTTTGCAGAGGAGTGTGCAGACCTCTACACTGGATAAACTAAACAGCCATTAAACAGAAGCATGTCCCAACGTAGGAGGGGTAACAGCTCAGGACTAGAATCAGCAGTACACCTCCAGTTTAAGGACAAAGGATACTCATTGAAAGATGAGGATGTGCAAATATTAGATGGAGAAGATAGGTGGTTTGAGAGAGGGGTCAGGGAAGCCATTCATGTGAGCACTGAAACCCCCTCTCTCAACAGAGGTGTGGGGCTCAGGCACAGTCTATCTGCCACTTATCAGACTGTGATTTCAACAATACCCAAACAAATAAAAAATACTTGACGCCTTCACTACCAAGGCCATAGGTAATGACCCATACTTATTCTTGTAGTCTCCAACTTTTTATATTTTCCTTCAGTGTTGTAAGCCACCTTGGATCCTTTCCAAGAAGAAAAGAGGGGTAAAAATATTTTAAATATATAAAAATGAAATAAATGGAACATTGTGCAAGAAGTTTGAATATATTTTGACTATATTTGAATATATTTTTATTGCAATAGTTTGTGTCATTGCCTTTATTTGTTTATTGCTATTGTATAGTGTTGATTATTCTTATTTTTGTTGATTTGAAGTCTAGTACTGCATCTTCTTGTTTGTTGTTAGCAGTAGTAGGTTTCTGTGTTTTTTTTTCTTTTTTCTTTTCTTTTCTTTTTTTTCTTTTCTCGCCATGTTAGCAGGGGCTCATATTCCGACGGTGTCGGGCCGTGGGCGTTACGCTTGTAGCCGTTGGGTTTGTCAGACTAGAAGAACTCAGGTCAGGCAACTCGTGCCTGTCCCTCGTTCTGACCCCTCGGCTCTCTGCCACGTGCCCGGGAGTCCTACCACCAGCGCCCCCAACCTTCCCTGTATCCTGATGAATGCCAGGTCGGTGCATAATAAAATCCCTATTATTTATGATACCATTGTGGAGGAGAAGCCCGACCTGGCGTTTATCACCGAGACCTGGGTGGGCTCGGAGGGGGGGGCTTCCCTCTCCCTCCTATGCCCGCCCAGCTATCAGGTTGAGGGAGTGGGAAGGTTGGGGGGTCAAAAGGGGGGAGGGGCCGCCATTGTTTTCAGGGACTCTTTTCTGGTTAGCAGGGCCTCGACATTGGTTAGCCAGGGGTTAGAGGTACTTCACCTGTTGGTGGGACAGCGGGACAGATTTGGCATTGTGCTGGGTTACCGAGCTCCCCGCAACCCTGCACAATCCCTTCCAGAGCTCACAGAATTCATTGCAGCTGCACTACTGAGGTCCCCACGGCTTTTGGTCGTGGGTGACTTCAATGTGCATGCGGGTGATGGACTCTCTGGGGTGGCTCTGGAGTTCATGGAATCCATGGCGTCCATGGGTCTGTCCCAGCATGTTTTATGCCCCACCCACAGGTCCGGTCACACCCTGGATCTGGTTTTTTCCTCCATGTCGGGGGACTCGTGTCTGGAGGTGGGGGACATTGTTCCCCTCCCTGTGTCATGGACAGACCATCACCTGCTCTCATGCTCCCTGGCGATCCCGGCCCCTCCCCGCGGGGACCTTCAGCCTTCCGTTCTGGCCCGCCCCCGCAGGCTTATGGACCCCCAGCGGTTCAGTGAGCTCTTCGGGGGCCTTCCTGGTGGTACGACTGGCGCTCCGGCTGAGGTAATGGCTAATCTTTGGCATGATACAGCTGCCAACACCATCGACCGGATCGCCCCCAAGCACCTTCTCCGTTGCCGAGCCCGGCCCTCCCCATGGTTCACGGGGGAGCTTAGGGCAATGAAGCAGGTTAGGAGAAGGCTAGAGCGCAGCTGGAGAAAAACCCGGACGGCGTTAAGTAAGGCTGCTGTTGATGCCCAGACTAGTTGCTATACCAACGCGATCAGGGAGGCTCGAACATCCTTTAACTCCCTGAGAATTGCTGAGGCCTCGAACCGCCAGGCGGAGCTCTTCCGGGTGGTTCGAGACCTCAACAATCCTAGTCTGGCTAGGCCTCCTCCTACTGAGTTCAGTAGCGAGCAGTTTGCAGCCTTTTTTCGAACTAAAATAGAGGCCATCCGTGCCGGCTTTGACTCCGGTTGCAGTGGCCCTGCCCCGCCATCCCCAGTCGCTGGTCCGCCTTCGTCGCCTCGGTTGGATGCGCTTGGGCCTGTTTCCGCTGTCGAGGCCTCCAAGGCCATGGCGCATTGCTGGCCTGCCTCCACCCCTTTCGACCCTTGCCCTGCCTGGCTAATTAGAGCTGCCAGAGGGACCATGGCCGAATGGGCTTCAGCCATCGCCACCGCCTCCTTCAGTGAGGGGGTCTTTCCCCCTCGTCTGAAGGAGACGGTGGTGAAGCCCATTCTGAAAAAACCTGGCCTGGCGGTGGATGACTTAACAAACTATCGTCCCATCGCCAATGTCCCGTTTATGGGCAAGGTGATCGAGAGGGTGGCGGCGGTCCGGCTGCAGTCATACCTGGAGGATCGGCAGTGCCTCGATCCCTGCCAGTCCGGGTTCAGGCCTCGTCGGGGTACCGAAACAGCTTTGGTCGCCCTGCAAGATGACCTTCTCCGGGCGGCCGACAGGGGTTGCTCTACCCTGTTGGTCCTCCTGGATCTGTCAGCGGCCTTTGATACCGTCGACCACGGTATCCTACTGGACCGGCTCTCTGAGGTTGGAATCGGAGGCACTGCTCACAGTTGGCTCCGTTCCTTCCTGGAGGGCCGGCCCCAGTATGTTCAGCATGGGGGGGGAGTTATCGGCCCCTTGGATTCTCCCTTGTGGGGTTCCACAGGGGTCATCTCTATCCCCCATGCTGTTTAACATCTATGTAAGGCCGTTGGCGGGGGTCATCAGGAGTTTTGGAGTCTGCTGTCATCAGTACGCTGATGACACGCAGCTCTATCTCTCCTTTAACACCTCTGCTGTGGAAGCTGTGGAAGTTCTCGACGGGTGCCTGGAGGCCGTCCTGGCTTGGACCGGGGCGAACAGGCTTAAGCTCAACCCCGAGAAGACGGAGGTTATGTTCTTTGGGAGCTCGCCGTCTGGGTTCGGTGGCCCTTTTCCCCGTCTGGGGGGGATCCCCCTCCAGTTCGCGGAAAGGGTGCGGAATCTGGGTGTGCTCCTGGACCCGGCGCTTACCTTGGAGTCCCAGGTGGTGTCGGTGACCAGGTCCGCCTATTATCATCTCCGTCGGATCGCCCAGATCCGCCCGTACCTGGACGCGAACTCTCTGAGAACAGTGGTCCAAGCGCTGGTGATCTCGAGGCTGGACTACTGTAACGCTCTCTACATGGGGTTGCCCTTGAATCTTCTCCGGCGCCTGCAGCGGGTCCAGAATGCGGCGGCCAGGCTGGTGGGGGGTGTGCGTCGCCACGAGCACATCACACCAGTCCTGGCCCGCCTGCACTGGTTGCCCGTTGCGGCCCGGATTAGATTCAAGGTCCTGGTTTTAGTTTATAAAACCCTCCATGGCTTGGGACCGGACTACCTGGCAGAGCGTATCGCTCAGCGATCCACCTCGGCCCGGCCCGTTCGGCAGGCGCGAGCGCACTTGCTTCGGGTCGCCACCCCTCGAGAGGCCCGAAAAACGAGTACTCGAAATCGGGCTTTCTCGGTGGCGGCCCCTAGCCTTTGGAACTCCATCCCTCCTGAAGTGCGCTCTGCAGAGTCCCTGCTGGCCTTCCGGAAGGCATTAAAAACCCATCTGTTCCAGGAGGCCTTTGGCGATCGTTATTAATCTCTCTCTCTTTTTTTTTTTTTCTTCGCCATCGTATTGCGTATTACCTATAATGTTAGGTTTTAATGATTTGTTGAGGTGCCTCTAGGTTTTATTTTGTATATTATGCTGTTTTATCTGTCTTTAATGCATATTGTTTTTGCTCTGTTCTGTAATACTTGTAGTCCATTGTTGTAAGCCGCTTAGAGTTCAAATTGAAGATAAGCGGGATATAAATATAATAAATAAATAAATAAATAAATAACAATATATAATTAATTGAGGGGGATTATCTGCTGTATAAATGCTTCTGTGAAGCAATTAGCACAGTTGGCCAGAATTTTCAAACTTCTGCTAGGCTTCCTACCTAGAAACATAGTTTAGTTGATCTGACAAGTTAAAAAAAGAACTAACTTGTCTTACAGATCTAGTCAGCAATCAAGATTAGAATAGAACAGATATGGCCCAGTGCAATTTCCTTAAGATGAAGAATGTCACATGCAGTAAAATCTTAAAACTGACTTTGAGAATGCACACTGGATGGTGCTATGTATTCTGTATATGGCATGGAAACATGGACAACACAGGGTGCTGTGTGAAAGACAGAAGTATATAAAAGGTGGCTTTATTGCAGGATGTGATCAAAAGGGTGGTCATTTAAAAATTGTTGAGGAAAATGAATAAAGACAAAGAAACCATAAGAAGAGAAGGCAAGAGTCCTCTGGTAATATTAACAAAAACTGAAAAAGAAGGATTGCCACAGCTGATCATTCAAGGAAAACTGAAAGCAAAAAATGATATTTTGGCTAAAAAAGGACTCTTGGAAATTGATTTGGATACAGCACAACCTTACTGTTTAGAGCTGTCAGAACAATCATGATGCTGTGAAACTTTTGGTAAAAATAAAGGAAGGAGAAAAGGAAGATTATGAATCTACATCTTTAATGAAAGAGGAGAACTATTGTTTCATTCATGAAGCCAGCAAAACTTACCAAAACAGTAAAATGCAGGTGAGTTTCAGAATTCTACAGTATTAAGAATCTTGGTCATGAATGAAAGAGGTGGGACCTACCCATCTCTCATTCTGGTGCCTGGACTAATGGATAAACAGACAGAGAAGATAACAGGAAAACAATTTACTATTGTGATGGAACTCCACGACAGAGGCAGAAGATAAGATTGCACTATTAAAAGTTGTTATACATACACGTCAGTGTTAAGCAAAAGGAGACGAGGGTAACCTCACGTTGCTTTCTGTTTATTGTGGACTCCATCCTCAGTTTATGAACATCTATGAAAGCTTCCGTGTGAATGGATTTAGAGGGAGGCCAATAATGTCTTCTATATTTCTTCAGGAAGTTTCCAAGCAGTTCATATTATCATCAATTCTCTCTCTCTCTCTCTCTCTCTCTCTCTCTCTTTCTCTCTCTCTCTCAAAAGCAACATGAACTTTGTATACAGGCTAAAGATTAAGCTTCCACAAAGATTTAAAACAAGGAAAGAGAGAAGGGCCACGTTGCTTTAGCAGACAATTTGTCACATAGCTTTTAAGTTTCGCTAGCCTAGAGAGGTATCCAACAACTAAATAGTGAAAGGAAAGTGAATGATTAGCTGGCAGGCCTTCCGGCTACTGAAAGATAGTTTTAGTAGCCTGTCATGAAAATCTGTGGCCTGAGGCTCCGGGGCTACTTTTTATTTCCAAGCCTGTTATTGATTTTGGTATGAAGAAAAATAATTTGGTATTGTTGCTTAAGGTGTCACTGAGGGAAGACAGGGGAACAGATGCCGCTCGGTTCCATTTGCGAAACTGTTTTTAGCTCTTATTTACATTTTATTACAGCAGGGCTGGGGATGGTAAATGAAGGCATTTACTACTTAAAGGTACTACTGTCTTTATGAAACATGGCACCCTAATCGAAAACACAAGTAAACTGAAAATTAAATTTAAAAGCCTATAATTTAGTATCTTCCTTGCCAAGAATGATGACTTTCATTTACGAAGGGAATCCAGAGCTGCTCAGGGTCAGCCCGGTGTGTGTGTTTGTGTGTGTGTGTGTGTATGCATGCCATTTTCAGACCTATTGCAGAGGCTGATGGTGTTGATTAATTTCTAAGGTCTCCGCTTTGTCTTCTCCAGCTCACTGAACAACTTCATTTCGGCTGATGAGTTCAAACAGGGGTCAGAACAATCCTCATTTCTGACAATTCCACAATATAGGAATTAATTTTATGAGTTAGTACCACCCGCATTTAAAACTACGCAGAAGAACTATCAGACCTGTTTAGCATAAGGGGGTGGAGGAGAGAAGAAATCAGTTTGCAACGCCCTCCAGAGGCACCCTGATTTGATTTTGATTTTTAAAATGTATGTGTGCATGTGCACCCGTGGGGGGTGTAAGAGGCTGGGACAGAGAGAGATGAATATGTACTTAATAAGTAAGTACCTTCATGTCCTATGTGATCCACTAGCTAGAAACCAATCAGTTGGGGCCCTTTCCTTTGGTAAATATTAGGAAAGTTTGAGGTGCTTCTGATCATTATTCAGCTAACTATCTGAACTAAGCTCAGTGTAGTCTTGACACGCAAACGTTAGAATTCCAGCAGGCCAAATGAGCTGAAAGTTGGACAAAGCGCTTTGAAATGCTAATAATCAACTGTTATCTTGTGCCTAGCACTCTTCTAATATATGTTTCATATTCCACCCACCCCATTGCCCAAGAAATGTTTTTACCACATGAGAGACTTTCATATGTATTGAAAACTTTCCATTTCCTATTTCCCATTCATATTTTTTTAAAAGTATGCTATATAAGTAGAGGGATATGGTTTTTCCCCTTTTTCTTTTTGGACACCTTGAATGGGGGAACAGCCTGATTAGGGAAACATGTTTTAACCTAATAAAAATTCTGAGTGGATTATATAAAGTTTTTGAGTAGTAGCATATGATGTCTGTTCCCCACCCCCGCTGCCCCATAAACCTACTTCTCCAGAATACTGTAAATGGGATTTCAGAAGGTATTCCAGCAGTAGGCTGAGGCAGCATATGGCCAAATGAAACCTAATCAGACCAGGTCAGCCTACTGTGGCTTGGAGTTGCTGAAAATTGTGCATGAATTATTTGGCTGCTTCTCAATGATATTATGCCTGGGGCTGGAGGACAAGAGGTCCAGCGGGACTGGAATGCTTTGCCTTGAAGACCAGCTGCACCCATTCTTGGATGGATCAAACCTGGTCTCAGTCATTCATGTGCATGTCACTTACAAGTAGAGATGGTCACGACCAGGAGAAATGACCTTTCGAGTTGTCGTTTGTCGGGACGGGTCCATTTCGGGTCGTTGCCGTTTGTCGCAGAAATTTTCAAACATTTGTCATTTTTGTTTGTCGTTTGTCGTTTGTGTTGGGGTTGGGGTTGGGGTTGGGGTAAGAGGGCTCTTGGAGGCACCTCTCTGGGTGCCTCTGACGTCTGACCCACTAAGAAGGGAAGGGAAGGGAAGGGAAGCGTTTCGCATTGCTGCCGCGTACCATACATTATGTTAGGGTTGGGGGGTAAGTGGCAGAGGCACCTCTCTGGGTGCCTCTGACTCACTAAGAAGGAAAGGGTTGGGGTTAGGGTAAGGGCCAGACTTAGGGTTATGGTTAAGGTTAGGGTGGGTTAGTGGGCTGCACCTCTGGGTGCCTTTGACCCACTAAGAAGGACAGTGTACTGGCGTATGGGTTAGGGTTAGGGTTAGAGTTAGGGTTAGGGTTAGGGTTAGGGTTAGTGGGCTTTTTATGCCCTCTGGCACATCCAGACGTCTCAGTCAAAACCTGGCCATGTGATTGGTGGAATTGGTCCAAAAATTTGCATGGCTCCATCCCATGGCCAGCCCATCATTGCGCAGGTGTAAAAAAATAAAAATAAAAATAAAATAAAATCAATGGAGACGTTTTATTACAAGAAAAACCCACTGCTGCTACTATAAAAATCAGGCATTTAAAATACCTAATTTTCAAACGTTTCTGTGGTGCTTTGGTGGGTTTTTGGACCACGATTTAAAAATAAATATTGCTGCCACCATTTTGGATCCCCCTCACCGCATGGCAAATGGAGATGATGAGGATGCCCCCCCAGCCTGGTACCAGCAGCCCAGGACAGGAGAGGGGGGAAGGCCGGGGACCCCTACCCCAGAAACCACCCCTCTCTGGTAGGTGCCCTCACTGAGGCAGGCATATTTTCGCCTGCTTTTTTGGCCGGGAATCGGGTTTTTTTATTTTAAAAACTTTTTTCCTGTGCTGCTTGGCATCGCGCGATCGCCGCGATGCCATGAACGACAACGAAAAATCATACCCAATTTTTCTTTTTTGGTTCGGGTTCAAGCTGAAGCGGAATAATTCTCGTTACCGTTACCCGTTACGTAATGAGAACGAGAACCAAAAATGGAAATGAGAATTTTGCCGCTCCGTGCCCATGTCTACTTACAAGTTAGCTATGTTGTGCATTATGTAGGGATCCTTTTGAAGTGAGGCTGGAAAGTCTAATTGGTCCAAAATGCAGCTGTGACATTCCTGATATATGATACCCTTGTAGTCTGCATTATATGGATCCCCTCCCACCTGTATTGGTTCTGATGCAATTCTGGTTTTCCACATAGAGCGTACTCAATGGTTTACCATTTCTTCTTCTGGTGGCACCCTGGGACTGTGCAGCTTGCCTAAGGCCACATAGGCTTGACTCCTCCCTCTCCCCCAACAGAAAAAGAGAGAATTGCTCTTCCAACATCTGGCTCTGCAGCCATATTTCTAACTCATTGAGCTATCCAGTTAGGAGTAATTAAAATGCTGGTTCCAGGTTTAAAATCCTTTTAAGAATTTCAGACTTGAAAATCTTAGAAATCTTACAGTACAGTGGTCCCTGACCCTTTCATGGTTCATATACTGTGGTTCTGCTATATCGCGGGAGCACTGTATATGAAAAAAGACCCCCTGGGGTAAGGGGGGAAAGGCCTGTTTCAGGCCACCTGTAGTGTCTAGGCCTGCCAGAGGCCTCAGAAATGATTTTAGGCAATCTGGAAGTCACTTCTAATTTGCAGGAAGGCCCTTTTGGGCCCGTTCAGGGCAGCACCAGGCTGGGGGTAAATACAAGAGCCCCCAGCTAGGCCCCTCAGGCCCGACCCAACCTGCATCCACCTATCATGGTTTTTCAATTATTGCAGGTTGGGTTGGGTCCCTAACCTCCACAATCCCAGGGGATCACTGTATTTCCCACCTGAATCTTGCTGGTACAGCAGGAATTACATTAGCCAAGTGCATTAGTTTAGTATCGACACACTTTATAAGTTGTATAAATAAATAAATTAATTTATGTTAGAAATGAAGAGTAATCATTTAGGATATTCATGGTAAAGTACAAGGAAAACCTGTGCTCATTGTTCTAAGTAATCCATTCCATGGAGAAACCTGCACCTGATTACGGAGGGTCCTGAGGCACTTTGAATCTACCAGTGTGCAGGTATGTTGCATGAATGCACCTGCAGAGCTGGCCTTCCATTGGAGATGAAGAGGAAACAAAATATTTCTTGGAAAATGATCTAAATATTTCTTGGAATGTGGTCTAATGACAACCCCAAAAAGGTTCAAAGTGCCACAAAAGGCTATTGTGCCCAATTCCATTTAGCCATTCATCAACCTATTTCCCTACTCAGTTCCTTCGAACACAATACCTCTATTGCTACATTTATTTTAGGCTCAAATATTTAATTTTATATACATATTCTGTGCATCTCTCTCTTTCTCTCTGTGTTTGTGTGTACAAAGTACAGTATAGATAGATGCATGTACATGCACCACCTCTTAGTGTGATGCACTATTCTGGATGGTTTACAACAATAAATAAAACATATGCGAATGAACTACAGTAGCATAGGACCACTGCAATATTTGATCTTGTAATTCATCTTCTGGGCTTTACTTTACTGTATTTCATATTTTCGGTCACTTGCCTGTGTAGAGTTGTAAGAAGATGATTACTAAAAATATGCATGGTTATAGTAAGATGATACATATATTAACATTAATAATAATTTAACCCTCAGCAATGGATTTTGGTCTCCTGGGTCAACATCTTTAGAACCGAGATCCCAGTCCATCCCTTTCGATGAGTGAAAGCTCTGGGTCCACAGACAGATTTCTCCACGGTATGAGGTCTCCAACATGTGCCAGAGGTATATGGAGAATCTAACCATATGAGCTTCTTTCTGAGATACCAGATGGTCTGGTATTTTTGGAAGTAGGTGCAGTGTGCTTGGTTGGCACAATGGCAGTTGATTTGGCTAAGGATGGGAAGCCTAACTCAGCTTAGCCAAGCATCACCTCGCATAAAGGCTAAATACTGTAGAGTTACTGTATCTGAGTATGAATTGTACTGTGCTGAGATATGATGAAATACACATCCCCGCCACGTGTATTGGCACATGCATATGTTCAACCATTAAGAACTGAGTCCTTTAAAAAAACAAACAAAGTCAGCCATAAAGTCAGCAGAGAAATGTTCTTTTGCAATTTTTTGAACTTTTTTTTGCCAAGAAAGTAAGTTAGAAGAAAAAGATGACAGCGAATTGCCACGATAATTCACTGCACTTCAGATTTGTAAATACTTGCATGAGTTATAAATTTCATCTAAACTTTATAAACTCTCCATACATTAAACATCACATATTCTCCCGACCTATAAATATAAAAGTTCCTCCTCTCCTGTGCAAAGCAACACATTTTGGACCCTGTTGTTTCCTCACAGCGTGGTCACAAATTGTTCACTCCTGCTCTAAATGACAGCAAACAAATCAATGAATACACAAAAAAGCCAACAGGTGCACATCAGAAACATGTGGGAGAAATGTCCAGCACCACCTCAGGCCACAGCAGGCTAACTAGTAACAGGGAAAGAAAGATTTTGCCAGGGACACAATGAATTTCTCAAAATATTTCCTGAGATCCACTGGCAGACTGGTTTATTTCTATAGAAATAGCTTGAGTTCTGGGTGTTTTGGTCATAGAACTAAACGATGTCTGAGGCTGAGGTGTGATGACCAAATGGAATGCAAGAGGCACATTATCAATGAGCGGCAAAGTATTCACAGGGTGGAATGATAGCCCTGAAGCATCTTAGCAACTGTTATGGGGGCACATAGTCTGTGTAGTCTGACAGTCCCTGCCCGCCTTCAAAAAAGTGTTCAAAACCTTGCTTTTTAGGGTTACTTTGGCATTTGGCGACCTAGTTTAACTTCTTTCCCCCCCCTGCGCCATCCTGTAAATGATTTATCGACTCCTCTGTTGAGTTGTTTTATTTTATACCATATTTTATTCCTTATTTTTCGGGTTTTTTTATATTTTCTCTTCAACTGATGTATTGTTTCCTTTGGGCCTGTCTTGCCCTCTTTGTTCACCACCCAGAGTTCCTTTGGGAAGACGGACGGTATAAAAATAAATAAATAAATAAATAAATAAATAAATAAATAAATAAATAAATAAATAAATAAATAAATTGCTGATGTCGGTCCAGGTATTGGAGCTGATACAGCTGAGGGGGTCTATTGCCCCTGGCTGTGGAACCAGAATCTGGGGTGTTCGAATCCCCATGGTGCTCCCAGGAGATGAAACCAGCCTGAGATCATCCAGAGCATGGGCAGCTAAGAGGATAATGTGCCCGGTCACACATCCCATGTGGCGTTGGGCAAGCCTCACTGTCCCAGGTGATCACCAGAGGGATGGACTGGCAAAGCACGTCCATGGGCTTCATTGATGGGACCACTCAGTGGAGACAAGGGATGCTCCTGCCAAGGTTAAAAGGAGCTCTTTCATTCAATTGAATCAATGAAATGGTGTCACTTGTGCAAATGCTGGGCAGTGGGGCAGGCTATTCCTGCTCTCAAATGGGATAGTCAGAGCTCTGGGAAGCAAAGTAACCCCCTACCCCCCAGCCCATTGTCCCTCATTGTGCAGTGGCCATCTTGGAAGTGGCTATAATGTTGGCAGCCTAGTCTTGACTGAAAAAAGAGGCATGGCCAAGGCTGGCACATGCCACTTAACTGAGAAGTAAAATGCTGTGATGGGGAGAGAGAACAAACCAGCCCCTGTGCCCTCACACCTATCTGCATTGGTTTTCCATTTGTCCACACATAAGTGTATGCAGTCGAAAAGACTTCCCACAGAGCGTGCAGCCCACCTGCTCAGAAAGGAGAAGCACATGGTGAGAGAGATAAAAGCCATCGTGTCCTTTCACACCCGTAACCACATCTTGGAAGAAGAGAAGGAGAATGCAGTATCTCAGTCACTGCCTGCTTAAAGGGAGGAGGGTGTTTGGGTAGTAAGGGCCGGCAAAAGAAAAGGAGGGGAGATGAGACCACAACAGCCATTTCCTCTGCTAGTCTCAGATGGTGGCTCTAGCAATGGTGGTATCTTTTCCAGAATGGCAGAGGTCCCACTAAACTAAAAGAAACAAATAGCACATTTCCCACCTCCAGTATCTCAGTGTCTAAAGCCATCCCTTCCACAAAGGCTAGAGGTGGGAATGCCACTGAATCATGACTGTATCATAGACACTCTACGTGGATCGGAAAAATTCCGTTAAACCCTTTCCTCCAAATTAGAGATGGGCACGAATAGAAAAAATGGAGTTTCGTTTGTCATTTGTCGTTTAGAGGTCCGTTTCGGTTCGTTTCCGTTGTTCGCAATTTTTTTGCAAAAAATTCATTTTTGTTTCGTTACCATTTTGTTACTGTTTTGTTACCATTTATTCCAATTTTTCATGATTTTTTTAGCATTTAAAGCTGCTCACTTCATTGCTGTAACAGAAACGAAGCGCATGACAAAAATTCCCGCATTTCTGTTTGTTTTGTTTCATTTTAGAGACAAATTTCGTTTGTCATTTCGTTGTGTAACGGAACAAAATGTGAAAAATGAAAACAAAAACTTGTTCATTCTGTGCCCATCTCTACTCCAAATAGCCCTGTCCTAAGCCCAGCAATTATGATGACTGTTAGGATGATTGTTCACCAAGGGCAACACTGATCCTGAATTGAAGTGTTCACTCCTCAGGGTAATTTCTACCATATACGTTGGCCACAAATTAATTGAGAAAGCAGGAGCATGGCTCCTCTTGAACCAAGGCTCCGATTCCCGATGTTCATTCATTCACTTTCTTCATTCAAACCACTCGGCCTGGGAGCAAACACAATGCCACTTGTCGTCTCAACCTCATCTCTCCAGAATGCCTCTCTTTGACCTCTGAAGGAACACATTCAGTGGGAGAATTGAGCATTCTCACTAATCCAGCCAGCCATACGTGAGCAATACGTTCAGCACCGATGGCCACGTCGGAAATGCATAATGAGTCAGTGGCTGCGGCTCGTTTTCTGGTCTTTATTTACATTCCATTAGTGACATTTGCATTGCCAGCAAATGGAAGAGAGGCACTCCCCCCCCTCCTTTGTGTAAAAAACCCCTATTTGTGCAGCCTCTGGTAGGAAGTGAAATCTTGCCTTTTAAAGACTATTTTATACAGGTGGCCCATAGTTAATTGAAACAGATGCCGCTTCTAAAGTTCTAGGCAGAGTGTAGCCTTCCAAGTCAGATGAAAGCGGTGCCACCTTTACAGGATGTGCTCCTTGTAGAGGGAGGGAGAAAGCAAGTGAAAGGATAAGAAATAGAGATGGGCATGAAATGTCTTTTTTTATTTCATTTTTTGTTTTTTTGTTTCATTCCCAAATGAAACGAAAAACAAAGTGACCCATCAACAAAAAAATGAAACAAAACAAAATGGAAATTTTCTTTTTGTTCCATTCCATTTTTGTTTTCCCATAGGAACGCATTGCTTCAAGGCATTCCTATGAGAAACCGATTGGGCATGAGACACGGCGGGCTTTTTACACTTTTTTTCCTGCCCAAAGTCCCACATGCCAGCTGGTCAGCACTCGGATGGGGAAAAGGTTTTGAAAGCCTGCAGTTTTTCCCACCCAGCTTTTAACACTTTCCCCCCTCCACCAAGCCCTGAGCACCAGCTGATCGGTGCTAGGGTGGGGGAAAAAACTTTTGCCCCCCACCGCAGCACTGATTAGCTGGCATGCAGGGGTGGGGGGGCAGTTTAAAAAGCCCCAAGCTTTAAAACCTTTTCCCCCTCCTCCAAGCCCCGCACACCATCTGACTGGTACTGGGATGGGTAAAAAACCTTTTGTGTCCCGACCCAGTGCCAATCAGCTGGCACACAGTGCTTGGGGAAGGGGAAAATAGTTGCACCAGCACTGCACACATACACATACACACACACACACACACACACACACACACACACACACACACACACACACACACACACACACAAGTTGCACAAGAACCACATACATACACACAGAGTACACGCACACACACGTTAAAAAAACAAAAATGAAACCAAACAGAAGGGAATGGAAGGAAACAAAAAAACAAAACAAAACACTATTTTAGCATTTCATACCCATCTCTAATAAGAAAGTTAAAGTGCAAATGGCCAAAGTAAGCTGTATTGTTTTCCTTGCTTGCTTTCACAGTTAATTCTAGCAAGTTGTTTGAGATCTCTAGGAAACATATCTCCAAAGAGTTTGCCTCCCTTCATAGCTGGTGCAACAACTTTGGTTTGATGCTGCTGCATGAGCCCCTATAATTAAAGTCTTATGTGTGGTCCATAATTTCTCATAAATGGACAATAAAATTCATGGTATCCATTACTTGGTTGCGGATGAGGCTTCTGCTCAATGGGAGTTGCACTACCTCATATCCATGAACTACTATTCCAGGCACAATTCAAGGGTCTCCCACATCTGTATCTCCAGCCCTGGTCCCACTTCTTTTGCTTGCAGTCAGTCTGGTGAGTGTTGACATTGTATGGAGTATTTCAACTAATAGGCACAAAATCTGCCATGTGCAAGAAGTGAGGATCAGCTCTGAATATGATGGTTAAAGCTCCCAACAGGAAAAGGGGAAGGGACTAAGGGGTCAAAGGGTAAGAACATGTTCCCCATTAGTGGCTACCACTGAGAAAAAGAACAGGATGCCATGGTTATTGCACACAGCCCAGTGTCTTCTAGGGATGTGAAGAATACTCAACACCGTTCTTGATCTGAGGTATTTTCTGAGTCTCAATGTGTCATCTCATGATTTATTTTTTAAAGTGTTAATGATTAAGCCTGCAATACCATCAACAAGCATAGCTTTCAGGGCACACAGAGTCCTTCTTAACTGATACATGAAGTCGACCCTGGTCCATGAATAGGATCAGATCCTGCCCTCTGTTTCACAAACCGTATCTGTTCTTCATCCGTGGCTCTGTGAAGACTGTTTCTCTCACAAAATGTGAACCCCTGCGAGTCAGACTAGTCCTCTTGGCATAGTCCAGGATTACATTTTCCCTTTGTCTTTTAGGTTCTGTTGAGACATCTACTTACATACTATTCGACTGAGTACTGTGAAAAATTACTAGCTTAAAACCTTCAGCTACATAGATGAAATAAATCCAGCCTGGGTCCTAGAGAGTAGATTTTTTTTATAATTACAAGTCTCTTCCGAATATACCACCACTTATTGTTTGGTTAGTTTTAGTGAGATTTACCTCAGTTTACTTTAACTGACATACAGAGCCAGAGACTCTGATGTTAAAAGGAATTTTAAAAGTCTCATTTTCTTACAAAAATCTTTGTATGTATCAGAATATAAACAAAACATGCTCACTAGTTACACAGTGCAAGGTCTTCTGGTTGGCTACATTGTTTGCTTCACTAAATGACTGGTCACATTAATCACTCAGACTCTAATTCACCTGTCTCTTAACTGACACTGAACCCTTACTGAAGAAGAAAAGATGAGGGAAAGGAAACTGAGGTGGAGATGGAAAAACTGACTGTTCGAAGTAATAGACATTCAAGCCAAGGACTCTCCCATCTAAATCTCCTAAAAGCGTAATATGCAGTGTGGCAAAGTCTTCTGGGAGTTGCAGTCTAAGGACACTTGAGTGACTCAAGGTTGGGAACCACTGTGTTAGAGCAATGGTTCCAAACTTTGGATCACCCAGGTGCTCTTGGACTCCAGCTTCGCAAAATTCGGGTAAGCCCGGCTAGCAGTGAAGGCTTCTGGGAGGTTTAGACCAAGAACATCTCAAGGCCCAAGGTCAGGAACCATTGCCCTAGATCTTCAAAGAGAGAGGGTGGATCCTAAAGCTATTTGCCTGTGAAGTTACAGAGGAGGAGAGAAAGGGGTGCTGATAACTCTCTCTGCTTCATTATTGATGGAGACAGGAGGAAAAGATGGTGAAGCACAGGACACCAGCCTATCTTCTGTGTTACAGAAGCAGGGCCGGCGCGTCCATTAAGGTGAACTAGACAGTTGCCTAGGGCGCCAAAATGGACAGAGGGTGCTGGCCAGCCTACGGACCCCCCCGCCCCCCTGCTGCTGGCCACCGCCATCCGCCCCCCCGCTGCCCATCACTGTCCACCCGCCACCCCCCGCGCTGATCACCACCCACCCCCATGCCTGTCGCCATCCACCCCATGCCTGTCACCATCCCCACCATCCGCTGCCCCCCTGCCCCCCTGCCCCCCACCGCCCGCCCCCTGCTCCACCACCTGCCACCCACCGCCCCCGCCGCCTGCCCGCCGCCCCGTCCCCTGCTGCCGCCCACCCACCCGCCTGCACCAGCTAAAGCTGATGGGACTTGTAGTCCAATACTGTCTGGATGACCACACTTCCCCTGCCCCTGTTTTATTCACCACGACAGGTGTTTCCAGTCTCTGATCCTTAGGTGGTTAAGTAGCACCAAAGCAGTGAACATAAATAGGAACGAATGTACCCCTTCAAAATCATCACCATACAGTCTTCTTGTGATTTACTCCCTTTGGGTTATGTTTCAGGGAACAGTCACTTCTCCAGTGCTAAAGGAAGAATCCCACCCCATTCTTGCATGAGTAGGAAACAAACATAGAAATGTGAAGCCCTGAGTTTGAAAAAGTTATATTTTAGACTACAACGCTGGGATTCTGGGAACTGTAGATCAATGGAGTAACTTTCCAAACTCTGGGGGGAAAGGATGTTACAACTTTTTCTCATCAGGCGATGTATTTTCCAAATAGCAGTTCTTTTAAACACACGGTCTGAGCATGCCCTTATAGCATGACATGGTACCGTCCCAAGAGAGCTGCATCACGTGGTGTCTTCAGATGTGCAGTTGCACTCTTAGAGCGGATAGGGACTGCGTAATGCCATCTATAACCACAAAAGAGTCATCACTAGCAAAGAAGGCCAGCAACCACCTGCCCTTCTCTTGGTAGTGATCATCTTGGTGCCTGACACCAGTGAGATAATGTTAACGCCATTGCTGAAAGGGAATATGAACTATGATCAGAGATACAGCCCCATCAATAGACATCCATTTCCCACTTTGCCATAAATGTCAGCATCCATAGACCTGTTCACTTATTCAGAGCTCTGCTGAAGGTTAAAAGGCCTAGGAACAATTTTATAAGCCAAGCATGACACTTATTATTGCCTCTGACCACACATGCTAATATAAACCCAGAACTTTGTAATAAAAGGAGGAAATGGGTTGCCTTTAAGTCAATATTTTTGTGGCAGTGACACAAAACAAAATCCCTTGATGTTAGCTGGAAGCGGTGTTCAGAAAACAAAATATCCCCCACACCCTGAAAGTAAAAAGCTGATAGCATGGCCCCCCATTTTTCTTGTCTTCCTTCTCTCCCTCCCCCCCCCCGCCCAGGCCCCAGCACCACATTCACAACCTGCATTACAATTTTATGATGCACAAAGTGGAAAACTTTCCAAAATGTCAAGTTTTGAGAAAGATTACCATGAATAATGTATCTTGGTACAGCTTTGTCAAACTGTTCCATCGTACATACATTTGTAATTTCTTAACACTGAATTTGCTGGGAAGTGACACTAATGTGTTCATGTTGTTCACACTTGTTTACAAATGGAGGCAGTCGCGCTCCAAGCTTCACATACAAGTGTCCAGACATTGACGTGACGTGCCTGAGAGCACCGGCAAGGGGGTGCAGGAAGGCAGAGAAGTGTGTCATGTTAAAAATTCATAAAGAACACTGCTTTTTATTTCAAGAGTAAAAAGGAGCAAAAGGTTCTTTGTGGTGCCCAGGGAAACAGAAAGTTCAAATATTGTGAAGACACAGGAGCAGATCAGAGCAGGAGATTTACTGCTTAAAACCTAGAAGACAGTTGTGCCCATTACACATGGGCACGACTAGGCGAAATCCTCGTTTCCGTTTTTGGTTCTCGTTATCGTTACATAACGGGTAACAGTAACGAGAATTACTCCGCTCCAGCTCGAACCCGAACCGAAAAAGAAAAATTCGGTCTGATTTTTCGTTGTCATTCATGGCATCGCGGCGATCGCGCAATGCCAAGCAGCACAGAAAAAAAGTTTTAAAAAAAACCCCGATTCCCGGCCATAAAAGCAGGCGGAAATATGCCTGCCTCAGTGAGGGCACCTACCGAGGAGTGGTTTCTGGGGGAGGGGGTCCCCAGCCTTCCCCCCCTCTCCTGTCCTGGGCTGCTGGTACCAGGCTGGGGGGGCATCGTCATCTACATTTGCCATGCGGTGGGGGCGATCCAAAATGGCGACCACAATATTTATTTTTAAATCGTGGTCCAAAACCCAACAAACCACCACAGAAACATTTGAAAATTAGGTATTTTAAATGCCTGATTTTTTATAGTAGCAGCAGTGGGTTTTTCTTGCAATGAAACATCTCCATTGATTTTATTTTATTTTATTTTATTTTTATTTTTTTACACCTGCGCAATGATGGGCTGGTCATGGGATGGGACCATGCAAATTTTTGGAGCAATTCCACCAATCGCATGGCCAGGTTTTGACTGAGACTTCTGGGTGTGCCAGAGAGGGCATTAAAAGCCCACAAACCCTAACCCTAACCCTAACCCAACCCCTAACCCATACGCCAGTACGCTGTCCTTCTTAGTGGTTCAGAGGCACCCAGAGGTGCAGCCCACTAACCCACCCTAATGTTAACCGTAACCCTAAGCCTAGCCCTTACCCTAACCCCAACCCTAACCCAGATCCGTATGCAAGTACACTTTCCTTCTTAGTGGGTCCCAGGCACCCAGAGAGGTGCCTCCCACAGCCCACTATCCCCTACCCCTAACCCATTCCCTAACCTGTACGTCAGTATGCTAGTACGCTCCCCTTCTTAGTGAGTCAAAGTGAGGCCCCCAGAGAGGTGCCTCGCAGAGCCCACTATCCCCTATCCCATTCCCTAACCTGTATGGCAGTACGCTACTATGCTTCCCTTCTTACTGAGTCAGAGGCACCCAGAGAGGTGCCTCTGCCACCCCACCCTAACATAATGTAATGTAAATGTATGGTACGCGGCAGCTTCGCGAAACACTTCCCTTGCTTCCCTTCTTAGTGGGTCAGATGTCAGAGAGGCACCCAGAGAGGTGCCTCCCAGAGCCCACTTACCCCAACCTCAACCCCAACCCAAACGACAAATGACAAATGGAAACGTCAAATTTTTGAAAATTTCCTCGACAAACGGAAACGAGCCGAAATGGACCCATCCCGACAATCAAAAACTCGAAACGTCATTTTTCCTGGTCGTGCCCATCTCTAGTGCCCATATGAATGTCCTGAGTGAAATTATGAAGACAGAACTCAGCAAGACCTGTTTTCATTGGTTTGCCAAAAAAAGTAGGGGATGATGCCAGGAAAATGACAATGGTGATGATGACCACAATGGTGGTGGTAATGATGGTGAAGATATAACTGGGGAGAGATAAAAATGAGAGGTTGAAAATAGATGTATGAGGCCAGCAACAAAGGTTGACACCCAGCTGGCATACCCAAGTAGCTGATCTCCATTCAATCAATTCTTGACTGGCAAGACCGAATTCTATAAAGCTCCTTCATTCAACAGATTGAAGTCATTGTATTGCAGTGCTCAGGGCAGAGTTCTAGCTAGACTATTCCTACTGCCCTGCTATATATTACCACCACACATGCTCAATTCTCACTGGACTCTTCGGGAATTCACTTCAGATAAGTTTGATAAGCAAACCCTTCTCTGATACAGTGGTACCTTGTATAAAGGAATTCATTCATTCCAAATGAAATTCTATTAAGCAAAATTTCCTTTATACAAATTTCCCATAGGAATGCATTGAAAACGGAGTAATCCCTAATCGCGACCATATTTATGTTGTACGGATTCACCCCATAGGCGATTCTGTTAAGCAAATTTCCCCTATTTCTGGAATTTTTTATGCTGTACAGATGTTATGTTATACAAACCGATTGTTATATGAGGGTCCACTGTATTTGAAAAACATACCTGTGCATGCAAGTATCTATGTGTAAATATGTGATCCTGGATGTGCAAGTGGGTGTGCAATACAGCTACCTACGTGCTCAACCACACAGGTCAAAATGTCTGTGAAGATTCTCAGTCATCCAGGTGAGTTTCTGGGAGTTATGGCAAGTGGACTATATTGCTTCTTTTGTGTTTTGGTGTTGGGTCCTTTGGGTGGACGAGTGTTTGCCTTAGTGTGTTTGTGGGTTTGAAATAAACAGGGATGTGGTGTTTGCCAAAAATCCTGTCAAGCTTCTCAGACACTCAGACACTTCATATGCATGATGGTCATCTAAAAGTGAGATAATCTTTTTGTGGTAGTCTACAGGATAGAGGATGACAGCACATCTTCCCTTTGCCCGCAGGCAGAATGCTGATGTTCTCATCCCTGCTGAGGGATGTCAGAGCACTTCTCTCCTGGTTGGTGATGTTGGATGGTGGTGGTTGAGCATTGGAGAGTGCAGCAGAGACTTTTAACCTGAGTAGTTCAGCTTTTGCTGCTGGCAGATTTTTGCTGTGAATTGCCAGTTCTGTAGCTGTGATGAAATCCACAAAAGGAACCTGTTTGGGTATGATGGCAAAATTTAGGCCTTTGGATAGGACCTTCCTCTTTGCCTGGGTGAGTTCCCTGTTGAAGAGGTTCTTCACCCATTTGTCCTTTACATCTCCTGCAATGGTCCCATCATCCTTCTTCCTCCTGCCAATTTCTTTTAATGACTGTTTCTGGGAGAGGAGAAGATTAAACTTCTTCATTTGCTTCTCTTTGCCTTTGTAGTGCTGGGCCAGTTGTGCTTTCTGGACAAAATCTATAACTGTATCCAGTGCTGGTTTGGATAGGGTGCAAAGGAGAGATGGGCATGAAATGAATTTTTTTCATTCCATTATTTGTTATTCGTTTCATTACATAACGAAACGAATAATGAAAATTGTGATGAAATTGGAACAAACCGAACAGAACCACGAAAATTAGGTTTGTTATGTTTTGTTTTCGTTAATGGCGACAAACAATGAAATGAGCTGTTTTTAAATGTTAAAAAACGTCCTGAATATCCATAAAAACCGAGCAATAATTATTTATTCTGCTTGATAATACCTACCAGTGGGGTCCTTAAAACATGCATTTATGTCTTTTTCTCAGATCGCTGTATTTTTTTTTCCTTTAAGGGGAGTTAGGGGACATTGACCCAAAATGGCTCCCAGATGCCTAATATTGATTTCTTGGGTATTAAAACACCCTGGACATCCATAAAAATGCAGTGATAATTATTTGAAATTATTAACTACCAGGGGGTTGTGGTCCTTAAAACGTTTGCTTTTGTCTTTCTCCCATCACGATGTATTTTTTCTTTTACCTTTAAGGATGACACAAAATGGATTCCAGCCACAAGATGGATGCAAACCATGTGATGGGAACATGTAAATTCTTGGACAATTTCAACCAAAAGTATGCCCAGGTTGCAGACTGGGTGGGTGTGGCAGCCACAGAGGGCATAAAAAGCTTTGGCAGCCCCCGTCCTCCTTGCAGTCTGCGGTGGGAGTTAGAGTGGGATTGCTGTCTGTGCGACTCGTTACTTTAGGCCAGGGGTGCCCAAACTTTTTGTAAGGAGGGCCAGATTTGGTGGCTGAGAATGTGTCAGGGGCCGGTTGCTCCCCAACCCTGCCACCCCACTGCAAGCCCCACCCACTGACCCATAAGCCCTACCCACTGACCCCTTGCAGCCCCACCCATAGGAAGGAAGGCGGGGACCAATGGAGTGAGGGAGGAAGGTGGAAACCAAGAGAGGAAGGAAGGTGAAGAACAAGAAAGGGAGGAAGGAAGGAAGGTGGGGACCAAAGGAAGCACAGGGAGCTTGTTTAAAAAAACATGGGGTGAAGGAGGGGGACGAAGGGGTCGGCCAGCCAGCCGTGGGCCACTCAGAATGGCCTGACGGGCCGGATATGGCCCCCGGGCCGGACTTTGGACAGGCCTGCTTTAGGCCACCCAGGCAGGTGTGTGTCTTTGTGTTCCTGCTGGCTGCAGCCTGGCTCTTAGGGGAGAGAAAGAAGAGATTTCTGTTGCAGCCTCCCTGAGTGTGTGCGTACCTCTTGTTGAGTACCTTCCCCTGCCCCACAATGCAGTCACTCTGCAGCTGCCTTATGCCCTGGGCAATGCCCACCGCTGCCTTTGCAGCCTCCCTGCATACCTAATCTATACTGTGTCTCTGCCACCATCATTTGTTTAGTGTTTTCCCTCTGGTCTGGCGCATTGGGGGATGTTCTTGCACAGAAATGCTTTAAGTCACACAAAAAGCGGGTAAAAACAAAAAAACAACAAAAAAAAACAAAATGAAGTTTTTTCAAAAAATTCACAAAAATGGAAAACGAACCGAAATGGACCTGCAACAAAAAATGAAAAACCAAAATGTCATTATTTTTTATTTATGCCCATCTCTAGTGCATAGTAGTTCCTGGTGAAGGTGGGTTTTTTTGTGTTCCAAAGTGTCTAAGGTGAAGTGACTTGTCTGATTCTTTTTCTGATCCTGTTCATCTATTTCAGACCAGGTTGACCTATTCAGACAATTGTTCAGCCTATTTCGGACCAGGGTGACAAGAGGTTAAAGTGAACTATAAATTGGAGGACTCTCAACTAGCTTTCCTCAGACTGACGAACCTGGTTGGATAAGCAGTGAAATGTTTCAATATCTCAAGAAAAAGAAGTCCAGTTGCCATAACTCAACTTCCAGACACAGGTCTAAGGTCTGGGCATGCAGAGTGTGAAGTGAAAAGGAGGCAACAGAATCCAGAGGAAATGAATGAGATTTTGCCAGTTCAGAATGCAGGGGGAAATACCATGTTCATATGTTCTTTGTATTTTAAAATCCTCCCCAAAAAGAGCACTAACATGGCAGAGGGGAAGTGAACACAATGAGAATGGGACTAAGGTAAGATCTTCCTATTGCATTTAGTTTCCATTTATTGAAAAGCTATTTCTTTTTTTCCACCTAGAGTGGAGGGGGGGCAAAATGCAGCCCTCCAGAAGTTGTGTCAAAGTTGTGACACTGCAGACTCTGGCATTCCTCACCTTTGGCCATGTTGGCTACTGCTTATGGGAGCTGCAATCCACAGGCCACTGCCTTTATAGTGCATGCCCTGCAGTCCAACGTGTTCCCCTTACTGCCCTGAAGCATTCCACTGGGTGCTCTTTTATCACCAGTGTGGAGATAAGATCCAGCTGGCTTCACTATGTGAAAAAGAGGAGCACCCCTTTTCTATTAGGGAGCCAAATCTCTTGTGTTGGCGCAAGGTATCATCTCCCTGCATTGACCAGTAGACCAGAAGAGTCAGCTCCAAAGTGCCTTCAGTATAGTTCATAAAGTCATATCCTTTGTCTTCCTAAGGATCTGGACTAGAGATCGGATTTTCATTTCAGAAGTGGTCAGCTTCCAAAACAAAATGTAGGAGCTCAGCTGGCATTCGAAACCAGAGGAATGAAATCAACCAATCCCTTTCCTTGCACTGGGGTCACGTGGGGCTAAACTCCAGTGAGGAAGAAGCCTCTAATGTCATATTTCCTTCTTCCTGGTGCTGGCCAATTAGGAGCTGTGCAGGGAAATGCATCATCCTCTCTCCCTGTCTGATTGGAAAGATGACCTCAGATGCTTCTTCCTCATTGGAATTTAGCCCCAAACGATCCCAGCGCAAGGTAAGGGATTGGTTGATTTTATTCCTCCAGTTCTGAACGCCACCTGGGCTCCTATGTTTTGTTTCAGAAGCTGACCACTTCTGAATCCAAAAGCCCATCTCTAATCTGGACATGCCTCCAGTACCAAATTACTGCTGACCCCCTTTTGCACAAGAAGCTCCAAGGGGCAAAAGAGAGAAAGCATCATGAATTCTCTATGAACAATCTATCGTCTATAGATTGTGAGCTGCCCAGAGACCTTTGGGTAGTGGACGGAATAAAAGCTATATAAAATAAATAAATAAATACATACATAAATAAATAAATATAAATATCGTCTACAGTCTCCCACACTGAGACAATATTAAACTGTAGACAATATTAAATAAAATGGTTTAACTTAACATGCAGTGGCACAAATTCATTCCATTGATTAAAATCTGTTCAAGAAACCATAGTACTGAAGGAAGTATCCTGCCAGAGGTGCCATCCATGATAGTGACAAGTCACAACCTAGTCCACGCTATAACCATTTCACCATCTAAAAATACATGCAGAGCAGATAACTCAAGAAAACAATGCTACTGTAAATATATCAAAACTCATGGGCACCCCAAGCTTCATATGACACAAGGTCATTTTCAACCCGTCCCTCAAATCACCTCTAAAAATTGCCCCATTTAAAATTCACCAACTTTGATCAAACACATGCTTTTTATGGATGGTTTTTCATAAGATGCCGAATTACCCTTGCCATGGAAATTTAGTGGTGCAATTTGTAGTGCAGGGGAGCCAACAAATGGGTCTTGAAGAGCAAAATTTACCCAAAGACCTGCATGAGTTGACTGCCTCTACATTATATGATCAGTAAATTAAGTATTTTAAAACCACAGAAAATATTTTCACATTTTATGCAACATGACGACCAAGAGCATCCAGTTCACCTGCAGAAGAGAACTGAAAATGCAACTAAATTGTGTGCATTGTCACTTTGTATATTGTCTTTGCTTTCACCTGATCATGACCCTTCACGCAGATGTAGATAAATATGGAGGACACAGTATGAATACTTCATGTCTCTGAAGCGGATTTTGATCCACAAAAGCTCTGATCTAAAAAACAAAGACCAAATACTGTGGCAATTAAAAGGGTGCTTTTTAATTGCCGGAGTATTTTGTCCTTGGTTTTCTTTTTTTCATCCCATACTCAACCTTTTTCCGTTTAGGGCAATGCTTTCCACCACACTTGGGTCCCCACAGATATTCCTAACTAAAACTCCCAGAAAACCCAATTAGCATAACTAGTGGTGATGGCTTCTGGGAGTTTTAGTCCAGGAGCATCTGGGGCCTGAGGTTGGGAACCACTGCTTTAGACAGACTAACATGGCTACTGAGCCACAACCACAACCATAAATAAAGACTCCCTTCTGTTAATTCCCTTTTACAAATATTCCCTTATTCACACAAACATCCCTTCGGATGCAAGCACGAGACACAGTGTTATAGGAAACAATATTTCAGTGTTTTACTACTGTGTTTTAAACTAGTTGATTTTCAATTGTTTTATTGGTTTATTTCATCATAACTTGCTGTTCATTCACCCATTCTTGCTCTACCTTTAGTTTGTTCTTGTTCTTTATTGGTTTTGACTTAGACTCAGTGATGTTTATTTGTTTGTTATAATGTATTGTTTATATCTTATCAATGTTTATGGGTTTTTTTGTATTTGTTAATTTTGTAAAAACTGCCCAGAGTGGCCTTTGTTGCTACATGGTTGTGGTATAAAAATCCAGTAAATAAACAAACAAACAAATAAATAAATAAATATCTCATGGTTAAAAATTCTTTTATGCAGCTTTGTAACCTGATCTGTGATATACAGCAGGTTATAAATGTTATAATAAATAAATAAATACTCCATGAGACTTCCAATCCTGTTTCCTTAGAGGAGGACCATGCTGTCCTTTGAAGTAGTATCAAACTGATGTACATAATTAGTGCAGATAAAGCTCTAGCAGGCTAATGACTTTCATCAAGGATAGCTAAAACAAGTGTTGAAAAAAGGATGATGGCTTTTAAAATAAGGAAGCATTTCAGGTTGTGATCCTATGTGCATCTCCCTAGGATTAAGCCCCTCTGAACTCAATGACATTTCATTCTAATTAGCACTGCACAAGATTGTCCTCATAATCACTTTTTTCCTTCTTTGTGTCTTCAGTTACTTGTACTTGTTACGTTTCATGTATATTTTCCACAACATTCTTTTTTCTAGAGGCTTCCAAATCAGACTAATTTGCCATCTCTGCACAAGGTGCCATCACATCTCTTTAACACCATCTGGCTTGAAATACCTGACTTGACACTTTTTTTAAAAAAAATCATGCTTGATTGTTGAGGGCTGGCCTTTTCCAGCATGTAATACATTCAACAGCCTTTCTATAACTTTCTGTTTCTATTCAGTATGCATAACCGTTTCTGTCTACACTTTCCGAAAGACGACTCAGAAATCAGAATGTTTTCTTTGGCATACACTCTTGTTTTCACTGAGTTATCCAATTATGCCTCAAGCTTTTTCCCAGAGTTGTTACACTTAATTTAGAACCCACCAATGCATGAGATTAGTTCAAATGATCTTTCAAATGAGCATTACCTTACTTTTGTCAACAGTGAATATTATCTGCCATGGGGCAACCCGTTGGCTGGGCTATCCAAGGATCCCATGGAGCTCTCTCCTCTGTGTCCTTTCGGAACTACTTGGCATTCTTCTCCAGCAGCCTTAAAAAATGGTAATAACCTTGCCTTTTGAATGTGCATTCAGTCAGCCTCTTACTTTGTGTTTTCATATTGAGAAGTGGCTACATATTTCCATTCTAAACCAGTTTCCCTCTTAGGGCGTTTATACACGACCCCTAAGCTCCGCCGCAAATGGCTGCAAGGTCCGGACCTTAAAAATGTTTACCCACCAGCTCCGGACTTTGCAGACAATTAAGTGCGACCCCGCCCACTTAGCGCGGTCAAACTGCACTTTTCTTGTACCTGCTTTTTGGATGAGACAAATGTTTGATCCGGTGCAAGGATAGTGAGTGCGGGGCTCTCCTGGCTTCTGTTTGTTCTTTTTTTTTTTGCGCCCTGCCACTTTAAGAGATCTGAATGCTGCCAGGAACAAAACGGAGGTAAACCGGCATTCTTTTCTTTCTTTTTTCTCTGTCCCTCAGGCAGCCAGCAACCAGGAAGTGTGGAGGGGGGTGGGGACAGAGAAGAGCGAGGAACCCCTAAGATCTCTGGTCCGAATTTAAGTGGCCAGCGGATCTTAGGGGTCATGTAAAAAGGCCCCTAATTTTCAACCTGTTGCATCACATATTTTTAAAATGTCACCAAAACCAAGCAAAAGAACAACACCCATCCCAGTAATGGCCATTCCAGCACAAACCTTACATTATTTATTCCTGTCACCAGCTTGGTCTTTATTATTTCATGTTTCTTCTCTCTATTATCCATGAAATATACTTTTTACTCAGTTTTGGACTTAGTCCAGCTTCTTTTGTTGAGGATGCTCAGAGGCACTCCTCTTAGAAGAGTGTTCCCCAAATGTCTTGAACCACAGTATCTATCTTGCTCAACCAACCTCACTCTGATTTGGAAGAAACAGAAAGTAATGCATCAGAAGGGTATTGGGTTGAAGAAAGAAGCCTTAGCTGGGGCATTTTTCAATGATACCCTCTACCCTTCATCACAGCCTCATCCCAAGAGAACTACAGTACAGTTGACTATTTATTGGTGGTAAACAAAAGCATTTTGCAAGCACAAAACTCCTTGGATGCTACCAAGGAGTTTTGTACTAAAATACTCTCCAACCCACACAGAGTCTTGCAATGTCCACTCCTATTTTGCAACTGGAGATGGAGAAAGACTTCAGTAATGTAGTGGAGGGGATTCACAAACAAACAGATTTAGAATTGTAGAATAATTGAATTAGAAGGATCCCACCAGGCCATGCGTTCCAACCCCCTGCTCGAGGCAAGATTCTAAGTCAAAGGAAATCTGAGAGATGGCTGTCCAATTTTCTCTTGAATACCTCCAATGTGGGAGCACTCACTACTGGGGAGGTAATTGGTTCCATTGTTGTACTGCTCTAATAGTACAATATTTTTCCTGATATTCAACCTAAATCTGGCCTCTTACAGTTTGATCCCATTATTACATGTCCTACACTCTGGGATGACAAAGAACAGACCCTACCCTTCTTCTGTATGACTACCTTTCAATCATTTGAAAAGTCCTACCATATTTCCCCTCAGTCATCTTTTCTCATGGCTAAACATGCCCAGTTTCTTCAGCTTGTTCTCATTTGGCTTGGCTTACAGCCCTTTGACCAACCTTGTTGCCCTCCTCTGAACTTGCTCCAGTTTGTTGACATCCTTATTAAATTCCATAAGGCCCAACCAGAGCTGAATGCAGGGGAACTAATACCTCACAGGATTTGGAAACGACACTTCTGTTAATGCATCCTAAAATAGCATTTGCTCTTTTTGCAGCCACATCAGACTATCGGCTTATATTCAGCTTTTGTTCTACAATGATTCCAAGATCCTTCTCTCTCAAAGTATTAACAAGGCAAATATCCACCCATACATCTTGTAATTGTGCATTGGTTGTTTTCTCTCTCTGTAGGTATAGAACTTTACACTTATCCCTGTTGAATTTCATTCTGTCATTCTCAGCCCAGCGCTCAAGCCTAGCAAGACCTTTTTGAATGTTGTTCCTTTCTGCCAAGGCATAAGCTATTCCACCCAATTTTGTGTCATCTGCAAATTTAATAAGTATTCCATAAGGCCTGCTCCCTCATCCAAGTCATTAATAAAAATGTAGAAGGGCCCTGGATCCAGAACTGAACTCTGGGGTACCTCATTTGTTACCTTTTCTCATTTTGAGAATCCATTGATAAACCCTCTCTGTGTATGACTTGTAACTGGCTATGTATCCACCTGTTTGTTCTTCCATCTCTTCCACACCTAGTTAGCTTGCTCATTAGAATATTGTGACATTTTGTCAACAGTTTTATTAAACTCACAATATAAAGTGTTCTGCTTATACCACTCCATCCCACTTCAAGTGTTCTCTGGGCGGTTTACAGTGTTTTGTTTTTTTTTAATTACAGTATACAGGCTATGCATATACTATGTCTGCAGTAGGGATGGGCATGAAATGAAAAAAAAATTCATTCTCTTATTCATTATTTGTTTCATTATGTAACGAAATGAATAACGAAAATTGTGATGAAATTGAAATGAAACAAACAGAACCACGAAAATTAGGTTTGTTACATTTTGTTTTCGTTAATGGCAACGCGCAATGAAATGAGCTGTTTTAAAATGTTAAAAAAGTCCTGAATATTTGTAAAAACCCAGCGATAATTATTTATTCTGCCTGATAATACCTACCAGAAGGGATGGGGGTCCTTAAAATGTGCATTTATGTCTTTTCTCAGATTGCTGTATTTTTTTTATTTAAGGGGAGTTAGGGGACATTGACCCAAAATGGCTCCCAGATGCCTAATATTGATTTCTTGGGTATTAAAATGCCCTGGACATCCGTAAAAACACAGTGATAATTATTTGAAACTATTGCCTACCAGGGGATTGCGGTCCTTAAAACATTTGTTTTTCTCTTTCTCCCATCGGAATGTATTTTTTCTTTTCCCTTTAAGGATGACACAAAATGGATTCCAGCCACAAGATGGATGCAAGCCATGTGATGGGATCATGTAAATTCTTGGACAATTTCAACCAATAGCATGCCCAGGTTGCAGACTGGGTAGGTGTGGCAGCCACAGAGGGCATAAAAAGCTTTGGCAGCCCCCGTCCTCCTTGCAGTCTGTGGTGGGAGTTAGGGTGGGATTGCTGTCTCTGTGACTCGTTACTTCAGGCCAGCCAGGCAGGTGTGTGTCTCTGTGTTCCTGGTGGCTGCAGCCTGGCTCTTAGGGGAGAGAAAGGAGAGATTTCTCTTGCAACCTCCCTGTGTGCATGCACACCTCTCAGTGAGTACCCTCCCCTGCCCCTCAGTGCAGTCACTCTGCGGCTGCCTTAACCCCTGGGCAACGCCGGCCGCTGCCATTGCAGCCTCCCTGCGTACCTAGTCTATACTGTGTCTCTGCCAGCATCATTTTTTTAGTGTTTTCCCTCTGCTCTGGGGCATTGGGGGACGTCCGCATGCAGAAATGATTAAGTCGCACAAAAAGTGGGTAAAAACGGGAAATGAAAAATGAAAAAATGAAATGAATTTTTTTCAAAAAATTCATGAAAAACAAAAATTAACCAAAATGGACCCACAACAAAAAACAAAAACACAAAACATCATTTTTTCGATTCGTGCCCATCTCTACTCTGCAGTATCCCCTCTGTCAGGGAGGTTGAAAAAGAGATCAGATTAATCTGCCAGGATTTGTCCTTAACAAATTCATATTAGCTTCTAGTTATAACTGCATTGTATTCTTCATAGGTATAGAGGCATAGTGACCTCTTTATAATCTGTTCCAAAAAATTTCCTGAGATTGTTGTTAGGCTGACTGGTCTTTATTGACTCTTTAACAGTCTCCAGCTGCAGTCCTGTCACATCCAACTGCACCTCAAATTTGCTTGGAAAAGTATAAAGTATGTCTTGAGAGAAGACCAAACTGAAGTAGGAGCTGAACACTTCTGCCTTTCTTTGTCATCTGTTGCCATTTCCCCATACCCATTGGACAACTGAGCCACTATTTCTCTTCTCTTTCTTTTCCTATGCACGTACCTGAAGCATGCTTTTTTGTGGCATTGCACACCTCTTGCAAGCCTCAGGTCATTTTCTTTGCTTCTTGTCTGTATGCTTCCTTTATAATAACCTGGTCTTCCTTCCAATTCCCATATGTGTCCTTTTTCATTTTCAGGTCCTCTCTGAGCTTTTTGTGAAGACACTTTGATCTTTTTGGCTGTCTTCCATTTTTTTCTTTTTGAAATTGTTTGTAGTTGTGGCTTCAGAATTTCCTTTTCAAGAAACTCCCACTCTGTTAGAATTTTCTGTTCTCAACACTCCCTGTTATGAGTTCCTGCCACAGGGACTTACATATCATCTGTTAAGTCGAGTTATGGCAAGTGGACTTCTTTTCTTGAGAGACTGAAATGTTTTGCTACTCATTCAAACAGCTTTGTCAGTCTCAGAAAAGTTAGTTGTGAGTCCTCCATTTTATAGTTCACTTTGACCTCATGTCACCACCACCCCTCCAACGAGCTGGGCACTCATTTTACCAACCTTGTAAGGATGGAGGGCTGAGTCATCCTGGAGCCAGCCACCTGAACCTGTCAAGATTCAAAACCTCTGCATCATGAGCAGAGGTTTGACTGCAGTACTGTAGCATAGCTGCTGTGTCTCGGGGCTCATTGCCCAAAATTTGGTTGCCTAGCACAGTGAACTCCATCTGAGATTTTGCACCATATGTGGAACACCTTCCTTACCATCTGAGGCTGCAAAGCCTGGGCCTCTTCACTCTTGAACAACGGCGCCTAAGAGGTGACCTGATTGAAGTTTATAAAATCATACATGGTATGGACAAAGTAGATATGGGAAAACTGTTTTCCCTATCAAACAACACTGCATGAAACTTTTGGGTGCTAGATCTCAAACAATTAAGAGAAAGTACCTTTTCACCTAGAGGATCACTGGTCTATGGAACTCCATGCCAGAAGAAGTGGTGACAGCTGTCAGCCTTGACAGTTTTAAGAAAGGATTAGACAAGTTCATGGAGAACAAAGGTATCAATGGTTATCATAATGGATGCCTAAGGACAACCTCAGGGTTGGAGAGAGAGGCAGGATATCTCTCAATGCCATTTGCAGGGAATAGTAAGCAGGTGAAGAAATCTGCTTGGGAATACCCTGAAGCAAATGTTGAGCCACTGTGTGAAACAGAATGCTGGACTGGATGGGCTGTGGCCTGTTCCAGCAAGGCTGTTCTTATGTTCTTATGTAATTTTTATTCTTGCTTAATCTAAATGGCAAGCAGTGGAAAAAGATGCTTCAGTTGCTGGTCTTGTGGCCATTGCAGCTCTTCAAAACAACTCAGTTGAAAAATGTTCTGTCATATCTTGCTAACAGAAGTTTTATTATTATTATTATTATTATTATTATTATTATTATTATTATTATTATTATTATTATTATTATTATTATTATTATTATTATCATCATCATCATCATCATCATCATCATCATCATCATCATCATCATCATTCCAATACAAAAATTGCTAGGAAGCATAATTTTAAATTCCCAGATAGAGAGTTAAGCGGACAAAGTCCGGCCTTTCATCCCACACAATTTGGCCTATAGGATTAGAGGACAGAAAAGGACAGACTAAGGTGTTCTGCTGCCTAAGACAGAACAACCAATGTTACTCCCCAGTCTAGGTGCACTGCAACCCAACATCATACAAGTTTTCTCTCCAACTTAGGCAGTAATGGTATGATAATCGCAAAGAAAATATAATAGGTAGCTTCTGTTCCTGACACCCAAAGTTGGTTGGTACTAGTGACAGCCACTTCTATTGCTTTATAGAAGGCTATTTCATTTGTTTATTTTATATACCAAATAATATATCAAGGCTACTCTAGACAGTTTACCACAGGACAAAACAATAATCAACAAATGGTGCCCCATACATCAAATTAGTGGAAACCATATAGCTTAAACTTCAAAATGCAGCACAAACAAAGCAGTAACATTGATTAAAAGCAGCAAAGATGTCAGAATCATTGGCTTACAAACTGTTAAAACTCTACATTCTGAGGATGGAAAGGCCCATCTAAACAACCATGTTTTAATGATCTTTTAAAAGTGGCAAATGTTGGAGCCAGGCGAATGTCAGGAGGGAGCTGATTCCACAAGCATGGCTCAGCCCAGGAGATGAGTGAAGAGCTTGGAAAAGTCCTTTTTGGGCCCAGTGCCTTGGGATGTTGAGGGCTTGCTAGCTTATTTATTTATTTATTTATTTATTTATTTATTTATTTATTTATTTATCCCACCCCTCTGGCAAAGAGGCCACTCTGGACGGCTAACAGCATTCATCAAAATAAAGCCATAACTCACACAGCATCTCATAAAAGAAAAGATATAACACACCACTACAAAATTAAACATCTTAAAATTATATTCGCAGTAAGCATTAAGCAATTAAACACATCCATAATATGTCTGTGAAGATTCTCAGTCATCCAGGTGAGTTCATCTGGAAGTTGAGTCATCATGGCGACTGATGAAGCTGTTTGGATGAGCAGCGAAATGTTTCTATCTCTCAAAAAGAAGTCCAGTAGCCATGACTCAACTTCCAGACATCCATAATAAAAATATAACTGCACATAGATGGTTCAAGGGTTCTAGTGTCCTGAACTACAATACTCTGTGATCTCCACTTGCACCTCTTGATTTGAAAAGGAAAATGCTGCATCAACTGGCAAGTGTGCAGGAAGGGGCTTGAATGGTTTACCCAGCAAAAGCCTCTGTTCTCCGGAACCCTCATGGCCTACAGCATCTCCCTTCACAGAGATCACTGTAAAGTGGTTATATAAGTGATTGATAAGAAGGCCATACCCATGTTTAAAGCCTATCAGGTTGCAACCTGCAAAAGGAACAATAAAAGGGGGGAAATACAAAATACATAAGTGTAGCACGCGCACACAGACAGACAGACAGACAGACAGACAGACAGACACACACACACACACACACACACACACACACACACACACACACACACACACACACACACACACACACACACACACACACACACACACACTGGAGATGGGGAATTGGCACTCTTGTCATTTGTTGTTGCCAGCTCAACCCTTGAAGCGGGGGTGGGAAGGCTCTTCTAAAAGTTAAAATTTCCTGTGATCTTCAAAACTGCCTGAAACTCTATCTAGAAGGTGTCCCTGTACAAAGGGGAAGTCAGCACGACTGATCAAATCTATTTTGGAGTCTTGCTCTGTGTTAAGTGCCCATTCCTTTAAGCTGCACCGGGGCTGCAAGCTCTCACGATCAGCGTATTTATTTCACCTTCTAAATGAAATCCAATTTGAAGCTATTAATATTAATGCACTGAGATAATTCTGATGATGAATTAATAAAACACTTGGCCTCTCAATATGCTGTTTGCTCTTGCCATTTAATGATGCTCTTAACTGGGGATGGGTGGGAGGAGGAGGCACAGAGAGAGAGAGTGGGTGGGGGGGTGAGAGAGAGAGAGAGTTCCACCAGGAGCTTGAAAATTAGAAGCCTCTTCATTGTTTTAGCTTGCTGCTTTAATGGCAATCGATGGCATTGATTTTGGACTAGAAAAGTATTTACTAAATCTTTACCGTATGCTACAATCCCTATTTAGATTCCTGAAGTATCGTTGGGATGTTCCACTGGCTTAAAGTATTTTAATTGCTTGCAAGGAACAGAGACAGAAATGTGAAAAGCTGTTTTATTTTGCTTTTTTTTAAAGTATGCCAAATCTTTACAATTTGTTACTCTTCTTATCAATGGAACATTTTCCCCCTTTTTCTTTTTTATCCAAAAGCCATAAATTGTGGCATCATTTCAAGGCCAAAATAGTGAATACCCAGTGTGCCGACATTTGTTTTTCTTTAAGAAAAAGCAGATGTCATTGATAGTCCCATTAGTTTACATGGACAAACCCAAGCTACTAAACCGTTTTGTTGAGATAAGACTAATACACCTACTTTATACTGGTAAATAACACACTTGCTTCAAGATAGGGCTCTGAATTGCATATAGGAATTTCCACCCTTTATTTGGCTATGAGGTCAAAAGACATAATAAAAGAGCAGGCTACGAACAGAGAACGCACTTGGGCAATGTCTCATTCTCAGCAATTGTCTGGGCCTTAATTGGTTTTGCTTCCATCTATATTTATCCCTCTATTTTTAAGCTTTATTTTAAGGGCTGTTCCTTTGCAGAAAACAGTGCTAAATTCTTCAGAGCGTCCTACCTTTTCCAGGGACTGTTGGGCAGGAAATACACCATTTTGCATAGAATTTTTAATAAAGAAGGGGGAGATATGACCGTAAAATATCACATGGCTTCTTGCCTACATGCTTTGAACTCCTCTATCTTTTAGGACCCCTTCCCAGTTCTGAGCTTGATCTCAAAGCCATTCGTGCTCCTATGACATTTTGTAAAATTTTAATTCCAGCTGAAATGACCATCTTTCCTTTTTCCTATGCAAGCTAGATTGCAAACATTACAACGGTTGTGGCCATTCCAGTGAGATTTTTTGCAAACTTTAATGACACTGCATTGTCTCACTCAGCCAGCTCTCAGAAGCTTCATTAGACACAAATACATTACAGATAGTGGTGGTGGGGGGGAGTGTTTTATTTCTTAATGGCTCTAAACCAGCGTTAAACCTGTCTTCTTGGGATAAACAAAAATACCACCATTTTAATATGCCTAAGTTTCAGTGTGCCTCAAGTTATGGGAAATATAGTGTGAGCCTTTACATATATTTTTAAGAAGTTAATGGAGTCTCTCCAGGCCTCCAGAACCTTCAGGCAGGCTCTCCTGGGCAATCATTGGTCTGGGTGGGTGGGTGTGCGCACGCATGCATCCATACACATGCTGAGGGATTTGCCAGAGGCACACCAACCTGACATGCTTAGTTTACACAGTCTGCATCAATTCCCCTTGTAATTCATTGTGTTCCTATTTCAGTGCTGTGGCACTCATTTCTTCGTGACAGTGTTGCTAGGAGAAACTGCATAAAGAAGCAGCAATATGTTAAAAGTAAAATCAAAGTTATCTTTAATGGCAGCAACTTTTTTGTCTCTTAAAACAGCTCCCTTTCCGATAGCCTTCAGAACAGACCACCCCTCACACAAACAGAACCTTTGCATGGACATCTTCTGGGTGCAGAAAAATTCCTATCATTGCCTCCTAGACCTGGCATGTGCCATGCTTGGCTGCAATATTTGGCCTATGAGCCAATACTGAGCTTGGGAAATGCTAGGCTTCTTCCTTGTCTCTGGTGTCCCAGGCAAACACTCATATGAAGAGAGGCACCCCATGCCAGGAAGAACATCCAGGTGGGGTCTACCAATGTTTATAGGTTGGGAAACTCTCATTTGGGGGAGTGACTCTCTGGCAACGGATGAGGCATGGAGCTTGGGTGTTTTTCAGTCTCCATGCCAACTCATCCTAGAATCTCAGGGGGCGTCGGTGGTCCTCTCCAAACATTACCATCTGTGGAAGTTTGCCCAGTTCTGTGCCTTCCTTGATGCCAGGGGGCTCACCATGTTGAGACATGCACTCATAGCCCTGAGATTACATTACTGTACTGCTCTCTATGTGGGGCTGCGTATGAGGCTAATGCAGACACTTCAGCTAGTGCAGAACTGAGTGGCCAGATTATTAACTGGGACAAAGAGATTCCAATATAATTACCCCTGTTCTGGTTGCACTGCACTGGCTCCCAGTACATTTCTTCATTGACTTCAAGGTCTTAACGATTACATACAAAGCTCTAAACAGACACCACCACCAAATGGGATACAAACCCTAAACAGTTTAGGACCTCGTTATGTGCTGGCTCCTCATGAAAAGTAATGTCCAGATCACTCATTTATTTTTGTTAATGCCTATATTGTTTGAGATAGATTTTGTGTCTGTATTACGCTTATGTTTATCACACTGTTGTTTGCTGTGCCAAGTAGCCTTTGGCTAGATGGGCGGGATATAAATTAGAGATGGGTGTTTGCTTTTGGAAGGGGTCCAGTTCAGAAACGAAACACAGCAGCACAGCTGCCGTTCGGAACTGGGTCCCACCCTCTGGAGTGAAATCAACCACTGACTTACCTTCCTTTGGGTTGTTGGGGCACAACTCCAACCTGGAAGTAGCCTCCAACACTTCATCTTTCCTTCTCCTGGCACTGGCCAATTAGGAGCTCTGCAAGGACATGCATCATCCCACCTCCCTCTCTGATTGGCAGGTGGCAGGGAGAAGAAAAGAAGACATGTCGAAGGCCTCTTCCTGGTTGGAGATTTGCCCCACACCACTCATTATTTCATGATCTTCATTCCTTCCCTTGAAGGCCTGCTTACTTGCTTTTTAGTGGAAAACAGGATAAAATATAAAACATGAATTAAAGCAATGAGTGGAAGGAAAATGACTTCCAAGCCTGTGAGGGGCAGAGGAGAGAGAGCACTTAGATTGAAAACTCGAGTGTTTGCAACTTGAGGTCAGGAGGCAAGGTGTCTCAGGAACTCCAAGTCCCAAACTGGTTTGTTACCTATTGACATTTCCTGGCTCGCAGGAGACATGTGTGGCAGCTGACTGGCGGCAGGAAGGAAGACTGGCTCCATAGTAACAAGCAACTTTGATTCTCAGAAGCAATACTATGCAATGCTAGCAGATTAATATGCTCCAGAACATTTGTGGGTTAATAAGTTGAACCTCTGATTTCTGCCATACATAGAATAACTGACACTAGGTGCTTAGAACAGACTTGCCATTGATGGCGTTTATAAATAGAGTCAGGCACAAATCAGAAAAAAATGACGATTCATATCTTTTTGTGCCCCATCAAGTGTGACGTATTTGATCCCAAATAATTGTATGATTTTTTCCTGATTTATTGATGAATCAATTCACTGATTCATTTAGTTCAGTGATATTTGGGTTCTGGATATCTGAGTTATGCACACGCAAAGAGCCCCACCCCCATGAAAATGCCCCATAGGAACCTAGGGACAGCAAAACTGCAAAATAGATTCTCTCATCTCTCCCCTACAGTCTCTAAAAGTTTGATGAAGACTGGGTTTCAGACATTTGAGGTATTCACTCACAATGCCCACTCACACACACACACATGCGCACACCAGGAAAGTATCCTTTAGCAACTGGCTTGGAGAAACCCAACCTTCATCAAATTTGGAAGGATTGCAGAGAAAAGTCAGAACATGCTTCTCTTCAAGTTTGGGGTCTCTGGGTCCCTGGTGAAAACTTTCCCAGGAGGGGATATTTAGGGCTGCATAAATTCAAGAACAGAAATCCAATGTTCACCAGACCTGGAGGGATTGGAGAGGATATCCTGGGGGGGGAATCCTTAAATTTTAGTTTATCTAGGTACCTTGGGGCCCACCAAATCAATGGATCAAAATTGCTAAAAAAATATCCATTCATATTAGCTAGGTTCATAGATCCATATGAATATAAATTAACAAATTAACAATTTTTAAATGAAGTTTGCAATTCGTTTTTTTAAATTCATGCCCATCTCTAATAATAAACACACCTTGCCAATGTCTATGGCAATAGGTATGAAACAGGCCACGAGGGATATAAGCTCAAAGGCAGCACTCACCTCATTTTTCAAAACCCATGGGATCTCGTGGTGTGTGCATGTGCAAGCTATATGTTTATGCTCACGTAATTCAACATTAATCCAATATTAATATAAATTATGCTTGGTCACAGTCTTGGGCAATGTTCAGCTTGGTGGATCACAAGTTGGTCAGGCCTGGAATATAGCAAAATAGATGCTGGAACTTGTGTGAACTGGACTGCAAAAATAGCTCTGGCCTGGCCAGCACCACTTTATTGTTAGGGAAATATGAGGCAATATATGTTGCCATGGGAACTAAATAATTGGTGGACTGCTCTCACCCATCCCTTCTCTGGCCACCCGTCCAGCTCAGGAATGTTGCAATCCAGTGTCTAGTTGAAAAGAAATAGACAGGCAAAACTGAGAACACAGAGCCTTGAGTTCCTTTTGGGAAAATCTGGTGGGATATAAATAAGTAAGTAAATAAATAAATAAATAAATAAATAAATAAATAAATAAATAAATAATAGCTGAATTTTGGAGGCCCTCTAGCCTCTTGAGCTGCAGGTTGGCTTGCTAGAGACCTGATATGCAAGACCAGTGACCTGCGTGGCTGTTGGTCTGAGTAAGCTGTTCTTTGACATTTACTCAACCTGCATGTTGCTAAATGAACACAAATACCACAAAAATAGTTTTTCCCTGGGTGTGGAAATCCAAGATAGGCATCTGTAGTGCCCTTTAACATCTTCCTGATTGGAGGACTGGTGTGTAGGTCACTACTAGGGAGGGGCACCTTATGAAAAATGAAATGCTGTTTCGCCAGTTTGTAAGTTTACAAATAGTTCCTTAATGAAACGAGACAGGCAGCGTTTTATTACAAAATGAAATTGAAACACCGTTTTTTTCAATTTTAAAACAAACCACTTCGGCCAAATTTGGTGCCTCTAGGACCCGAGGGAGCCATTTTATAGAGTAATGAATTGTTTTGTTGCTGTTTTGTTTCATTATGAATTTTTAATCATTTTAAATGAAACGAAACAAAACAAAGGGGAAAACGAAATAAAATGAAAGGAAACACTATTTTTCCGTTTCGTGCCCATCCCTGATCACTACCAGTTTTGTTATTGTTGGGAACTAGGTTTCTAAGGTAAGTGGGCTGTTCAAGGAAGACTTTATTGTTGCTACCCTGCAATGAGATCTCCAACATAGTATGTCCAATGCCACACTGACTGTCATAATTACCTATTTCAGTAAGGTAGAATTTAAGGCTGTTCTGTATTAATATTTTTTTAAACCTTATTTGGTGCCATTTCCCTTTCCCCATGTTGTCAGATGTAGCTCTTCAGGCTGCATTTCCATAAGTTATGCAGTAAACAGGGCAACAATGCCACTGAACTGAATTGGACACTGATGCTATTGAGGGCAAATAAAGGCAATGGAGAGTGAGAGCATGTGAGGGCAATGTAAATGAATAAGCAAACATAGAGGAAGCCTGGAAATAAATATTTAGTAAAGGGATGTACTTCTAGCATTGGCTCTTGGCGCAGTGGTTAAATGCCTGTACTGCAGGTAAAACTGTGATCACGACCTGGGGTTTAATCTCAGGTAGCAGGCTCATGGTTGACTCAGCCTTCCATCCTTCCAAGGTTGGTAAAATGAGTACCCAGCTTGCTGGTGAGGGGGGTGGGAAATGTGTAACCTGTGTGATTAATTCTTAAAACACCTAGAGAGTGCATGAAGTGCTATGGGGCAGTATATACCCAGCATACGTCGCAATGTGTAGCCTGCACACTGTAATTAAAATTGTAAACCGCCCAGAGACTACTTAAAGTAGTATGGGGTGGTATATAAGCAGAACACTTTGCTTTGCTTTGCTTTCTAGCATTGTCCCAAATATATTCAAACATAACCAAGTCTGTTTGACTGTGCCTGAAATATAATAAGCTACTAAGCAGCAGCACGGCGGTCCTTGTGGGTATATCATCCTATCTGAAAATCAGTTGGGTCTTGTCTTTTCGTTAGATCTAGTTTTCTATCTTTTTTTTTTTAATGGAGAAGAAGTATGCCTCCACAAAGCACGTCCCTGCAATCGGTGATGTGTATAGAAGTCTTCCTCTCTGCTTTTCAGGATGATGAAAAGGACAACACCGATCCGTGTCTAAGTCAGAAGAATCTGATACGATGTCAAAGCCTTTGGCAGAACATAGATTGACTTAATTCTTTCAATAATGAACTTTGGTCCACAGCATTTAACAGCCACAAGAGGGAGAAGCCCAATATAAAAGAGAAAATCTCCTTGTTCAGGTTATCTTGACTCTGCTGCAGGCAAAACGTAGAAATATATATATTTTTAATCGAGATTCTCTGCAGCAACCCTTCCCCAAATGCCAGTATCCATCACCGATGACTGGATCAATAGCTATGTTTTTGCCCCAGTCTCCTACGAGAGATGGCATGCCATCTCTGACAGACAAATATCACAGTTAAGCAAAGTATCCAGCCAGACCTAGTAACATTTTTATTGATTTTTGTTGTGCAAATAATGTCTTTTTGGGCTGAATAAATGGCTTTGAGCCAAACAGTCATTGTTTATGATTCCAAAATGCAATAAAAGGACAGGAAATATATTACAGCCAATGTCTCAAGGCACACAACATAATCATCCTTTGGTGGTGAAAAACTATCCGGCTGAACCCTTGAGTGCATATTTATCCATGCTTAAAGGTACCTGTAGGACTTGCAAATCTTACACCAACTGTCCTGTTAGGAAACAGATGACATTGCCCTTTAACCTCCCAAATCAGGCCCGGGGGGGGGGGAAGCATGGTGAAAATCAATACAAAGAAAACACTTTATTATATTCCCTTTAAATGAAATATCAGACTTCCTGCAGCTGCATTAATATGCTTTCCAATAGCATGCCTAGATCCCCCCCCCCGCCCCCAAGACAACAAGGTGAAGGATTTCCCACTGGCAATTTCATTTTAATCCCATCAATTGTAAAGCAAGATCTTTCTACTATGATGCCTTAATGCTGTTATAATTGTTATTATGATGCTTATACAGAAGCTTTCCCTAATTTGGATCTGTAATCCCCCTCCCCCCGCAGCCATCCCAGCCAGAAAAACTAATAATTAAGGGGATGGTAGGTCAAAATATCTGAAAGGACCTAAACTGGAAAAGGCTGCTAGGTAGTTATTACTTGAGAAGGTGTGTTCTTAAGGACCAAATACAAAAATGGCAAGTCTGTGCCCTGAGCAGCATGCAGTCCAAAAGATCAGGAAGCCATCACATGCCCTCTTTGACATACAATGTTGGCCGCAGCATTGTACACTGTTGATTCAGAACACGAGCCTAAACCCAGCTGCTTATCTCCACCACGGAAAAATCACCGAAACTATCGCTCAATGCTAAGTCCAAAACACATTTTTCTTTTGCTTCTTCATTTTCAGTTAAGAAGAAATAAACAGCACCAAGCTAGTATTTTTTAAAGGATAGCAAAAATATTTCACTCCCCTCTCTGTGTATGGAAAATATCAATAATTTAAATACCTTTCAGAAAAATTTAAGGATATTTATTCTCTTTTTTGAGGAGCTGGCTATTCAGCTGTAGGAATGTGCTGCAGCCATCAGCTGCTCACTTGGTTTCTGATGCTCCTTTACAACTTAAATGCCCGGGTAATTTCCAATGGAACCTCTGGCTACATATAGTTGGTGGGTTTTTAAAAGGACCTTTATAAAGAGCAAAATAAAAACCTATGATCCTAAAGAGAAACAGCTAAAAGGAATGCCTCCAGCTTCATTTGTAGAAGAAAGACTGCTCAAAATATCCAGAACCATACTACTTACATGAATAAAGAAGGGCAGATGGAATACTGTACAATCAAGATCAGCTGGTACGAAGATATTTAGACAGGGGTTAGCCAAAAGAAGGGATGGCACTTCTGCTCAGTACTATAAAAAGAATATTCTCCCCTAAAATGCTTATATTCACACACATTTTTTTCATCAAATTTCAATCCAATAGATAGATAGATAGATAGATAGATAGATAGATAGATAGATAGATAGATAGATTGATTGATTGATTGATTGATTGATTGATAGATAGATAGATTGATTGATTGATTGATTTCAGGTTCATTTACAAGTTAAAATAATTCCAGGCAAAAATCAAAGCAAAGCAAAATAAAAGACAAAAACATGTGGCACCTTAAAGACTATTATATTTTAATATTAGTTTTCATGGACGCATCTACTTCTTCAGACATATAGTAGCAGAATAATAAGTTAAAATAATACTCCATTCAAATCCATTCAAAGGATAATTATTTACTCAGATATACTTCCCTTGTTCAAAATTTGATTTTGGCACAGTTTATACAAAGCAATCCCAACTGAAATGCAAACCCTATATCAATCCCATCTGTGTCTGTGCCGTTTACTCAGGAGAAGACAGGCTATGCCATTATCCCTGTCCTTGGTGATATAGAACAGCAAATTAAATGTTTGCAAGGAAATACTGCACAAATCTAAGAAGCCAGAAAAGGTGACTTCATAAACTTCCTAGTTTCCCAGCATGGTGGTAACCCTCTTTTCCAGCATAAAGTACAACAGTACAAAATGAAGAGTAATGAAAAAGTATGAACACAGGATTTTTTTAAAAAAAAAATGCAGGCTTGATCAACTAGCAAAAAATACTTCCCCCCACAGTTGAGATTTTAGATTTACTGGGCACAGGATCTTTACACTTCTACTGTGCCCATTCAGAACACAACCAATTGCATCTAGCAGCTACCAAACAGTTCTAATAAATGCCATGCCACCATAACATTTACCAGTTTTCATCAGGCTATGCACCAATATTATGTGGATATTGCAAGGCAAAAATACATATGAAAGTCCAACAAACACAAGTCCAACAAACACAAGTCAAGAACGTTGGCTTCAAATCACACCCCCGGTGGCTATTGAATGGATTTTCTCCCAGAAGGCAACAATCAAAGCTCTGCCATTCCCCACCACCCCCTCATTGCTTTCCTCTGTCAATTAAAGGTCCTATATGGCTAGGAAGAGAGGTTACACAGAAATGTGGAAGCCCCTTTCAGATTTGTCTCATGGAAGACAAATTTTGGAGGGGGGAAATGGAAATTTGATTGAGGGAAGCATGAAATATCAGAGTATGGTAAATGCAGTGGATGCTTTTTCAGGAGGAGTTGGTTTCTATACTTCAGAGATTGCAAAACACCATAATATGACATGAAGAGAGAAATGCTCACGTGATTTTTTAAAAAATCCAGCTCTTCAATCTTTCTGATAACCATTACTCCATGAGCTTACCCCCCCTCTCTCATAATTTGGATACCCTTTAATGTCAGTTTCCTATCAGGTTTCACAAAGGGTTAATCTTAACAGAATAAACCCCCTATGGGAAGAATGTGGCAGGTCAGATCAAATCAAATAATGCTTCCAAGTAGACATGGGCATGACTCGGTGAAATCCTCGTTTCCGTTACGTAACGAAACGAAGAACGACAATTACTCTGCCAGAACTCGAACTCGAACCAACTAAAGAAAAATTGGGTCTGATTTGTCGTGGTCGTTCCTGGCGGCATCGCAGCGATCGCGCGATGCCAAGCGGCTCAGGAAAAAAAGTTTAAAAAAAACCCGATTCCCGGCCAAAAAAGCAGGCAAAAATATGCCTGCCTGAGGGCACCTACCAGAGGGGTGGTTTCTGGGGGGGGGGTCCCCGGCCTCCCCCCTCTCCTCTCCTGGTCTATGTATCCTCGTCATCTCGCCAACTCGCCAAGCGGCACGGCACAGAAAAAAAGTTTTAAAAATTAAAAAAACCCCGATTCCCGGCCAAAAAAGCAGGCGAAAATATGCCTGCCTGAGTGAGGGCACCTACCAGAGGGGTGGTTTCTGGGGGGGGTCCCCGGCCTCCCCCCCTCCTCTCCTGGTCTGTGTATCCTCATCGTCTCGCCAGCTCGCCAAGCGGTGCGGCACAGAAAAAAGTTTTAAAAATAAAAAAACGATTCCCGGCTGAAAAAGCAGGCGAAAATATGCCTGCCTGAGTGAGGGCACCTACCAGAGGGGTGGTTTCTTGGGGGGGCTCCCCCCTCTCCTCTCCTGGGCTGCTCCTCGTCGTCTCGCCAACTCGCCATGCCATGAGGTGCAGGCGGGGGATCCAAAATGGGGCGACCACAAGCAATATTTATTTATTTTGAAATCGTGGTGGTCCAAAAACACACCAAAGCACCACAGAAACATGCGAAAATAGCTATTTTAAAACTGCCTGAATTTTTACAGTAGCAGCAGTGGGTTTTTCTTGCAACAAAACGTCTCCATTGATTTTATTTTATTTTATTTTTATTTTTATTTTTTTACACCTGCGCAATGATGGGCTGGCCATGGGAGTGGACCATGCAAATTTTTGGAGCCATTCCACCAATTGCATGGCCACTTGACCAGGTTTTGACCGAGACTTCTGGGATGTGCCTGTCGGGCATAAAAAGCCCACTAACCGTAGCCCGAACCTGAACCCGAACCCGAACCCGAACCCATACGCCAGTACACTGTCCTTCTTAGTGGGTCAGAGAGGCACCCAGAGGTGCACCCCACGAACTCACCCTAACCTTACCCATAACAACCCTAAGCCTAGCCCTTGCGCTAACCCCCCTAACCCTAAGCCAAATCTGTACTCGCATTGCACTCACGCAAGTACAGTTCCCTTCTTGGTGAACCACAGAGCGCCGAGACTGAGGAGGAGCCTTCCCCCAGTGTGCGCACTGTGACACTGCAGTTAGCAGTGGGCCTGTGGTCAACAGAGAGAGGCACCCAAAAAAGAGGTGCCTCGAGTCTCAACTTGGTATGCATATCCAATTGGGTATGCATGCCATTTTGTAGCGGGCCAGAGGAGGCACCCGCCCCAGAGAGGTGCCTCCAGGAGCCCGCTTTCCCTTCATAGCAGGCCAGAGGAGGCACCCACCCCAGAGTGGTGCCTCCAGGAGCCCGCTCCCCCCCAAACCAGTACTAACGACAGACGAAAAATGACAAACGAAACGACACATTTTTGGAAAATTTCACGAAAAACGGAAACGAGCTGAAACGGACCGGCTCCGACACACGACAACTCAAAAACGTCATTTTCCCTGGTCGTGCCCATCACTGCTTCCAAGACCTGAGTTGCTAGAAATGGGGAGGAACTGCTTTACCTTTTGGTGAATACTGGCAGGTAGAAACATCTAACAACTACAAAATGTGGCTTCAATAGGTTTCCGTCTAAGAGGACCAAGACTACAATCTGAGATAAGCAGAATAACAAGAGATTTGATTCCACGCACGGCCAGGTTGCATGTTATGTAGGGCAGCCCTAACAGGATTTTCAAGGAATGTGAGATAATTAATGAGTGGTTTTACCAGTGCCGCCAGCACCCAAGTGACTGTCTATGGCCATGCAGAGATTTGAACCTACTCTATTTTTCACTCTATCCTCTACGTCACACTATTATCCAGATGCTGATGCTGATGATTGCATAGAGTCTTGTCAATTCCAGTGGATGGTAATGTTTTCCAGAGTTTCCTAAGTAGAGTATACTCACAGGTGGTTTACCATTCCCTTCTTTTGGAAGTGCCTTGGAACTGTGCAGCTTGCCCAAGGCTGCACAAAGTGGCTCTTATCCCATCCGACACAGTGAAGAATTGAATTGCCAATTTTTGATTCCTCAGCCAGATATTTAAACCACTGAGTAACCAGCTAACCTCATCCAGATGGTACTGTCAGATTTGGGAGTTTGGATCTATCTGCACATCTGTTGGGCTTGGACCAGAATCAGACTTAATAAAATTAGAGAAATGTCTTGAGAAATCCAAACATAGGCCCAGTATTCCCTTATGACTCTCTAAATCACAGAAAGCCAACTCTGCATGTGTGCCCTTCAGCAATGCATAGCCCTGGTGAGGGCAATGGAAACTGAAGTCTTACCATACGTGGACCTCCATAGTTGACCATCACCTCTATACTCCTGCCATATATCAATGTTGCCAAACTTGTGCTGCTGTGGGAAGAAGGCAGTAATGTATTGCTGAGCTTTTAGCACTGCCCCTAATATTTCCAAAATATTTATATCTGAGACCCAGCTCATGCAATCAAGGAAAAGAAGAAATGAGGGTATTCCCATGTAGTATCCTAGGTTGATCTAAAAACTAAGCTTAAAGTCAGATTAAAAATCGTCTCAAAAGGAATTGCACAGAGACACAACACGTACATGAGTACCATCAATTTGAGGAACCCCAATCCAAAAGCTGATGCATTTCATTAAAGTAACCCCACCCTCATGTGGATAAAAAGTAAACATCCTTTTCCTCCAGTACTGCTTGCTTTGAGATTTGTCTCTTGACCTGGAGACCTGGGGAAGAACTGTTGTTTTCTAGTTCAGCTGATCCTCTAAATCTGGCAGCTTTAGATATGACATGTGATGCCATGCAAATATATAGGGATGGCCCATAGAGAAAGCCAATGTGGGAATACTAGACTTGGGAGAACCAGATTGGTACCATCATTGAGACATGAGCTGTACTAGGTGACCTTGGATCAATCTCTCTTGCTCAGTCTGACTTACCTCACAAAGTTGCATTAAGAATGTAAAGTGAGGAAGACACCCTTATACCACTGCCTTGAGCTTATTATTGTTAATATTTATTCAATTTATTTATTTGATTTATATACCGCCCATCTGATTGGAAGCCACTCTGGGTGGTTTACAGGACAAAACAGACTATTACAATATGTAACAGTACAAAACCATAATAAAACAAAAAAAAAGTAAAAATATAATTAAGTCAAACATCACTCATAAAAATCAGAGATAAGACAGACTAAGGGCAGACGAGAACAAGTCAAACACAGTGGAGCAACAAAACAATCAATAACCAGGGAAAGTAGATTTAAATAACCAAGGTTTTAATCATTTTTGAGGTCAGCAACGTGGGGGCCTGGCAGATCCCTGATGGGAATGGTTCTACAGTCTAGGGCAGTGGTGGCAAACCTTCGGCACTCCAGATGTTTTTGACAACTCCCAGAATGTCAAGCCTGTATTGCCAATGACAAAGAAGTGTGTGGGTTGTGGTCCAAAACATCTAGAGTGCCAAAGGTTTGCCACCACTGGTCTAGGGGCTGCCACTGAGAAGGCCCAATTCCTTGTTGTTGTCTTGCAGGCCTCTCTCGGTGTCGACACCCTCAGGTGACCTGCTTGTGATGTGCGAGTGACCTGGGCAATACTCTGGAATAGAAGCTGTTCTGACGGATAACGAGGTCCCGAACCTTTAGGGCTTTGTATGTCAGCATTATAACCTGGAAGTCTCTTAGATTAGAGCAGTGGTTCCCAACCTTGGATCACCAGATGTTCTTGGACTAAAACTCCCAGATGCCTTTACCCCTAGATGCTCTGGCCAGGATTTCTGGGAGTTGTAGCCCAAGAACATCTGGGCAACCAAGGTTGGAAAGGATTGGGTTTGATAATTTAATTTTACCAAATAAATTAATTTGACCTTTCCAAATAATCAAGGATATCTATGAATTGGTCCATAATGCACAAACTCACTCTGAATACAGGGTAATCATTTTGCTTATTCCCCTTCTTTTAAAATGGCCTTTCCTCCAAACAAAAGGGAGAAGAAGAAATAGAGGAGAGAAGGAAAAAAGAGTCTCCAAACCAAGTTGTTTCTTATTTCATGTTTGTACTTCAGCTTTTATTTATTTTCTCACCCACCACCACCTTTCATGAGTCCAGGTACAGATGTCAGAAGCAAAACAGAAAAACTGCCTCTTTAGATGATGGGAAGCCTTTCTATAAGACTTAACCCACCAGAGTGTTGGGGCTGTGACATGAAGATAATAAAGAGATGATTGCTGCAAAAGAAAATCACTTCTTCTAAGGAAAAGAGAGTTAGATGGGCTTCACCCCCCTTCTCTTTATCAACCGACAACTACTGTAGGTATTTCCCCTTGAGTATAAGCAATCTTCCTGTTCTCTCTCAGGTCAGATCCTCTGCCCCACCTCCCGCGTCTTCAGGCAAGCTGATGGCAAAACAAAGAGGCAAGCATAGATGCAGCTGGAGACGGGCTAGTCAGTTATGATTTCAAACCAGCAACTTCACTGGGCAGTCGAGTACTGCTCAGCTCAAGTCAAACTAGGCTCACATCAAGGTAACCTATGCTAAAGGATCCTACTCTTACACTGAAGATGGTTTCTGGCTATGGTCATTTTTAAACTTCTTTTGAAATTCTTCTGGTTTTCACAACTGGTTTAAGATTCCTTTTGGGTTTTAAATGGATTTTGCAGGTCATTCTGGAAGCTGCCTTAGGACATCTAGGTCTCAAAAAGCAGCTCTGAACATGCATGCAGAAAGAAACAAAGAAAACAAATGAAAGACAAAGGCTCTCTCAAGGCATGAGAAAGAGGGCGACTAGATGGGCATTTAGCCTGCTGTTTGGTGGATTCACACTTAACTGCGGGAGTGAACCTACCTACTTCCAAATAATTCCTATCTACACCTTTCTGGGTCCCTGTCAGGGGCTTCTACTTTTTTGGTACATGCAGGATTGCTCCGTTTTGGTTTGTTTCCAGTGCATGCAATCACTGGATTGAACCAAAGTGAACTTCCTGGTTCACTTTCCCCATATCAGTAGTGGTTTACACTGCTAACATAACCACTTAATGATATGGGATATCTGGAAATTTAAAAACATCATATTTCAGCTTTGTGGAACATATGGAGGAAGCACCTTTTAAAAAGCCTGTTAGGGCAGTGCTGATGCTTTGTATCTTTTAAAGAATTTATGACAAGGGTGAATAATTTACCAAAATGAAAGGAGCAATGTACCTGCCCCCAGAGGCCCACATCACTGCCACCACTGTGATGTGGTAGGTATAGCTGGACTGGTGGCTGAATCTGGAGGCAAGTGCAACAGCTCAACAGGTCAGAAAGGAACTGGCATGTTTTGCTGCATCATGGCACCCTAAATTAGATATGGGTGTGGGGCTAAATTCCAACAAAGAAGCAGCCTCGGGCACGTCATCTTTCACTCTCCCTGGTGCCAGTTGTGATGAATTCTAGAAAATTCATCTTTTGATCTGTCCTGTCATCTGTATAACCTGTTGATTCTTGGCCATGCCATGTCACACGCTATCATTTCTTTGAAGTCTGAGTTGGAAAGGGACACTGACTTCCTTGGTAAGTTCACAGGTGGATGCTAAGTCAAATGGGAGCACAAATGTTACATTTTCTCATCATCCAAAATGTTTGATGTGGTTGGCAAAATGTTTGATGTGGTTGTAAAATCGCAAATGGAAGGTACCTTACATTGCCTCTTCTGAATATCAAAGTTTATCTTCATCAAAGATGTTATGAGGGGATAGCAAACGGATAAACAGGGTTTTTACAATGTATTTCCCTTTATATCGAAGGAGCCTCTGGACCTCAAAGGGTTACACTTAGATGACAACAGATGACTCCTGTCAGTTAAGGAATCCACTTGTCAAAATACACATCCTATTCAGATGATGGAACACTTGAGGTCAATAGGAATGCGGTAGCCTTTTGTTTACTATCAAAGGAGAAAGTCTTTCCTTGTAGTCATGCTAATTGATGAGAGAGCCTACACCTTCCTGACTTAATTGGCATTCCTGAATCTGTTAGGTCTATAATAATGGGCTGCTTAACCAGATAGAGAGAGAGCTTCTACCCAGGACTATGCAGCCATGTGATCTCCATAGGGATGCTGGCTGAACGCCAGAGACACCAGCAGAATCTTTCCCTTCTTTTGGTAATGTGAGTATATTAGCCAGAATTAGCTAGTGTTATTATTTTCATGTCTGGGTTGCATATATTTCCCCTATTTTTCTGAAGTTGGTTTCTATATCTACTTTGTAAGGCTGTCTTAGAAATTTGCCTTTATTTGTAAAGCTCCAAAGGATTTGTACCTCTTGCCAGATGATGCTGACAAGAAGAGAGTCCTGTTTTTACTCTTGCTTTTTCTTTTTAAAATAAATTTCTTTTCTTTACCTTTTTACTGGAGTCTGTGTGTGTGCCTGAGGGGGAAGTCATTGCTAATTAACCAGAGCCTTAGCCAAGGCTGCACGCTACTGACTTTTCTGTGAGCAAGAAAGTTTCTCTTGATTGAACTCTATGGGACCTGGAGCAGAGTAGATGTTCCGAGGCTCCCGGGCAGAGGGTTGTTCAGAGGAGATAAATCCCTTTTTAGCTGGGGCATGGCGGGAGTAAGCTTACTCTCCCGGAATAAGCTGTGTCGCTAGTTAAACCGAGGATCCTTCTTGAATGATCCTGGGGCGTGTCAAGTGCCCAAATTATTATATTTTTGGTGGCAGCGGACAGATGGCATGTTGTAAACGTCCCGAAGGTGTCACACCGGTCAATCAGGAGCTGTGCAAGGACATGCATCATCCTGCCTCCCTGTCTGATTGGCCAGCGCCAGGGTGAAGGAAAGATGATGCATCAGAGGCTTGTTCCTGATTGGAATTTTGCTCCGCACTACCAAAAACAAGGTAAGAGACTGATTGATTTCATTCTGGAAGGTGGACCCCAGTACCGAGCAGCAGCTGTTCTGCCATGTTTCATTTAGGAACTGGACCCCTTCCAAAATGAAATACCCATGTCTACCCGAAATATATGTTTTCCTGGACTGACAAGAAGGGAAAGGAAACTGCTATAATTTGAGTGGCACAATGGAAAGTGTGATACCATGTGAAAGGTGCATGTGACCCATGAAATGTTTGTTCCCCATCCTATAATTATATAAAGCTTTTCCAAGCTTTTAAAACCCAATGCATTCTTTAAAAACAAAACAGATGGAATCAGTAAAGGAAAGGGTCAACAGTAATGACAAAACCCATCCAGATGAGTGAAAGAGGAAGGCTTCATGGTCTTACTAGAAAAAAAAACTGGGGGGAAAGGGGGTCCTCTGCATATCAAAGACAGTTGTTGCAGGGGCCACCAGAATGAAAGCCTTGTTTCATGCTGCCATTTTTGTGATCTCATACAACGAGGACATACAAATGAAAGTTTCTGCCAGCTGTCCCATGGTCTAATAGTTACCTCTTGACTAGTGATCTGCAGTTGTGGTGGCCATTCTAGGTCAAAAATAGTTGAGTTTTGAAGATTACTGGTATCAATGAAGTGTAATGCCATCAGTGTCATATTAATTCCCTGTGTCCAGCCCTCCTATGTGTAGTAAAAGATAGCCACATTTTCTCACAAAAATATGTATGTACTGCAGTAGAACATGGGGGAGAAACTTTGGTCTTTAGATTTATTTATTTATTTATTTATTTATTTATTTATTTATTTATTTATTTATTTTAACACTTATATACTGCCTGTCTTCCAGGGCAACTCCAGGTGGTTTACAACAAAATGAAAACAATAACAATAATGACAAACTAAATAAAACATCATAATAAAATTACAAGAAGGAATCATTGGCAAGATGGTGGGATAAGGGGGAAAAAATTAGCAGTCACCAAATGCCTCACAAAAAAGCCAGTTCTTTAAGGCTTATTCAAAGGCTGGCAGGGACTGTGCAAGGCGCAACTCACTCAGGAGATGGTTCCATAACACAGGACCAGCCACAGAGGGGGCTCGGTTGCATGTCACCATTTTCCAAGCCTCCCTGGGAGTGGCCACCTGAAGTGAGAGCACCTGTGACATTCTGGTTGGTCGGGCCTCAGTTGATCTTTGACAGATTCACTCTGCCAGGTATTCAGGTCCCAAGCCGTGGAGGGTTTTATAAATTAATACCAGGACCTTGAATCTTATTCAGGATGCAACGGGTAGCCAATGCAAGTGGGCCAGTACTGGGGTGATGTGGTCAAATCGAAGCACACCCGCCACCAGTCTGGCCGCAGCATTTTGCACCCGCTGAAGTCGCCGAATAAGAGTCAAGGGCAACCCCATGTAGAGAGCATTGCAATAGTCTATTCTCGAGATCACAAGCACTTGCACCACCGTTCTCAGGGAGGTCTCATCCAGATACGGATGAATCTGGGCAATCAGCCGAAGATGGAAAAAGGTGGTCCTGGACAGGGCAGCCACCTGGGCCTCCATAGAAAGAGCTGAGTCCAGGACCATGCCCAGATTCTGGACACTGTCCACCAGCTGGAGGGAAACACCCTCCAGACTGGGGAGAGGGCCTCTGCATCAGGAAGAGGGAGCCCCAAAGAACATAACCTCAGTCTTCTCTGGGTTGAGTTTGAGTCTGTTGGTCCTGGTCCATTCTATGACTGCATCCAGGCACAAGTCAAGGGGCTGTACAGCTTCAATTGCAGAGATGGAAAAGGAGAGATAGAGCTATGTGTCATCAGCGTACTGATGGCAGCAGACTCCAAATCTCCTAATAACCTCTGCCAACGGCCTCACATAGATGTTGAACAGCATGGGAGAGAGAGCCGACCTCTGTGGAACCCCACATGGGAGCATCCAAGGAGCCGAGAACTCCCCCTCCCCAAGCTGTACACGCTGGGGACGGTCCCCCAGGAAGTATCAGAACCAGCTGAGCACAGCGTGCCTGATCCCCACCCCGGAGAGCAGGTCCAGATGTTTTGACCTACAGTTTTTACCAGCCCCATTCAGCATAGCCAGTACTAAAAGGTGTGGGAGTGGTGATCCAAATGGATTGGAGGACCACAGTTGTGCTGTTAGTCTGAGAGAATGCATGAATGGCTCAAGACATAGTCACGCCTGAGGAGGCAGGGCCACAAATATGGTCATAGAGCAGATGCAGAGGACAGTAAACACTGGATCAACAGAGAACCTCTGTAGACAACAACCATGATGGCAAGAATATGCTGGGCCTCCATATTTGTGTGTACATCTTCTATTTACAGGATGTTATTTTGTGATGTTAGTATTGAGATATAAACATTGTGGGGGGGGGGAGTCCCTCCTGGATTGACATTTCCATCCTGATGATTGGTTGAATAAGATTTGATTGCCACATGCCGTCTGACATTTTGAGATTGGTGCTGAACTCAGAATCCCCTCTGATTCCGTGTTCCTGTACTTGTGGGCTGGGACCCTTTGGAAGGGAATTCCAAGAACAAACCATCTGTCCTCACCAAAAATTATTCCTTGCTGAATGTATGCACCTATTTAGACGCAATCCTATCAATTTCCATTTCTTTTACTAAGAAATGATAACACTGCCTTTGTCAGTGTTACTGGGGTGGAACAGACAGGAGGAGGGAACATACATGGTTGCTCCTTTTGAGATGAACTGCATATTGGTCGTACCACCCACTCCTGGCCTTATTTGCAAGTTTTACTTTCAGTATCAGGATTTAAGAGCAGCTGAAATCCATGTCGGTGGCATGTAACAAATAGTTGATGAATGGTGACCCATCTCATCTAAGCATAAGCATATGTAAGATTTTGGAGGTGATTGTATTTGGGGGAGGGGAAGTCACGGAAAAGTCTGTGCCACTAGGAAGGGAGGGAAAGCATTCAGCCAAACTATTTGCAACAATATTGTCATAGTAACCTATTCCTTGTGGAGTGTGATTATAGGAACTGGGTAGCAAGCGAAGTAGTAGCAAGAATTATTTTTTTCTTCTTCAGGGTTATCTAGCTTTGAAAGGATCATGTTCAAACCCTGAAGAGATAAAAGCGAGACTATACAGAATGTAAGCCGGACTGTTAAGCATTTCCATATGACAAACTTCTCTCTAGAGATCTGACCTGCCTGTAGATTCCCCAGTTTACAGATCTGAAGGAACCAGACCCACCCGCTCCTGCCCTGAAGAGAGGAAACTAACTCTGGCTTGCTTTTGAAAACTCGTTTGAAATTCTCTCTAGAAAAAAAATGCCCTCAATAATAATAATAAAAGAGAGAGAGAGAAAATATATCCATAAAAATTCAAAAGAAAGGGGGGGGGAACACACAGACACCATCAGCTGAGGTTTTAGAAACCTTCTCTTTAGATACAACTATAAAGAGAATATTGTGTGTAGACATTTCTGAAGAAAAGTCATGGCCCTCTTTAGAAGACAATCCCTGTCACTCTATTGGCCAGTAATATCCACTGGCATCAATTATTTTTTATACAGTTTATAGCATACAAGTGGCTCCCTGGATATCCATATGCTCTGGATATCAAATGTGAACTGAATACAAAAGTGAGGGATTAATTGGAGGCTTCCCTCACAAGGTGGCTATAAACAACAGATCTAGGGAAGAGCTGGAATAACTACTGAATGTAGTTATATATCTATAGTCCCTTATCTGTTTGTCATATAGTTGTGTATGAATGTCCTTCAAAATTCTCCATCAAGTTTGTGGGTACAGTAAAGCAAAAAGCATTGTGTGCTGCTTATATATTGCCCCATTGCATTTAAAGCACTCTCTGGCCTGTTTACAATTTAATTATTCAGGGTACACATCCCACCCCCCAAGTGAACTGGGTACTCATTTTATCAACCTTGGAAGGATTGAAGTTTACTATGAGCCGGCTCCCCTCCCACCTCATATTCATACTAGTCATGACCGACTCTAGGAGCAATGCTCATTCAAGCCAAAGAGCCAGTGTTGTGCAAGTCCATGGCCATGTGGCCGGCATGACTGTAAGGAAACACTGTTTTTACTTTCCCGCTTTTTATGGAAGTACATGTTTATCTAGTTGCATTTACATGCTTTCGAACTGCTAGGTTGACAGGAGTTCAGGTTAACAGCGGGAGCTCACTGCACTGCGAGGCACCCAGGATTCAAACTGCTGAGCTGCTGACTTTGTAGCTGACAGTTTTCAATGCTCTAGCCTGCTGAGTCGCCATGCCTACCTGTGACTGAATCCAGATCGCGATCAGAGTTTTGGCTGTTGCACAGGCGTTTAGCGACTACGCCATGAAAAACCCAAATCTTTGGTAGAAGAACTAAAATCTTACAGCTATAAAATTAATGGAAGCAGTGCAGAGTTAACACAATTAATAGAGTGAAGTAATCATTTAATCTATTGCATATATAATGTACGTTATGCCTTGGTAATTGTAAAGAAGAAATAATTAACTTATTGTTTTGAAAGAATGAATTATTGCAAGCAACTTATTGTTGTGAAAGAATGACTTCCAAGCCCTCAGCTTTTGGGGCTTGTAAGAAGAAGGCTTCATTCCAGTTAGATATATAAATGGGTTCCATATTCTGAGTCAGAGCAAGGATCCATGAAAAGCAGGAAAGTTGCATACTCAGAAAGACAGGGCTTCCTTAGGATGCCAAGTAGACATGGGCACGACTTGGCGAAATTCTCGTTTCCGTTTCCGTTTCTCGTTTCCGTTATGTAACAGAACAAAGAACGACCATTACTCTGCCAGAACTCGAACTCGAACCGACTAAAGAAAAATTGGGACTGATTTGTTGTTGTCGTTCCTGGCATCACAGTGATCGCGCGATGCCAAGCGGCACAGGAAAAAAGTTTTAAAATAAAAAATAAAAAATAATAAAAACCCTGATTCCCGGCCAAAAAAGCAGGCGAAAATATGCCTGCCTGAGGGCACCTACCAGAGGGGTGGTTTCTGGGGGGGGGTCCCCAGCCTCCCTCCCTCCTCTCCTGGGCTGCGCAAAGTGCGCATCCTCATTGAGTCGCCACTCGCCAACTCGCCAAGCGGCGCGGCAGAGAAAAAACGTTTTAAAAAAACTGATTCCCAGCCAAAAAAGCAGGCGAAAATATGCCTGCCTGAGGGCACCTACCAGAGGGGTGGTTTCTGGGGGGGGGGGTCCCCGGCTTCCCCCCTCCTCTCCTGGGCTGTGCAAAGTGCGCATCCTCGTCGAGTCGCCAACTCAAGCGGCGCGGCAGAGAAAAAAAGGTTTAAAAAAAAAACCTGATTCCCGGCCAAAAAAGCAGGTGAAAATATGCCTGCCTTAGTGAGGGCACCTACCAGAAGGGTGGTTTCTGGGGGGGGGTCCCCGGCCTCCCCCCATCTCCTCTCCTGGGCTGCGCATCCTCGTCGTCTCGCCAACTCACCATGCCATGCGGTGCGGGCGGGGAATCCAAAATGGGGCGACCGCAATATTTATTTTGAAATTGTGTGGTCCAAAAACACACCAAAGCACCACAGAAACATGCGAAAATAGCTATTTTAAAACTGCCTGAATTTTTTCAGTAGCAGCAGTGGGTTTTTCTTGCAACCAAACGTCTCCAATTTATTTTATTTTATTTTATTTTTATTTTTATTTTTTTACACCTGCGCAATGATGGGCTGGCCATGGGAGTGGACCATGCAAATTTTTGGAGCCATTCCACCAATTGCATGGCCACTTGGCCAGGTTTTGACCAAGACTTCTGGGATGTGCCAGTCGGGCATAAAAAGCCACTAACCCTAGCCCGAACCCGAACCCGAACCCTAACCCATACGCCAGTACACTGTCCTTCTTAGAGGGTCAGAGAGGCACCCAGAGGTGCACCCCAGTAACTCACCCTAACCTTACCCGTAACCCTAAGCCTAGCCCTTGCACTAACCCATAACCCCAAGCCAGATCTGTGTACTCGCATTGCACTACAGCAAGTACACTTCCCTTCTTAGTGAGTCACAGTGGGCGCCCGTAGGGGTCCTCTCTCACTTCGTTCCCCAGCCCAAGTGCACCGCAGGCAGTGAGTCACAGAGGCACCCGAAAGAGAGGTGCCTCTGCCTGCTGCAACTGCAACTTAATGGTATGCATATCCAATTGGCTATGCATGCCATTTTGTAGCGGGCCAGAGGAGGCACCCACCCCAGAGAGGGGCCTCCAGGAGCCCGCTTTCCCTTCATGGTGGGCCAGAGGAGGCACCCACCCGAGAGAGGTGCCTCCAGGAGCCTGCCTGCCCCCAAAACCAGTACTAACGACAGACGAAAAACCGACAAACAAAATGACAAATTTTTGGAAAATTTCGCGAAAAACAGAAACGAGCCAAAACAGACCAGCTCCGACACACGACAACTCGAAATGTAATTTTTCCTGGTCATGCCCATCTCTAATGCCAAGTAGTCTCGGTGTCCAGTTCTCAGATTACTGATTTAAGTCTCAGTAAATCGGTATTCCTCCTTAGGACGCAGGACAAAAGGCAAATTTCAAAGCAAACACTGCTAATGGAAGAGAATATTTAAATTTGATATGTGAAGTGTTTTCAAAATCTGGTCACCCATCTCCACTCATTTTCAGCTGTGATCAAGACTCAAGGTGGAGCATTTTTATGTGCTAAAATAATAAATAAATAATAAAATAATTAGTGTTTATATTTAGGTCATTGACCTGATTCTTCCCAAGAGAGGAACTCAAGATGGCTTACGGAGAATCTAAAAGCCAAGTATTAAAACAGCTAAACATACAATACATTGCAATGTAAGGGTTTATAAATGTGTGGCCATTGTGGGTCTGTCCCTGGTCTCAGGTTTTGGCTCTGAAACCTCGTGTAACGGTGTGCCGCTGACCTGATAACCCTACATTGGAGGCTCTTCCTCACCTTCATAGGGTTCCCTGTGTGAAATATATCCTTCAGATGGAGGCACTGGGTAATGAACTCCCAACCTGGACCATATGTGCACAAAGCATTTGCTGCAAGATTAAGCTATGACCCATTACTTTCTCCTCCCCAAAGGCTGGCTAATTAAAAGGCTCACTAACTTGAGGAATGCCAATTATGAGCAGCTAACATTAGCCCAGCTATGGACAAAAGCCAGGCCTGCCTATACCCTGTGGGCCTATTCAGCAGTAACATAGTTGTCTGCTAGCAAAGAAGAAGAAGAAGAAGAAGAAGAAGAAGAAGAAGAAGAAGAAGAAGAAGAAGAAGAAGAAGAAGAAGAAGAAGAAGAAGAAGAAGAAGAAGAAGAAGAAGAAGAAGAAGAAGAAGAAGAAGAAGAAGAAGAAGAAGAAGAAGAAATGGGGGTGGGGCAGAGAAGACTTCTGCTAACAGCCTGAGCCATCCTTTTGATGAATTCCCCCATACATTTCCCAATTGCTCTCTATATGCAGAAAGAACAGAAGCCACTCAGGCGGTATGTGGATTTACTTCAAATGTGGACTCACTAGACCCTTCACTGCCCGTGCGGAGCTGAAGCTGGAAATGAATTATTACCAATGGTAAGCAGAGCTTCCCCTGACCCACTGTAAAATGTCACAAGTCATTAAATAAATAATAATTGTGCTAAAACCAAATGACACTTCTAGGTGTTTGTAACATCAGTTTTAAAGATAGAAAAATTACAGTTTTAATTCCAAGCATGTCATGAGTCACTATTACCATGGCAGTGTTACATATTTCCTAAGTAGTTTCTCAAAAGGTGATTAGTTAGATCCAAAAAACGAGCTAGATTATTGAAATTGGCTGGGCGTAGATCAGCTTACAATGAAGAAGATGCCTTTTCATGTTGAGGGTAGAAAGAGAAGGACCTCCTTGAGTTTCCTAGATTGCTCTTTACTTTCTCTTACCTGTGCTCACCTTCCCTCTAGCTATGTGTACATCAGTAGGTTGATGGTTTTTCCTTTCCTTCTTGACTCTCTCTGGGAGATGACATGCCTTGTCTTCATGCTTGAGCAGTGAGGGGGCAGCCATGGCTCTCTAGTGACCTAGGATTCACATAGCCTTTCCTATCTCAGTGTGTTTCTGTAATAAGCATTCACTTTCTTGTCTTTCCAGAAAAAAAGAGGGTGGTGGTCTCCAAAATACTCATAAGGCAGCACCTCAAAGTACAGCGTCAACCAGGAGTGAAGCCATGTGGTGTTTCTTCTGGACTAGGGATGGGCAGGAAACTAAAAACGAAATACTGTTTTGTCATTTTGTTACATAATGAAACAAAAAAAAAATGAGGAAGCAGCTTCTCGTTATAGATGAAACAAAATGGTCCTTTATCCATTGAAATGAACCATTTCATTCCATCTTTTTCAGGCTCCTGCCAAGCTGTCAATGGCTGGACCCCTTTAAACCTGGCCCAGTTGGTACCAGGGGGACCCTCTGGTACAGACTGGGCCAGGTTTAAAGAGGTCCAGCCATTGACAGCTCAGCAGAAGCCCTCTGAAAATTCTCGGGAGGGCAGTGCGATCGCCAGAACTGCCCTCTCAACCATTTTCCGAGGGCTCATAAGATGTACAATGGCCTGTTAGGTAGACAACAGTCTCAACAGCCTTAAGGTGAACAATGTCCTAGGTGCTGAAACCCATCAAGTATGGGTTGCTAGCTATGGCCTTGGTGCTGTTGTGAAGTATTTTTTATTTGTCTGGGTATTGATGAAATCACTACCTGATAAGCAGCAGATAGACTTTGCCTGAATCCCCCACCTCTGTTGAGAGAAGGTGTTTCAAATACTCTCATTAAATGGGTTCCCTGACCCCCCCTCTCTCAAACCACCTATCTTCTCTGTCTAATTTGTGTACATCTTCATATTTAAATGAGTGCCCTTTGTCCTTCAAATGGAGATGTACTGCTGATAGTGTCCTGAGCTGTTGTCCCTTCTATGTTGGGCCATCCTCCTATTTAATGACTGTTTAGTCTCTCCAATGTAGAGGTCTGCACACTCCTCACTACATTGGACCACATATACTATATTGCTCCTTTTGTGTTTTCATGTTGGGTCCTTTGTGTGGATGAGTCTCTGCCTTAGTGTGTTTGTGGGTTTGAAAAAAACAGGGATGTGGTATTTGCCAAAAACCCTTTTAAGCTTTTCCAACACTCCAGCCATGTAGGGAATGACCAGATTCTTCTGTTGGTTCTGGGTCTCAGGCTGATCCATTGTTCTTCTGGGTTGTCAGACTGCTTTATTGAAGGCCCACTTTGGATATCCACAGGCTTTAAGTGCTGTCTTCAGGTGCCTGTTTTCCTTCTTCTTGGCTTCTGTGGAGGTGGGGATGCTCTCTGCTCTGTGTTTTTGGGTCCTGATGACTCCTAGTTTGTGTTGTAATTAGAGATGGCCACAAAATGGAAAAATGTTGTTTCATTTTCATTCCGTTTTGTGGCCCATCTGGATTCGTTTCATGTTTGGAAATGATTTTTTTAAAAAAAAATCATTTCATTTGTCGTTTCTCTTCAATTTCCGTTCTTGTCTCCACATGCAGAGGCTGGAACAGGTCTCTTTCTTCTCCTCCATCGTGGATGACAGTGCCAGCATGCTGTCATCTCCTGCGGGGAAGATCCCTTTAAAGACACCCCCTTTCCCACCTCTGCATGCGGAGGCGAGAACAGGGATCTCTAGACATTCTCCCCACCCCCACCCCGTGGCAGATGACAGTGCCGGGCGCACTGTCATCCCGCCACAGTGGAGATGCCTTGACAGAGGGCCGCGGGATCGGCTCCGCAAGCAGAGATCCATTGAAAGGGGACAATAATATGGCAAACCCTTTACGAAATAAGTTTGTGGCAAAATGTAGTCTATGCATGAAAGCCAAATTAATAGTAGTAACTAGTGGCTGGAAGGAGATGCTGTCTTCAGTATGCAGTCCTGTTTGAGTTAGGTTCAATCCCCATGTTTGATTGTAGACGGTGCCTTGTTTAGATGTTCATTGTAGCTTCCATATTTCAATGAAAGAGAAAAAGAGGTTCTTGTAGTCATTGTTGTATTTAAGCAACTGTAGAAGGCCCTTAGATGCCCTAAGCCATGCATGCCCAAACTTCAGCCCTACAGATGTTTTGGACAGCAACTCCCACAGTCCTTTGCCATTGGCAATCTAAGCTTAGAATTCTGGGAGTTGTGGTCCCAAACATCAGGAGGGTCGAAGTTTGGACATGCCTGCCCTAAGCACATCCGATCTCGCCTGATTTAGGAAGCTAAGCAGGGTTGCCCCTGGTTTGCCGCTCCGTGGACGGGACTCCGCCCACGGGGCGTACTTGCCTGCCTCCCCGGATGGAGAGACAGGCAGGACGCATGGAGCGTCCAGAGGGGAGGGGGGAGGAGCGCCCCTTAAAAGTGGCGGCTCCAACCCCCTCCCACATCCGTTTGGTTGGAGCGTTCGGCAGGAGAAGACCTGCCGTTCGCTCCTCGCCCGGCCAACGCTGCGGAACTCGCACGTGGCGGGCGCCATCTTGGGCCGCTGCGCTGCGGCCCGCACCGAACGGAGGCCTCGCGCCCGGCCTTCCAGCCTGGCGGCTGCGGTCCCGCAGCTGCGGCGCCCGCGGAGCCGCCTGGCAGCTGATCGCGGCCGCGTTATCGGCGGCCGTAGACGGGGCAGCGCGGCCGCGTTCTCGGCAGCCTCCTGGCGGGGGCAGGCCGGGCGGCGCGGACGCGTCCCAGGTGGCGGCGGCCCCCAGTGCCGGGAGGCCCGAGCAGAGGCAGCCGGACGCCCCAAGGGACGCCTGGACCGGGACCTGGGGGAGCGGCAACGGCCCTCCCCCCGTGTGAGCGGGGCGCCACGCGGCTTCCTAACCCCCAGCCCACCCGCGACCCCTCTGCTGCCCCTCCCGGGCAGGGGCCCCACCTGGGGGGTAGCGGGTTTCCCCTGGGGACCGCGGCCTGCGGGGAGGGCACCGGACCTGTGAGTGGGTGCGGCCTTGCGGGTGGTGGGCCTTGCTCCCATAGCTGGGCAGCCAGCACCAGCCAGCCGGCCAGCCCCGCAGGCTACTGGGCCTAGGCCCATAGGGCAGTGTTTTTCAACCTTTTTTGGGCAAAGGCACACTTGTTTCATGAAAAAAATCACGAGGCACACCACCATTAGAAAATGTTAAAAAATTTAACTCTGTGCCTATATTGACTATATAAAAAGTAATTTTTCAATTTTTCCCACGGCACACCTGGCAACATCTTGCGGCACACTAGTGTGCCGCGGAACAGTGGTTGAAAAACACTGCCATAGGGGACAGAAGGAAGCCTTTTACTAGGCCTGGCTAGGCCATCTCCCCACGGCCTTGGGTCAGTAACCCCCCCCACGGGCAGGGGGTATCGAGGGCGGGGGTCAGTTGGGGGGAGGATACCCCCCCATACAATCATACACATCGGTCCTTGGGTGGTGGGACCCGGCGGGCCCGCAGGCGAGGGAGTAGGCCGGATTGCGGGCCTTGCCTGAGTTGTTGCCAGGGCCCTTGGCCAATTCTACGATGGCTCCTGGGAAGGGGAAGGGTAAGAGCAGGGATAAGCAGCCTGCAAAAAAGCCACATCCCGCTCCCCAGCTCTCGGAATCCTCCTCAGAGGAGGAGGGATGGCCCATATGGCTGGAGCTGGAGTCACGCTTGGTGGCTCTAGAGACAGCTAGGGGAGTGCAGGCTACGGAAGGCCCGCAGGATGCGCGGCCTAGGGTAGGAACCCGGCCTTCCAAGGCCCGCAAGCGAGCCCAGCTGCGGGAGATGGCCCAGAATTTTTCTGCTCGCTTTGCAGCCCTGGAGCAGATGCAGTCCACTGCTGGAGTGGCCAGGGAGCCAGGCCGCTCGACGGCGCCCGCCCGGCGGCAGAGAACGGCACCGCGTGGCCTGCCCTCAACGCCCACCGGCCCGGAGGTAACGGGTGGAAGGGAGGACGATGGCGCTGAACCGGCGGCGGCGGAGATCCCCACCACAAGTGAGTTGGCTGGCGCACCGGAACTAGCACCCACATCGGGGTGGCCTTGGCCGGCGGCCTCGGCCGCCCCGGGGATGCCTGCCCCGGCGGGTTGGCCGGCGCAGGCGGCCTGCCCCGTACCGGCAGCCCCGGGCACGGGGTCAGCATGGAGTAGCTCCCCGCTGCCTGCGCCGGGGGTGGTTCACGGGGCGGGCGTGCCTGCCGCCGGTTGGCAGCCCGGGCCCCCGGGGATGGGAGGCACCCCACCGCGCTCTCCGGCCACCGCTCCGCTCGGCTGGCCCCTCGGGCAGCTTCCCGCTTGGCTGGCGCCCGGCCAGCTGCCTGCAGGTGCTTCGGCATGGCCGTGCCTTGGTGCGGCTCCGAGCTACGCGGGGGTTACCGGGGGCGCACTCCCTTATGGGGACTACGCCTCACCATTCGGACACCACCTACCACAGGCCACGAAAGAGAAAATTTGGAGGGGAGAATTCATCGACATCTTTAGTCTGTTAAACCGTGACCTAGATACCAAGGAGTTGGAGAAGGAAGACCCGCAGGACAGGGAGCGTAGGCTGCGCAAGAAGCCGGAGCGCTCTTGGGCAGCATGGCTTCCGGCTTACCTCATTTATATGTCCTTAACCTTGCAAGCCCATCCCTGGCGGGCGCAGTCCATGCTTAAATACTTGGACCTTATCTACCGCGCCTTTGTGGACTTCCCGGGTCATACATGGCTGCAATACGACGAGGAATTTCGTCGTAGGGCGGCCTTGGAGCCCTACCTGAGGTGGGACGAGCCACTGCCCCCGGTGTGGCTGCAGTTTATGACCCCAGTCCGCCCAACATTGGGAGAGCGTTATGACAGTGGCCATCTCATACGTAGGGGGGCCCAAAATCCTGCTGCCCGCACCCCGGCGGGCCAGTCGGTTCAAGTCCGGCTGGTCTGCTGGGACTACAATGGTCAGGGGGCGTGCAACCAGAAGCCGTGCCGTTTTAAGCACGAGTGCTCCGTCTGCGGGGGGCAACACCCTTCCATCAACTGCAGTAGGGCCCACCCACAGCAGGGTAGGGGGCGAGACCCAGGGGGTACCCGGAAGTCAGGACCTGGGGACGGCGCCCCTCCAAAAGGGCCCCAGCCCAATCAAGCTTGAAGTGCTGAGGCGGTGGGCAGCGGACTACCCCGACCGGGAAGCGGCGGAGTTTCTAGTTACAGGTTTTGAGTTTGGTTTCCGTATCCCATTTCAGGGCCCCAGGTTGCCCTTCTCGGCCCACAACCTTAGGTCCCTTCGGGGCGCTGAGGGGGTGGCGGCCGACAAGATCTTTAAGGAGGTGCGGGAGGGCCGGGTCCTCGGCCCCTTCCGTCGCCCTCCGGTGCCCAATTTGAGAGTGTCCCCATTGGGACTGGTCCCCAAGAAAGCCCCTGGCGAGTTGCGGCTTATCCACCATCTCTCGCACCCAACCGGCGCCTCACTGAATGAGGGCATCCCCCACGAGCTGTGCGCGGTCCGGTATACATCTTTCGATTCAGTCGTGCGCATGGTGCGCTCCTGTGGGGTGGCTGCGGAGATGGCGAAGTGCGACATAAAGTCGGCCTTCCGCCTCCTCCCTGTCCACCCAGCGGACTTTGAACTCTTGGGTTTCAAATTCCAGGACCAATATTTCATGGACCGCGCCCTGCCGTTTGGATGCTCGGTGTCTTGCGCGGTTTTCGAGAAGTTCAGCACTTTCGTGGAATGGCGCTTGCGCCGGGTGACGGGATGGTCGAGTACGGCCCATTATTTGGACGACTACCTGTTCTGTGGCCCCCCCGGGTCGGGCAGGTGTCAACTCCTACTGGATGGATTTAGGGCGCTGGCCGGGGAGTTGGGCCTGCCGCTAGCCGAGGAGAAGACCGAGGGTCCCCTGACAGTGCTCACCTTCCTAGGGATCGAGATTGATACCGTGGCGCAGGCGTGCCGCCTCCCCGAAGACAAATTGGTGTCCCTCCAAAACAGAGTTAGGGAGGCCCAAGCGCGGACGAAAATCTCGCTCAGGGAGCTACAGGAGTTGGTGGGCCACCTTAACTTCGCGTGTAAGGTGGTGGCACCGGGGCGGGCTTTCCTCCGCCGCCTCTGCGCGGCCATGTCAGGTCTGCGCAGGCCTGCGCACAGAACCAGGGTCACCGCTGACATGAAGGAAGACTTGGCGGTTTGGCGCACCTTCCTGGACGGATTCAATGGGGTGTCCTTCTGGAGGGACGAGCTTCACTTGGGGGCCCAGTTCCAGGTGCAGACCGACGCCGCGGGGGGCATCGGGTTCGGCATATTCTGGAAGGGGCAGTGGGGCAGCGGCACTTGGCCCACGGCATGGCACGAGGCCGGCATTACACGTGACCTGACATTCTTGGAGCTATTCCCCATCTGGGCCGCGCTGTATACCTGGTCGGAGGACTGGGCCAACTCGGTGGTTCGCTTCTGGTGCGACAACCTGGCGGTGGTCCATGTCATTAACAGCCTTACATCACGCTCGCCCAGGGTGATGTGCCTGGTCAGGGCCTTTACACTCAGGGCCCTACAATATAATATCGTGGCCATCGCTCGACACGTGCCCGGGGTAGAGAACAACATAGCTGACGCATTATCCCGCCGACAGGCCGAGCGTTTCCGGGCTCTCGCCCCAGGAGCGGCGGCGCTTCCAGTGGAGATCCCGACGGAGGTATGGCGGGTTGGCGACAGGAAGCTGACAGGGCGCTTTGCCTCTCAGTGGCCCCCAGGACACGCAGGGGATACGCGGCCATGATGGAGGAATTCGAACTATTCCGTGCCGCTCAAGGGCTGGGCCAGATCTGGCCCCTACCTGTAGACCACCTGCGTATCTTCCTTGTACACCTCCATAGGAAAGGACTGGCCCCGAGCTCCATGCAGGGAAAGCTGGCGGCCCTGGCATTCCATTCTAAGCTGCGGGGTTACGGGGACCCCACGGGGGACTTTAGAATACGGGGTATGGTAGCGGGGTGGAGCAGAGAGAGGGGGAAGACCCCGGACCCCCGTTCCCCAGTCACCCCTCAAATCCTGCGGGCAATGTGCGCCAGGTGGCACACGGTCTGCCACGACGCCTTCAAGGCTGCCCTCCTGAAAGCGGCGTCACTTCTGGCCTTTTTTGGCGCTTTGAGGGTCGGTGAGCTGGTAGCGGCGGGCAAGCGGGACAACTCGCTTACCGCCCTCCTCGCATCAGACGTGGCACTTGAGCCCTGCCAGCTCACCATTCGCCTGCGGAGATCCAAAACAGACCAAAAGGGCAGGGGAGCGCTCATTATCTTAGGCACTTGCTCGCAGGAGCTTATCTGTCCTGTCACAGCCCTGTGGGCTTATATGGCCATGAGGGGACTTCACGAGGGTTATCTCTTCCAACATAAAGATGGTTGGCCATTGACTAAATTCCAATTCGGGCGGCTTTCTGGTAAGGTACTGAGGGACCTGGGTTTAGGATCCCTGCGCTTCGGCACGCACTCCTTTCGTATTGGCGCGGCCTCCACGGCCGCGGCGCTGGGGTATGGGCAGAGCGACATCCGCCGGCTGGGCAGGTGGTCCTCCAATTGTTACCGGCGGTACGTGCGCCCGCTTCCGGCGCTCTAACCTGTTTTTTGTGTCTTCCCAGGCCTGCTTCCCCGCAACTCCCGCGCCAGAGTGGTGTTCATCGGCCACAGTTACGTGTACTGGGCCGAACGGTATGCTCGCAGGTCTGGCTGGGGACCCAACCTGGGGCTGGGCTATCAGGCCACTGTGTAATGGTGGGGGAAGCGGGGGATGCGATGGAGGGAATTCCTGGGGGTGGCCTCGGCCGCAGCAGCCGGCAGGCCCCCGGACATGTTGGTCGTCCACTTGGGGGGCAACGACTTGACCAAACAAACCGGCAAGTCTTTGGTGCTGGAGATTTTGCGGGACCTCGGCATTTGGAAGTCCAGGTATCCGGCCTCCCGCGTGGTTTGGTCAAATATGATACCCCGCCAGCGCTGGGCGGCCGCCTGTGACCCGAGCAAGTTGAACCGCTCGCGGCGGGGGGTGAACAAAGAGGTCTGCCGGGCAGTGCGCCGGGACTTTGGGGCGGTGGTGGGCCACCCGGAATTCCACGTCGGCAGGGGCGAGCTCTACAGGCCTGATGGGGTGCACCTGTCCGACGTGGGTACGGAACTGTTTTTGCGGGATTTACGGGAGGGCCTGGCCGAGGAGTTGGCTAGGTGGGGGGACCGGGGCCATAGCACAGCTAGGCCCCCGGCCTTGGCGGCGGAAGCGGTTTCAGGCAGCGGTGAGTAGCTTAAACATCTATCACCAGATACCCGATAGCCAAGGTCCTGCCGATCGAGAGGTCACAGGGCCTGGTGGGGGTAAAGCTGGACGCCTCCCTGCGCAGGGGGTAACCCAGCCTTAAGCTATAAGACGCAGGGAGGGATAATATCGGGCCGGCCTGGGTGGCGTTGTCGTTCGACCGCGCCATCCAGGGGTCAAACTCGCCCCATGCTGCCTGGTTGGAGGGGCCTGTAATGACCCCGGGGTTCCAACCATGAACGCTGAAGCCAGGCCCTCCCCTGTTATGGTTGTTGTCGTTGAAAGTTCTGTTTAATAAAGTGTGGCCCAGTTTCACCCCACATTACTGCCTCGTCTCGTTATTCCGGGTGGGTGGGCAATAGGACTTGGATGGGAGACCACCAGGGAATACCAGGTGCTGTAGGGGCCTGGAGTAGGAACTGGCAAACCACTCCGGTATTCCTGCCAAGAAAACTCCATGGACATGGGGTCACGGAGAGTCAGTCATGACGATAACAATGCAACACACCCACACACACAACAGAAGGCCCTCAGTCCCTAGTTGCCAAAGGTTAATTCCAACATGTGTATGTATGGCACTGGATTGGAGACATATTGCTGTCCAAAATGGATCTCATATTTATCCAACCAGTTCTGCTAGATCATACATTTGGGGTAATCTTTCTGCACCATTCAGGCATTGTCTCTTCCTTTCTTCTGTTCCATATCACTCCTCTGAATTGTTGTTTAATGTTTTTTTCCTTACTTGATGAATCTCAAGGGAATGTGTGAATGGACTCCACTGACAAGTATTGTGCTTGAGGTGACTTCAGAGTTATCTGAGTGATGAAACAGCCATTCACACATGCAAGTTGATGTTTGATCCCACAGTCATATATATACCTTGGGTGCCTGCCAGCCCTTCAGTTTTCTATTCTACCCACAATGAACTGCCACAGCTTTCAACAGGCATTGCCAGCCCTGTTGGTATGGTCCAAGAGTCTTATGTTATTTCTTCCAGTTGGTACAAACCAGAATGTCTTTATCTTTACTTTAGAAGGTTGATCTAATTTGTTAAATTAGCAGAGCAGTTTAAGTGATCTGAAGGTAATATTTAAATCCTCTAGTAGGGAAACTGACTTCTATCTCTCAATATTTAATATTGCAGAAGGAAATGGGAGGGGAGGCATACACACAGTACTCACTTTGTGTTTTATCACCAGCTACTCAGTCAAAGTAGAATTCATAACAGATAGAGACAAATCATCTGATGGCAGAGGTTAAAAGAAACCTGTTACTATGACTACAGATAGGGTCAGATAACGAAATGAACAGCCACTTTTGATCTTCAAAAAACCCTTTTTCCTTTGCTCTCTCCCCTGTTATCTGGACCACTCCATCAAACACCTAGCAGATAACAGAGTTGAAAACCCAATCGACCTTCAAGAAAGACCAGACAAGTTGGAAAGTCTGTGTAAAGGTTATTCTTACAGTGGAAAGGCCTCTGATGACATTTTTGTATATGTGTATGTGCCTGCGTATTTATGAATTTGACTAAAGCAGCAGGCTGCAGTTCAAAAGAGGTTACTGGTGTGCTTAATGCCAGTGTAGAAACTTAATACTGACAACCGGGCATGTTTAAGGGAAACGAACGCCAAAATAAAATGTGGAGAGGAAGAAATGCACAAGGAACTATTTGCAGACTTCAGGTAATGGTGGTGGCATTGCACCAATTTAATGTACAATTGAATTAACAAAAAAGGGTGGCCAAGCTTTGGTGTCATCCTCAACCTAAATATTAGTCAAAAAAAGGAGGGGATGTTAGGATGATGCTGTCATTAGCAGCAGCCTTCAGGCAGTGTGAAGATTTTGGATGACTTCTCCAGCCTTCATTCCCAGGAAAGGAAAAAAGACAATGACTTAATGTTTTAAACTACAGCCATCCCCCACCATTTCACGTTTCATATAATGAGGTCGCGATATATTGTGGGTAGACATGGGCACGGAGCGGCGAAATTCTCGTTTCCCTTTTTGGTTATCGTTATCGTTACGTAACGGGTAACGGTAACGAGAATTAATCTGCTCCAGCTCGAACCCGACCCGATAAAGATAAATTGGGTCTGATTTTTCGTTGTCGTTCATGGCATCACGGCAATTGCGCGATGCCAGGCAGCACAGAAAAAAAGTTTTTTTTAAAAAAAAAAACCCGATTCCCAGCCATAAAAGCAGGCAAAAATATGCCTGCCTCAGTGAGGGCACCTACCAGAGAGGGGTGGTTTCTGGGGGGGTCCCTTGCCTTCCCCCCGTCTCCTGTCCTGGGCTGCTAGTACCAGGCTGGGGGGGGGCATCCTCATTGTCTCCATTTGCCATGAGGTGGGGGAGATCCAAAATGGCGACCGCAATATTTATTTTAAAATCGTGGTCCAAAAACCCACCAAAGCACCACAGAAACGTTTGAAAATTAGGTATTTTAAATGCCTGATTTTTTATAGTAGCAGCAGTGGGTTTTTCTTGCAATAAAACGTCTCCATTGATTTTATTTTATTTTATTTTATTTTTATTTTTTTACACCTGCGCAATGATGGGCTGGCCATGGGATGGGACCATGCAAATTTTTGGGCCCATTCCACCAATCGCATGGCCAGGTTTTGACTGAGACTTCTGGATGTGCCAGAGGGCATAAAAAGCCCACTAACCCTAAACCTAACCCTATCCCTAACCCTAACCCTAACCCTAATCCATACGCCAGTACACTGTCCTTCTTAGTGGGTCAGAGGCACCCAGAGGTGCAGCCCACTAACCCACCCTAACCTTAACCGTAACCCTAAGCCTAGCCCTTACCCTAACCCCAACCCTAACCCAGATCCGTACGCAAGTACGCTTCCCTTCTTAGTGGGTCAGAGTAGAGGCACCCAGAGAGGTGCCTCCCAGCCAGAGCCCACTACCCCTACCCCTAACCTGTATGCCAGTACGCCAGTATGCTTTCCTTCTTAGTGAGTCAGAGGCACCCAGAGAGGTGCCTCTGCCACTTACTCCCCAACCCTAACATAATGTAATGTATGGTACGCGGCGGCTACGCGAAACGCTTCCCTTCCCTTCCCTTCTTAGTGGGTCAGATGTCAGAGGCACCCAGAGAGGTGCCTCCCAGAGCCCACTTACCCCAACCCAACCCCAACCCCAACCCTAACCCCAACACAAACGACAAACGACAAATGGAAATGACAATTTTTTGAAAATTTCCGTGACAAACGGAAACGACCCGAAACGGACTCGTCCCGACAAATGACAACTCGAAACGTCATTTTTCCTGGTCGTGCCCATCTCTAATTGTGGGGCCTCAGTATATGAAACAAAGGGCTCCTGGGGCAAGCTGCATGGGCCCATTTGAGGCCTCCTGCACTTACAACAGGCATGGCACTGTCCCAAACAGGCCTCCGAAGGGCTTCCCAGGCCTGTCTGATGCCCCGGAAGTGGTTTCCAGTGAACTGGAATTGACTTCTGGATCACTGGAAACCATTTCTGTGGCCTCTGACAGGCCCAGGAAGCCTGTTGGAGGCTGGTTCAGGGCAGCACCAGGCGTCAAATAAGTGTAGGAGGCCCCAGAGAGCCCCCCCCCAGCCCCGACCCAACCCATCATCCACACATCGTATATTTTCCATTACCGTGGGTTGGGTCAGGTCACTAACCCCCGCAATAGGCGGGGAATTACTGTATTATACATGACACATCAAAAGTGAAGAAACCAAACCAGACCAAATACAAAAATATCTCAATAAGACCAAACCCTGATCCAAGGAGTTTGCAGTGAAAATGCCAACATTCTTGTGCCTTGTAAGATAGGTGGACAACTTGTAACTTTGAAGAAGTTCCTGAATATCTTCCATCAGCATTAACCAGTACAAACAATGGCAAAGGATTATGGTGGTTCAACAATATTTGGAGGCCTACCAGTTAACCAGCTTTGCGACTCAGGGAGAAAGGGATAAAAAAAATTGTTTTTAGCTCCATCCAATATATTTTTGTTAGCTAGATAGCTCAGTGGTTTAGATGCCTGGCTTTGGAGCCAGAAGTTGCACGTTTGATACCGCAGTGTGCCTAATGTAAGGAAAGTCAGCCTTACAGTATGTTGCCTTGGACCATTTAGCTTTCCCTGAATGATGGACTCCCTATTGTGTGACTTTTAGATGGATTACCATGCAGGATTGCATTGACTGATTTCATAAGAACACCAGTGTTTTCCATGCTAGTTTCAATCCCTCGTAAGTTTCTTTTCTTTTTCCTTGTTCTTGGTACCTTTAATGTTACTTTTTAATGTTGTGAGATGCCTCTACTAATTCTCTGTTCTTAACTTTAATATGTCTTGAATGTTCTGGGCTGGATATGGTCCCTCATTATTGTAAGCCACCTTGGGTCCTTTTCCAAGGAGAAAGGTGGAGTAAAAATATTCAAAATAAATACAAATAAATTGGGCAAGGTCCACATTCCCAGGGCACCTTCAGAAGAAGGGGATGGGGAACTATGTATGAGTGTTCCCTACTTGGAAACCCTTGAAAAGTCAGAATTGACTTGATAGTAGAGATGGGCACCTTATGAAAAATGACACACTGTTTCATCATTTTATAAGCTTATGAAACCTTACGAAACAAAACAAAACAGCAAACAGTGAGTCATCAAGAAATGAAATGAAACACCATTTTTTCTTTTGGAAATGAAACAATTCATCCTAGCCTCTTGATCTAGCTGGGTCATTCCATGTCAAATCAGGCAATGCATGGAAACTTGATGTCATGATTTGGTTCATTTTTTGGAACATTTGTACCTTGCCATGAGATGTTTTTTAAAAAAAAATCTGATTTTTTTGGTCCACCCATTTCTGAGATATTGCATTTCCAAATTTGCAAAAAAAAAAATGCCAAAATTCACTAGCCACCATAAATTCAAATGTCGTTTAATACATGCCTGTGATAGCTACAGACCTGTGACATGTGTCCTTTTAAAGCTTATGAATAGGGCTTTCATTTGATATAAAATAAGATGCAATTGTACATTTTCAAAAAAATAACACATTTAAATAAATACAGCATTTGAATGTTTGGAAAAACAGAATTTTTTAAAGTCCAAGCCAAAGATAGGATTTTCAAAATTTGCTTTTCAAAAGAAGACCAAGAGGTAGTGGGACTCACTGACTCTCTCTCTCTCACTCTCTCTCTCTCTCTCTCTCTCTCTCTCTCTCTCTGTGTGTGTGTGTGTGTGTGTGTGTGTGTGTGTGTGTGTGTGTGTGTGTGTGTGTGTGTGAGAGAGAGAGAGAGAGAGAGAGAGAGAGAGAGAGAGAACATACCATCTAACCCTACAGGAGATGACAAAAGCATCCAATATGCCAGCAAAAAAAGTTCTTAATCATTAGGTATAGAAATTTTGGTCTATTTTTGAGGCTAAATCAATTTAATTCCTTGTCACTGCCAACAAGAAAATTTATGTTTTATATGATAATATTGAGATACCATCCTGAAATTTGGAGTGACTACAAGATATGCATCTTTAAGTGTGATTTTTTGAAAGTGGTTTAAAAATCCATTTTTCCAAACATTCAAAATTTATATTTATTTAAATGTGTAAATTTTTAAAAGTGTACAAATGCATCTTGTTGTATATCAAATGAAAGCCCTATTCAGAAGCTTTACAATGACATGTGTCTGAGGTCTGTATGCTAGAAGACATTTAGCTGATGAAGAACCATGGAGAGACTATTTTGAGAACACTTGATACCAGTCCAGAATTTACCAAAGAGAATTTTCAGGGGAATTAATTTCATTTCTTTTCCGTGTGGGATCAAGGAAAGCTCACTCCAAAGAAAGACTGGCCCTCTATGTTTGCAAGAGAAATGTAGCTGCCTTCACTGCTATATGTAGTATGAATCTGGTTAAGGTGGTGGATATATAGCATTCTCCAAAACACTTAGTCCTTCCTGCACTCTTAAATGATCTATTAGATGGGATTACCTTTAAGAAGTGCCACGTCAGCTTGAAAGCCAAATACCAAGATCCTGTTGTATTGCCAATGCATCACAATTGCTTAATGTGCCTTTTTAGCAAGATGAAAATGTTTCAGTAGCAACCGTACTGGGTGTCAATACCTGGAAAGGAAATAAATGTTAAAACAAGCTAAATAATTGTCTAACAGTACTTGTACTAATGACCTTAAACTTCTACTATGCTAATTTTTCCTCTGCACTTTTAATTACTGATCAATAATACTTTGCTGCTGACATTTAAAAACGCTGAACCAGATAGAGAAACACTGACTGGATGAAAATATACAATGTGGGGCAGAATTTGCCTAATCGATATAAGTTGCCATTTAACAAACAATCATGTGTACAGCAGTGGCCAAGATTAGAAAGCATAAAAGACCACACTCCAGCTCCTTAATTATTCCTTAATAACATTAAGGCTCACATCATTGACAACCATTCTGAGGCTGCGAAAACTAATGGACCCCTTTGTCTGTACAGAGCATCTCCTTCAAAAGGTTTGGGTAGCTGTTTGTGAACTCAATGATCATGGGACCTGATAACACAAAGCCTTGGGGTGGGTTATTTGGAGGCTTTAAAAGAGCATCGGGAGGCAGTTTATTTATTAGGGTTGTGACACAGTCCAAGTAAAGGTTTCTTTTTTTAAAAAAAAAAACATTGCTTTCAACAAATTGGTTGTGAAAGTGCTGAAATACCCTTATAAATCGTGCTGCTCCAATGCCATCCTTTCAATTAAAGCAGGGTGCTTTATGAATTAATGGGAAAAATACAACTTTAAAAAAAGAGCAAGTCATAATGTTCACATAGAACAGGATCTTATTGCCTAAAACAGTGATGGTGAACCTTTTAGAGACTGAGTGTGCAAACTGAGATTCAAAACCCACTTTTTTTCCTCAAAATGCCAATACAGCAATTGAACCTGAATACAGGCGGCTGTGAGGGGGTGATGTCGGGTGCCCACAGAAAGGGCTCCGAGAGCCACCTTTGGCACCTGTGCCATAGGTTCGCCAACACTGGCCTAAAACAAAGAGTGGAAACAACAATGTGTGGGTTCCCCAGGTGGGTTCCCTCTCACATGACCAGTTGTGGGGCTCATCTTGTGACCAGGGTAAGAATGGGCATACAACAGAAAGCCCACTAGAGCTTGGGAGATAGTTACACACTCTCCTCTCTGCATTTTGACAACACAATGTGGGTATTTCATTAGCCATATGGTCAACAATTGTTTTGTCTCAATATTCCCAGTGACACTCCGAAACACACCCACCCACACCCACCCACCCACCCACACCAGCAGCACAGCAGCAACAGCAGCTGTATAGTTTTCTTTTTGCCCCTACAGGGATTGTTATTTATTTATTTCCTTCTTTCCTTCCAGAGGCTGTCTTGAGCACTATGTTGCTTGTCAGTTCATTTCTGAGGTCTGAGCCTGCTTCAGAGATCCAATTTTGTAAACAAACCAAAAACTCCAGAAAAGATGCAGAAAACAAAGTCTCTCTCTCTCTCTCTCTCTCTCTCTCTCTCTCTCTCTCTCTCACACACACACACACACACACACACACACACACACACACACACACACACACACACACACACAGTTTTAATATATGTAAACTTTTAATTATGCATAATAAAGGATTTCCACATCTTCTTGGGTGATGAGGGGCTTTATAGAAAAAAAAACTTAGAAAGTGACATGCACACCAGATCTTAATAAACCTTGAACTCCTTCTTGACTGGCAAAGTATAAGCTTTACTCCGTATGGAATAGACCTAAGCTATGTGGTCTCTATAGCCAAATCAGACACTTCCACAATAAGGTACAACTAGGGATGGGAACAAAATGAAAAATGAAATGCTGTTTTGTCATGCTGTTACATAACAAAATGAAACAAAATGTAACAAGGAAGCAGCATTTTGTTACATATGAAATGAAATGGTGGTGTTTTTGTTGTTGTTGTTGAAACAAACAATTTCGTTCTCTCTGTAAGCCACACATGGGGTTGGGGGATGGGAAAAAGTTTTTTTTTAAGCCTGGGGCTTTTAAAAACTTTTTCCCTCCCCCAAGCCCCGCACGTCTGCTGATGGGCGCTGGGGCAGAAAAAAAGTTTTTCCCCACCCTAGAACCAATCAGCTGGTGTGCGGGGCTTGGGGGAGGGAATAAAAGCCCTGGGCTTTTAAAAATAACTTTTCCCCCATCCCCAACCCTGTGTGTGACTTACAGATGGAACGAAATTGTTTGTTTCAACAAAAAAAAATACAATTTCATTTCATTTCCCCTCCCCCAAGCCTCACCTGTCAGCTAATTGGTGCTAGGGTGGGGGAAAGGTTTTTTTCCCCCATCCCAGTGCTGATCAGCTAGTGGGAGGGGCTTGGGGAGGGAAAACTTTTTTAAAAAAAAAGCCTCTGGCTTTTTAAACTCCCCCCAAGTCCCGCCGGGAGAGGGAGAGTGTACGGGGAGAAGCCCTGCCCCTGCCACCACTGAAGAGCCAGGGCAGAAGAGTGCATGGCAAGAGGCCCTGCCGCTGCCACCAAAGAGCAAAGTGAAGTGTTCTGCTTATATAATGCCCCATACCACTTCAAGTAGTCTCTTGGCGGTTTACAGTTTAATTGCAGGCTACACATTGCCCCCTTCCCAGCAAGCTGGGTACTCATTTTACCGACCTCAGAAGGATGGAAGGCTGAGTCAGCAATGAGTCTGCTACTTGGGATTGAACCCCAGGACATTAGCACAGTTTTACCTGCAGTACAGGCATTTAACCACCACACCACGAGCCTGGGATGGGAGAGGGTGAGTGCGTGCAGCGAGAGGCCCTGCTGCTGCCACCGTCACTGAAGAGCCTGTGCTTCCCAGGAAAAGGAAGAGGAGGAGGTGAGCATGAGCCCCAGAGGAGGAGGAGGAGGAGGAGGAGGAGGAGGAGGAGGAGGAGGAGGAGGAGGAGGAGGAGGAGGGCTGCCTGGGAAGGGGCCTGGGCAGCTTCTGCAGCCACTTTCCAGCCCCTTCCCCACATGAACCATTTTGTTAATGTTTCATTTCATATGATTTTTTTGCAAAAATTTGTATCAAACGAAATGAAAAAACATGTGGGGACAAAATGAAATAAAATGAAACATATTTTTTTCCATTTCATGCCCATCCCAAGGTACAACCTATATCTTATTAGGCAAGTGTACTCCCAGGCATTGAGTAAAAGGAGGTGTCTTTTTCCCATGGGTTAAAATATTGACAAAAGTATTTCCTCACTTTAGCTAAGTTACAGTCAGCTGAGCTGTCTGAGGATTCCTTGTATGTGTGCAGGTACTTTAGTTGTGTATATTGGAAGACATTTGAACATGGATCATGCTCCATCTTTAAATAGCCATAAAGTCTAGAGCAGTGGTGCTGAACCTTCAGCACTCCAGATGATTTGGACCACAACTCCCACAGTCATTTGCCATTGGCGACACAGGCTTGGAATTCTGGGAGTTGTGATCCAAAACATCTGGAGTGCCGAAGGTTCGCCACCACTGGTCTAGAGTGTTTCCTTATGCATTACAGATGTGAGAAGTGCAAATAACAAGTGGTATCTTTTATGAAAACAGGTTACACCTATTCTGTTACACCATTATTGTATGAAACAAGGGCTCAGTTGTGTAAGGGTTCGTGCACTGCTTATCATTACTATAGATAAACAAAGAACTGATACTCCAGTTCTTTGAAACAAATTAATCTAAAGGCGTGTTAAATAAAAATTCTCATTTCATAATATAAGCAAGAAATGGATGTGTTGATATTAAACTTTGAAAGTGATCTGTGGATGGAGCTGCAAGAATATAATTTAATTGAGAGCTGTAATTTGTGTAAATAAATGTCTAATATGAAAGAATGACTGCAGGCAGAAATTAGTTGTGTTAAATTTTTATGACATTTATCAAAGCAGCAAAGAGGCCTATGTTTGTGGTATTTTTTTTAAAAAAAGCAGAAATAGCAAGCCTTGTTTTCTTCTGATGATTTCATATGAATTTTTTATTTTCCATTTTAAAGGTACAGCTCTGCTGTACACATACTTTATGCTGTACACATGGGCTGAATTTAAAGTTTCCTGCTAAATTATTAAGCGTGGCTTCAAAGTGCTCTGAGGTGAACTATTTAGAGAGTATTGGCTTGTAGGAGAATGTAGAGGGAAAGGGTATGTGTCAAAAGAAGTGATGATGTGATTGTCTAGAATTATCAACGGAGAAATGCCATACAACCCAAATATAGGAATCTGACTTTCAAACATGCTTCAGTATAATTCTTGTCCTAACTGTTTTTTCCAGTGTTGGCTAACGCTACAACATAATGCGGAGCAAGGGACGTATAACCTTCAGGTTATAAATGGGGTAAATTGAAAATAGAAGTTGAGTAGGGGAGTAAGTAATTGTAGAAGTGCAAAGCTGGAAGGGATCTTATTGATCACAGAACCATAGGATCCTTGTCAAGGAGACATTTTGAACTGAACTCCAAAGTTCTGGCTCTACAACCAGATACCCAAACCGCTAAGGCATTCAGCTCATTAGTTGGCTTCCAGTGATCCAAGTGTGAGTAGCTTGGTGTGGAGACCAAAAGCGAGCAAACTCCAGAATTCCCATAGACACATGCACCCACCTTTTGTCCTTGGAGAGCCACGCCCAGGCCCCGCCTCCAAATAGGTCTTATTTTTCTTACCAAACCTCCCATACCCCCTAGTGGTCATTAAAAATCCACAAACAATGGAGGAGAGCAGTATAGTATTGGAATCCCAAAATATGGCGAAATAATCCCAATATCCTTTTTATAATATGGAGAGGGTAGGAATCAGGTAGAATGCAGCTTTCCAGTGAAAGGACTGGTGCCCTTTAAAATACACTGGTGTTGTTGTTGCTGCTGTCATTCGTATTATTTTGACTTCTATGCTGCCTATAATGCTAGAGCACTCTCCGGGCAGTTTGCAATATAACTCCCCCTCCACCACCACCCTCCAACGAGCTAGGCACTCATTTTACCAACCTTGTAAGGATGGAGCGCTGAGTCAACCTGGAGTCAGCCACCCGAACCTGTCAACATCCAAAACCTCTGTGTCATGAGCAGAGGTTTGACTGCAGTACTGTAATGTAACCACTGTGTCACGGGGCTTATTGGACAAAAAGTTGTTGCTTAGCACAGTAAAGTCCATCTGAGATTTTGCACCATGTGTGGAACACCTTCCTTACCATATGAGGCTGCAACAGCTGGGCCTTTTCACTCCTGAATGACGGTACCTAAGTGGTGACCTGATTGAAGTTTATAAAATCATACATGGTATGGACAAAATAGTCCATGGTATGGACAAAATCATACATGGTATGGACAAGCCTATCACACAACACTAGAACTAGGGGTCACTCCATGAAACTTTGGGGTGCTATATCTCAAACAAATAAGAGAAAGTACTCTTCACCCAGAGGATCACTGGTATGTGGAACTTCCTGCCAGAAGAAGTGGTGACAGCTGTCAGCCTTGACAGCTTTAAGAAAGGATTGGACAAGTTCATGGAGAACAAGGGTATCAATGGCTATCATTATGGATACCTAAGGACAACCTCCGCGTTGGAGAGATAGGCAGGATATCTCTCAATCATAAGCAGGAGAAGACATCTGCTTGGGAATACCCTGAAGCAAATGTTGAGCCACTGTGTGAGACGGAATGCTGGATCGGATGGGCTGTGCCCTGTTCCAGCAAAGCTGTTCCTACGTTCCTATCTGTGATAGTGTGGAGGTGATCCTCTGCTTTTTCATTACATAGACTTCCAGGATAATGACTAAGATCATGCTGCTTAGCTGAATAGATTGCATTAGAGTAGGCCAAATGAATCAATGTGGATTTAGTAAGTAAGTTCCATTGATGCAACTCCTCCCTAAATTCTATTTAGAGATGGGAACTAATCGAAAAAAATCGTGTTTCAATTCGTTTTGCTTCGTTAAAGAGTTTGGTTCATTTTGTTTCATTTTTTGCAAATTTTGTGAAAAAACTTGTTTTGTTGTTTTGTTAATTCATTATTCGTTTTACCTGCTTTTTCCCCAGTGCCCATTGTGCGGCCCCTGGGGGGCCACCTAAGCGCAGCCTCCTTACCTCCCCTCCCAATCAGCCCCGTGATAAAGGGCCATGGGAGGGAGGCACAAGGGGGCAGCTTCGAAGCCATGCTGCTCTGGCCAACCAAATGCAGCTTGCTTCTTACCTCTCCTCCTGGAGCTGGGCTGAGGCTCAAGCCCACATGTCCCTCAATGGCACCAACAAGGTGTGTGCTCCCTCCGTGCAGCTCAGCATGAAAGAACCTCCGGACCAGCACCAGGTAGGAGACATCTCCGCCGCCCCCCCTTTAATGAAATGAACCTAACCAAACCAATTTTTCTCAGTTCAGTTCGTTTTGTGTTAAATTTGCCCCTAGGTTTGTTATTTGTTTTGTTCGTAACAAAAGGAATAACAAATAATGAAATGAAAAAAATTCATTTTGTGCACATCTCTAATTCTATTGATTTAAATGGGCCTTTTAAGGTTCTGATTTACTGTAGGGATAGCAACGTGCAATTCGAGTTGGGCTATTTCAGTCTATGGAACTTGTAGAAGAGAAGATTTACTAAATCCCTATTGATTCGATAGGCCTACTCAAAGTGCAGTTTATTAAGCTAAGCCACATGATCTTGGCCATTATCCTGGAAGTCTATGTAATGAAAAAGCAGATGATTGTCTCCACACTATCACACATATGGGGCAAAATATTAGATGGAGTCATTTTAGCAAACATTTGATCACAAAAAGACCAACCTATCTCATTAGTTGTAACTCTCTTGTTGTGTCTTACTATGCTAAGCAAGAGGATTTCAGGCATTGATTTTTAAGTGTCTTCCCACCCCCCCATCCCCAGGATTTCACAGAGAGAAAGAGTTTTCTCCTTTTCCACCTTTTCTGGAGTCTTTGGCCCTCTTCATATCCATCACAATCATAAAACCATAGATAGAACTATTCATATCACCTTCACATTCCTTGAAACGCATTACAATGAAGTCTGTTTGAAACTCCATTGGCGGTCAGTCATCAAGTGTAAAATAAATCAAGTGTAAAGAAACTCAGGTCAGGATCCAAAGAACCGTGAAAGTAGTTCCATAGGCTGTAAGTTTTGCATTTCTTTCTGAATCGCTGTGGTGGTTATACTTACTGAAGGCTGATTTGTTAATTTATTTTAGAATAAATCAAATAAACCCAGCCGTGTTTGAGGTTTGTCTTTCCCTTGTTTGTTTTTTTCCCCAAATAGCAGACCACTAACATCAGATCTGCATTGCCATCTGCTTTTGAAACTGAGGGCAAAAGCCATTTTCTGTTATGGCTGGAGTTTATTTCATTTCATTTCATTGGTTTTTCAAAAATCAAATGCCAAGTGAGTGTGACCCTTGTGTGAGCTTCGGCTGCTCTTTCAAGAGTGCATGGGTAAGAACTTGGTTTCACCTCTTTTTTGAAAGAACTTTCCAAACATTGCATTGGAGATGCAAAGGACTTGAGATTTTTCTTTTTAAGTAATTGAATTAATATGAAGCCAAAAGAAATGTCCATTCTGGCTCTCATTTAGCAATGAAGTCCTGTTATTCAACCATGCCAGTGCAGAATGAGGGCTGAAATTAGGGTTGTTTTGTTTGTTGGTTGTTCACAAACTATCAGCCTGCTCTGGCTTTAGGAACATCAGAGGAGGCCTTTCTCTCAGCTTCACCACCCTCTCAGGTACACTTGGTGGGGACACAGGAGAGGGCCTTCTCTGTCACTAATCCCATACTCTGGAATCCCCTCCCAAGGGAAGCTACACTATCACCATCTTTATTGTCCTTCCACATACAGGCAAAGATCGTTCTCTTCAGACAGACTTTCCCTAAATAACTAATGGTCTGAGAGGGTATTTTTAAATTAGATTGTTGTTCTCTGCTGTTTTAAATGTGTTTTAGTATAGCTTTACCGATTTTGATATAATACTTTAGTTCTTTTTAATATGTGTATATAGTGACCCCCTCCGCCTATCGCGGGGGTTAGGGACCTGACACAAACTGCGATAATTGAAAATCTGTGATATGTGGATGCAGGTTGGGTCGGGCCTGGGGGGCCTAACTGGGGGCTCTTGTACTTGCCCCCAGCCTGACGCTGCTCTGAACGGGCCTGCGAGGGCCCTCCCAGACCTGTTCAGAGCAGCCCTGGTCTTGGGGTAAGTATGGGAGGCCTGAAATAAGCCTTTCCCCTTACCCCAGGGGGTCATTTTTCATATACTGTGGTCCCACGATATAGCGGGACCGCAGTATATGAAGTGCGAAAGGGCGGGGGACCACCATATCTACTGTTTTCAGCTCTGGAATGTTGTTTTCATGATGTAAGCCTAAGCACATCCGATCTCGCCTGATTTCTAAAGCTAAGCAGGGTCGCCCCTGGCTAGTAATTGGATGGGTGACCACCAGGGAATACCAGGTGCTGTAGGTGCCTGAAGTAGGAAGTGGCAAGCCACTCCATTATTCCTGCCAAGAAAACTCCATGGACACATGACCCAAAACATACACACGCATCTTGGGTTCCTTTTCAGAAGAAAGGTTGGAAAAGATATTTTAAATAAATAAATAAATAAATAAATAAATAAATAAATAAATAAATAAATAAAAAGTGTGTGTGTGTGGGTAAGAGAGAGAGAGAGAGTTCTCATTTTCTACCCCTGTATTGCAGACAGATTCCATGTTGGAACCAGTTCTACTACTAGATTTTGCCAGTACACCTGGTGGAGAAACTAATTTATTTTCATTTTTGAAGAATTTCCAAATATCTGTAAATGTCTTCGTATTGGGGGTGGAAGGAAGTTGTGGTTGTAAGGGAAAACCTGAATGAAAACAAAACTGAAAAGAGGCAGATCTCCCCACTCTGTCTTTACGGCGGGACATACAGGTATGGAAGTATGATCCAGGGCTAGTCTGCATACATAGCCGGTTATCCTTACATCTGTCCCAGGGAAGATGGTGGAAGGCCTCATCCAAGAGAAAATCTTAAAACACATAAAAGAACAAACCTTGCTGAGAGAAAATCAGCATGGCTTCTGTAAGGGTAAATCTTGTCTTACAAACCTTTTAGAATTTTTTGAAAAGGTCAACAAGCACGTGGATTTGGGTGAACCAGTGGATATAGTCTATCTGGATTTTCAAAAGGCTTTTGACACAGTCCCTCACCAAAAGCTGCTGAGAAAATTGCATAGTCAGGGGATAAGAGGGCAGGTCCTCTTATGGATTGAGAACTGGTTGAGATCCCGGAAACAAAGAGTAGGTGTCAATGGGAAATTTTCACAATGGAGAGAAGTGAAAAGCAGTGTGCCCCAGGGCTCGGTCCTGGGACCGGTGCTTTTCAATCTGTTCATAAATGACCTGGAGACAGGGATAAACAGTGAGGTGGCCAAGTTTGCAGATGACACAAAACTTTTCCGTGTGGTAAAAACCAGAGAAGATTGTGAAGAGCTCCAGAAGGATCTCTCCAAACTGGGGGAGTGGGCTGAGAAATGGCAAATGCGTTTTAATGTAACCAAATGTAAAGTAATGCATATTGGGGCAAAAAATCCAAACTTCATCTATCAACTCATGGGCTCTGAGTTATCTGTGACGGATCAGGAAAGAGATCTTGGTGTGTTGGTGGACAGCTCCATGAAGGTGTCTCCCCAATGTGTGGCAGCAGTGAAGAAGGCCAATTCCATGCTAGGGATTATCAAAAAGGGGATTGAAAATAAAACAGCCAACATTATAATGCCGTTATACAAAACAATAGTAAGGCCCCACCTGGAGTATTGTGTACAATTCTGGTCACCGCATCTCAAGAAAGACATAGTGGAACTGGAAAAGGTGCAGAAGAGAGCGACTAAAATGATTACTGGGCTGGGGCACCTCCCTTATGAAGAAAGGCTAAAACAATTGGGCCTCTTTAGTCTGGAAAAATGATTGAGACATACAAAATAATGCAGGGCATGAGTAAAATGGATAGAGGGACTCTTCTCCCTCTCTCAAAATACCAGAACTAGGGGACATACACTCAAATTGAGTGCTGGGAGAGTAAGAACTGACAAAAGAAAATATTTTTTCACCCAGCGCGTTGTAAGTCTATGGAACTCCCTGCCACAGGATGTGGTGATGGCATCTGGCCTGGATGCCTTCAAAAGGGGATTGGACAGATTCCTAGAGGAAAAGTCCATCACGGGTTACAAACCATGATGGAGATATGTAATCTCTAGGCTTTAAACCAGGGTCGTTCAAGGGCCAGATGCAGGGGAGTGGTATCAGGAGACAGATATCTAGTCTCATGCGCTCCCAAACGCATCTGGTGGGGCCGCTGTGAGATACAGGAAGCTGGACTAGATGGGCCTTTGGCCTGATCCAGCATGGCTCTTCTTATGTTCTTATGTTCTTATAGCAAACACGATGGTAATGCTGGACATGGCAATTCCTGAGAGTTGCAGTCCACAATAGTAACTTTTCCGGGCTCTGCCCTAGGCTATCCCACTTCAGCCTCCATGTAAAGGAGATTGTATTCCCCTGTACGTGATGACATGGGTTTTTTTTTTCACCCCCAAACAGATTACACTTTCCATGTTTTGCAGACTGATAGGCTGTAATCCCAGCCAAGAAATGATAAGACTCAGTCTCATAAAGGCAGCCATGAAGGAACTGGGAAAGATCACCAAATATACGGATGTGTCATTGGAGACCAAGACCGAGACGATGTATGGGTACAAACCTGGACAGTTAAAAAAAAAAAAGATGACTGGGGGTAAAAATTAATCTATTGGAAGTGTGGTAGTGGAGGAGAGATTTGTGGATACACTGGGTTGCCTGACAAATAGAATGACTACTCTGCAGGAATGTTGTGAGAGAAAACACACTAGGCATGGCGGCATATATATTTACCAAGGCCAGAAGCTGTCCCAGTCAAAGAGCCATGCCCACTTCCTGCCTGTGCCCTCATGCATTTCTGCAGAGCTGTTGCAGCTGTTCGGAGTCTCTCGTGCCCTGCCGCACCCCCTGCGTTCGTGCTCTGTGAATGTAACAGATTGGGTTTTTTGCATGTCTGTTTAATTTACAGAAATTGGTCCTGTTGCCTGCAAATTGCAAGTGTAAGGAAATCCAGCTGTCAATTCCCATTAAACGGAGCTGAGTTTTCTATCATTAATGCACTTGTCTTTCACAGCCTGGCTGCTCAAGCTACAGAACTCTTTAAAAAACCAGATTTATGATGGATGCTATCTGGCCTGATAGAAGGAAACAGTTATCGATTTTTAATATTTTCTCCAAACTTGTTTACTCTGGGATAATACAGCAGCTGTGTGGTGGCTTGTCTCAGAGTGGGAAGGATTATTACCCCTGCCTTTTGATGAGATAAATTACCAAGAATGACTTGAATGGCTAAAGGGTATACTTTGATGTTCTGTCGCTTCATTTACCCTTATGACTAAATGATTATTGATTTTATATTTTTAAGCTCTTGAAACGTGAAAATAAGTTGGTCGAGAAGCCTGGCTGTGTTAGTTTTATTAATTTATTTCTGCAGGGCATAATTCACTTTGGACCAGGTTGTGAAGGTTTTTGGGTTCATGACCGACTCCAGATACAGTTGCAAAGAAATGGCTTATTTATATAGTCATTGCAAGTAGTTCCAAAATCAATACAGTCTGGGATTGGATGATTACACCTAGTCCCTTTGTGGGATTCATTCCTGTAGCTACCTCTGAAATGATCTTGAGTCTGCAGCAGATTCATGCGATCCAGTCATACAAATAGCAAGTTTGTTCAAGTTGAAATATTATTATTTTTCCTTTGCTCATCTTTTCTCTTTCTTTTCTTTTTCTAATCTACTCTGTTCATTCAATGACATTTTAACAGCTGGGGGTGGGGCAGGTGGGGGAGAGAGCCAGAGAAGTGTATGTGTGTGTGTGGGGGGGGGAGGAAACACAGTTGATTGACTACTTCAATGAAAATCACTAATCTGCATTCAAAGAGTCACCTCCAAAGACTACTTAGATTTTCCATGGATAGATTTAACTACTGCTTTGATCAGTTAGTCCCAGTATGCAGTGGATTTAGGTCTCTGTACTTATGTAGACAGCAGGAATCCAAGGTGTACACTAAACCTTTAAATAGTTTTCACAGTTCAAAACAGCTGTTTGCCTTTGGAGTACAGCAGACACCTACCTTTCCCTCTGAAGTGATGCCTTTTCTGTCATCATCACTTAACACATTGGAGCTATTTAATGTTTGTCTGAAATGGGGCCTCTTGTCAATCCACTGAAGTATTTTGTAGACAGAACAAGTGCAGAAATGTTATGCCAAAAAAAACAAAAACCCACCACCCTGATTTCCTCCCTTCCTCTGTGTGTTGATGTGTGCATAAATGTGTCTATTTGCTTTATAAGGAGAATCTCTACTATTTTGAATCCTTTGTCATTTCATTTTGGGGAGCGTAAAAAAAATAAATAAAGCCTGGTGACAAACAAGTCTGGATCAAACCAAAAGGGAGCATTTTTCGATCCCCTCAGAGACTGAAACATGGACAAAAATGCTCTGGTGAGAATCAGTAGACGAGAAACCCACTTAAGACTCCATGGACAATCACAATGATTTTTATTCTCTGCAGATTCTGAATGCATAAATTTGTGCCTCATGTCCAGCAGTTTGGCAATGTTCATGGGACAGGAGAGAGTGCGCAAAGGAGTGAAAGCCAAATCTCAATAGCTGTTTGGTCCATTGATCAGCCCTGGCCTGCAAGCTTTTGTCCGCCCTATTTTGCTAAAACTATGGTCTGACTATCTCTTCCCTTGCCTTTCTTTCCACAAGTCTTAGTGTGGGGATTCACTGAGCTTGATGCTTGGGAGCCAATGATCTTGAAAAGGAAGGCAGGTAGGGCTCAGTTGGTCACATGTTCTTTACGAGAGAGGACAGACCTCCATTTTGAGGGTTGCCAGAGGAAATGTGAAGGTAAAGGCTCCCCCTGCACATGTGTACTAGTCCTGTCCGACTCTAGGGGTGGTGCTTATCTCTGTTTCCAAGCCAAACTAAATCAAGAGCCATCAGGGAGGGGATCAGGGACCTTGATGTTGTCCATCCACAGCAAGCACCTAGACAGCAAACTCGCAAGGCATGTGTGTCACCTGGACATAGTCTTTCCCACTCAATTGAGATGCACTGCAACTGCATTTACATTAAGCGATCCCGTTTAATTTTGGACCCTTATCAAGTGACAAATCTAAATTACGAGAGATGAGTATTATTATTTATTGGTGATCTAAAAGTGATGGCTGCTGAAGCATGCAGCATATACTTCCCATACCAAAACACCCACATTCAAGAATTCCCAACATCTGTAGGTGGGGGGACAGGAAAGACGCTTGCTCCAAAACTCAAGCAGCTGCTGCCAGCCTGAGTTGACAATATGGAGGAGAAAGGACCAATAGCTTGTCTTCTATGAGCCCACTTTCTGGGAGGAGGGTTGTTTTGTTTTGTTACTCATTTGGATATGCAAAGAGAGGATGCTTTTGGCTTGCTAGATATTTTAGATTTCAGCTCCAGAGGTCCAAGCCATCATGGCCAATGGTGATAGAAAATGAGAGCTATAATTCAAAATGTCTGGAGAAGGCAAGACTTTCCCCTTCCTATCATAAATGAAGTCAACCTACTGTATTCTACTACCTTGTGTGCCACCCGAGTCACTGGAGCGCAGTGATCTCTACCGACTTGGGCTGAGTAACTTCCTCTGTTATTGACATGAAGCCTGACGTGAGAGTATGTGCCTCAAGTTTCCATTTGATCCCACTCCTCCACCACCCCATCCCAATAATGTCTTGTGCAGAAACACCCTCATGGAAATTAGCAGCACTAGAAGCTCGTCCGACACCAAATATTTTCCTAGCAGAGAGAAAAGGTGCACTGTTTTTATAAGTAAACTGTACATTTATTTACTCAGGATTTAAAGCTTTTACGTTGACTTTAAGTCAATACAATTGAGAGGATGGTGCTTTTGTATTTGTGTGCATGTGTTTAATCTGGAAGGGGGAAAAATTCAAAGCAGTACTCCATACCTCTCTGGAGCATTCCCTGAATTCAAGAAGACCACTTGATAATTCAGTAGCGCTTATTAATTTCTCTCGTGTCTGACTAACCCCTTAACTATCCTTCTTCTGAGTCTCTTAACGCACATGACTAAACATTTAGGAATTGTTTTCAACAAATGATAGATTTCTCCAGCAGCTCGAGCATCACTGTTTCTTAAATAAAGTGCTGACATTTCCTGAAATTAAGTCAAAGGGGATTGTTTAATTTTGAAATCACTCTGTTTAATGCTCAAGTATATTATTAACCCCCACCCCATCTAGTTTCCTTTCTGTTATCAAAAACTATGGCAGCATGGTTTTCGGAGCTTTGTGGGGGGGGGAGGTGTAAAACACTTTCTTTGGCAATGCACAATGTATTATTAATCTGTAATAAATTATACGGTTGGGCTTAAGGCTTGTTTAAATGCATAGAATTTGAAGTCGAGCACAGAAATAAACTAATTTTTGGATCAGTGTAATGTAATATGTTGATCTGTTTTACTGGGTGGCGACTGGCGAGGATGGTGGCGGTGATTATTTAATTAATCACCTTTTGACAATTATTCACACCAATCCAAATCAAGGTCTCCATTAAAACCAAAGAATGGCTTCATTACAAATGACCCATAAAAGTGTCAAGTGCTGGCAGCAAAGGCAAGTAATTTCCTTCCTCTTTAAAACCATTAGGTCGAATGATGGGGGTGGGGAAGGTGATGAAGGGCATAATAGTGTGATTACAAAGAAAAATGTAAACAGTAAATTTGACAGCCCTGTTGGAGAAGCTGGGTGTTAAAAAGTGTGAAAGAACTGGCCTCATGCCTTCAGAGGCCCTTAGTTTTCAAAGAAATGTGTGTAACCACAAACATAACAATGACAACCCCCCTCACAGTTTCACTTCCCTGCCGCTGCCCCCCCCCCCAACTTCAGATGCTTCCTTTGGATGGCATCTGAAATTATAATTTCATTCCTTTCACATATTTTCTCCTTCTAAATGTACATTTATTCGCAGAGCACCACCCACATGCATTGAACTTTGTACGTTTTTAGAAAATTACATAAAGAAAGGGACTTGGCTATGAGGACAATACAATGCCAAATCAACAGTGTTGAAGACAACAGAAAGTTTGACTGATGGAGACACAAAGGGTGCATCACAATGAGAAAACCAAAGTTTCATGGGCTCCTGTTTGGTTACAGGTGGAGTAGAATTAATATATGAATTCAATGTCTGTGAAATGGTTGCCTTTGAGGATCATCATGTCCTCATATGTGGATGGTGCCTCATATGTCAGGGATGGGGAACACGTGGCTCTCCAGATGCTTTTGGACTGCAGCTTCCATGACCCTTCTCTCCATGCATATGTTTTCTGGGGCTAATGGGAGTTGTAGTTCACCAATGTCCAGAGGGTGTTCAAAACATAGTTCAAGGAACAAGAGGGAAATTAGCAAAGTCATTCAAAATGACTCTTTGTGGGAAGTCAACATGGTATAGTTTCTTTTAAGCATGTCTTAGTGGACATCTATTTACTATCATACATAACATAAATCTTTGCTTGTCTCCTCGTGTAAGAATGAAATGCTTCAAAAAGGTTTCTGCTCATTTGTGTGATGGAAGATATTTTTGTGTGGCATCAATAAGAGCTCTTGCGTTAGTAAAGATAGATTTTGTACAGGTTGTACAGTGGTGCAGCTGGGTGAAACTATGTTTGATGCTACTTTGTTGTGAGTACTTTTCAAAATCACAAGCACTGGATAAGTCTACATTTTTAAAAAATAATAATCGCCTAGTCTGTTTTGTGCCTTCCTTGTACATTTGTGCTATGCTTCACAAAGGGAAAATGAGGCTAGTTTTGCACAGGGACACCTTGTGCAAATTGTGGAAATATCAACAGGAGACAAAAAAAACCCAATAAATGGTCTTGCTCTTAAGTTCAAGGTGAGATATGCTGTGAGGCTTGAGAGCATTTGAGAAGTTGTTTCCTTCTGTTGTTGTAACAGTCCGTCTCAAGAAAAATGAGAAATTTATTTGTCATCACTATCTAGAAGTTGAGTCATGGCAACTGGACTTCTTTTCCTGTAAGATCAAAATGTTTCAATCTCTCAAGAAAAGTGTAGCTGCCATGATTTCAGCTTCCAGATAACCTCACAGACATTTCTCATTTCACAATTTCATATCCTGAAATAATCAGCTAGGATGAAGGTGTGTTTAAACCTGACTGCTCTGCAGATGCTCTCAAAGTCAGCAACTCTTTTCCTGTGGTACTAATAATTCACCGCCTAACACAGGGGTTAGGGAACTGACCCAACCCGCAATTATGAAAAATCAACGATATGTGGATGCTGGGTCAGGTCGGGACTGGGGGACGTATCTGGGGCCTCCTATACTTATCTGAGGCCTGCTGCTACTCTGAACAGAAAGGGGGAAAGGAAACCACAGGATTTCCTGCCTCATGTGCCAAAATGGTTGGTTTGTGGCACTATGAACTTTGATTCAGGTGGATGGAGGCAAAATAATAATAATATCCCAAACCAAACTTGAAACAAACAAAAAGCCCCAAAGAGCTTGGTTAGTCCTTGCCCTGCCTGGCTGATAAAAGCTGCTGGCGGGAGTATGCCAGAATGGGCATCCGCCATCGCCACCGCCTCCTTCAGCAAGGGGGTCTTTCCCTCCCGTTTGAAGGAGACGGTGGTCAAGCCCATTCTTAAAAAACCTGGCCTGGCATCGGACCAATTGGCGAACTATCGTCCGATTGCCAATGTCCCGTTCATGGGCAAGGTTATCGAGCGGGTGGCCGCGATCCGGATTCAGTCCTATCTGGAGGAGCAGCAGTGCCTTGACCCATGCCAATCCAGGTTCAGGCCGGACCGGGGGACCGAAACAGTTTTGGTCGCGCTGCAAGATGACCTAATCCGGGTGGCCAACAGGGGTTGCTCTACCCTGTTGGTTCTCCTGGATTTGTCAGCGGCCTTCGATACCGTCGACCACGGTATCTTACTGGATCGGCTCTCTGAGGTGGGAATCGGAGGCACTGCTTGCAGTTGGCTCCAGTCCTTCTTGGAGGGCCGTCCCCAGTATGTGCAACATGGAGGAGAATTGTCGGCCCCGTGGATAATCCCTTGTGGCATTCCGCAGGGCTCGTCTCTCTCCCCCATGTTGTTTAACATCTATGTGAGGCCGCTGACTGGGGTCATTAGGAGATTTGGAGTCTGCTGTCATCAGTACGCTGATGACACACATCTCTATCTCTCCTTTTCCACCTCTGCAGTGGAAGCTGTTCAGACTCTCGACCAGTGCCTGGATGCGGTTTTGACATGGACCAGGACCAACAGGCTCAAGCTCAACCCTGAGAAGATGGAGGTTATGTTCTTTGGGAGTTCGCCATCTGGGTATGGAGGCCCTCTCCCCTGTCTGGATGGAGTTTCTCTCCAACCGGTGGATAAGGTGCGGAATCTGGGTGTAGTTCTGGATCTGGCGCTTACCTTGGAAGCCCAGGTGGCTGACGTGACTAGATCCGCATTTTACCATCTTCGTCAAATTGCCCAGATCCGCCCATATCTTGATGGCGACTCTCTGAGAACTGTGGTTCAAGCGCTGGTGATCTCGAGGTTGGACTACTGCAATGCTCTTTACATGGGGTTGCCCTTGACTCTCCTCCGGCGCTTGCAGCGGGTACAAAATGCGGCAGCCAGGCTGGTAGTGGGTGTGCATCGCTACGACCACATCACCCCAGTTCTGGCTCGCCTGCATTGGTTGCCCGTTGCATCCTGGATCAGATTCAAGGTCCTGGTTTTAGTTTATAAAACCCTCCATGGCGTGGGCCTGGACTACCTGTCAGTGCGGATTGTCCAGCAATCAACCTCGGCCCGTCCAGTCCGGCAGTCGTGAGCACACTCGCTTCAGGTTGCCACCCCCAGAGAGGCCTGGAAAACGTCCACACACAACCGGACCTTCTCGGTGGCAGCCCCTTCCCTTTGGAATAGCCTCCCAATAGAAGTGGGCTCTGCAAAGTCCCTGCTGGCCTTCCGCAAAGCGTTAAAACTCTGCTTTTTTGTGAGGCCTTTGCTGAGTTTTTGTAGTGTGTTTTTCCCCCCGCCATCCACATTTTTGCCTCCCTTCAAGAACTCTCATTGCAGGGATTTGTATGTGAAGCCAGGGCGCTAAGCTGTTTTAAAGTTGTAAAAGTTGTTTCAGTTATTGCTTTATTTTGTTGTTATTGTCCTTTATTGAGTGATCAGTCGCTGTCGACCTTTGTAAGCCGCCCAGAGTTCCTACCGGAAGATGGGCGGGGTATAAATCTAATAATAAATAAATAAAATAAATAAATAAATAGTCTCAAAAGGAACCAGGCCAGAACATTCAGAGCCTGAGGTAAAACAGCCAGTAGTGCCTCCTCACCCAGTAAACATGCTAAGCCATCAAGGCTGGCCATGTTATTTTGGTACCTGAAGCAAAAAGCGGCCTAGATACCCTGAGTACATCTCATCTCACCTGATCTTGGAAGCTAAGCAGGGTCAGGCTTGGCTAGTACTTAGATGGGGGACCAGGTGTGGTAAGTGCCTAGAGTAGGAACAAGCCCTGTTTGTGTCTCAGCTAGCACTGTGTCTGTTGAGCACTGTGCAATTGATGTCCTCCATTATTGGAGGCTGCAACTGGCTGTTCCAGTTCAAGCTTTTTATTTATGGTGTGTAGACATTTGTCTATGATGCATAATAATTAGAGATGGGCACGGAACGAACATTTTTTCATTTCCGTTACCGTTTGTCGTTTCCGTTACGTAATGAAAAGACAAACGAAAATTGTGATGAAAATGCAACGAAACGAACAGAACCACAAAAATTGTGGTCATTACGTTTCGTTTCCGTTAATGGCAACGCGCAATGAAATGAGCTGTTTTAAATGTTAAAATACGCCCTGGACATCTGTAAAAACACAGTGATAATTATTTACATTGTCTGATAATACCTACCAGGGGGGTTGGGGTCCTTAAAACGTTTGTTTTTGTCTTCTCCCATCGCAATGTATTTTTCTTTTCCCTTTAAAATGGATGTCACCACCAGCCACAAAATGGAGGCAAGCCAGGTGATGGGATCATGTTCAACCAATAGCATGCCCAGGTTGCAGACTGGGCGGGCAGGTCTGGCAGCCACAGAGGGCATAAAAAGCTCTGGCAGCCCCCGTCCTCCTGGTGGAATTTAGGGTGGGATTGCTGTCTCTGCGACTCTAGCTTCAGTCCTGCAGCCTTCCTGTGTGCGTACGTGCTGCATACCTCTTGGTGAGTACCCTCCCTTGCCCCGCAGTGCAGTCACTCTGCAGCTGCCTTGCACCCTGGGCAACGCCCGCTGCTGCCTTTGCAGCCTCCCTGCGTACCTAGTCTATACTGTGTCTCTGCCAGCATCCATTTTTTTTTAGTGTTTTCCCTCTGGTCTGTGGCGTTGGAGGATGCCTGCGCACGGAAATGCTTTAAAAATCGCGCAAAAAGTGGGTAGAAATGACAAACGAAAAAATGAAAAAGGTAACGAAATTTTTCAAAAAATTCCCGACAAATGGAACCAAACTGAAACAGACCTCTCAACGACAAATGAAAAACCGAAACACCATTTTTCTGTTTTGTGCCCATCTCTAATAATAATCCAATTTCCAGTGAGAATTAAATGTATTTTTATATCCACCCAGTAATTAATTGTGGTGAGTCATGTCCAAGAATATTTTTAATGCAAGAAATGTGGAGGGAAATGCATTACACTGATATGCCTGACATTGCTTTTCTTTTATTTCTTTTTTGTGAAAACCAATCTACCTTTTTTGTTTTTCAGAGGGTCATGAAGTCCTTTCCCACACACTTGTTTGTTGAGTCTACCACTTGTCATTCTTTCTTTGATATTCATTTGTTTTAAAACCTTGCGCCCAGAGTTGGATTAGTTATTGTAAAAAAACGAATAACCCCTAAAGTTCAAGTGCGGCTTCTGAAAACAAATAGCTATTGACTTTCATTAGGAGATCTGTGATGTTATCTAACCCAGCAAAGGCATTTGTGGTATGCCGTTTACATTGTATCTCCTGATTGTATAATCATTATTGATTTTCCTTGTGTGTAGTACCTATGTCAAACAACCTAATATATTTAAATGGTGATTATTTCAGCCATTTATCTATTATTAGATAAGATCAAAGGCAGTTAGGCTTACAGCAGATTGTGATAAGATAGACGTAGGATACACTCCACCCAGCACCGCTTCTGTACAACCACTGCACCATTCAGTTTCTTGGGGCTGGACAGGGGAATTTTCACAAACCCTATAGAAGCGTACCTTCTTCACTCTTCTGGATTCTGGAATGAGCTAATCTTGATCTTCCTATAAACGGTTTGGAGCTTCAATTCTTGCTTCGGAGGCTAAAGAGAAACAAGAAATCTTGTAGCACCTTTATAGACTAACAAGTTTTTGTTTTCATAAACTTTTCTGCATCCAAGTACGCAGGCAGTGAAATCTAAAGTCTGTTTCCACGGCCTTGAATCTTCCGATTGTTATTCTGTTCTGAAGACCAAGAGGATTACATAATGTAATGCCAATGATCCTACCTGGAAGAAAATGTTTGAAATATGATGTGTTCACTGAGTTTCCCTGCAACTGTGTGATTTTGGTAATGGGGAGGGGGGTTAATTAGGCTAACAATTCAAAGTTCCAGAAAAAAATATTAAGACTCCAAAATCTGCAGTTTCAAACAAATGAAATCTTTTCCAAAGTGTATAGGGGTATGAATCTTGTTGATGGAAGAAAAGTGCAAACTACACTACTGTACGTAGATATACTAAATCTTCCTAAAGACATACTCTGACATCACCTGCTGTAGATTCAATGTGTCATGCCGGTTCTGCTTCAGAGAAGTTTCCTTTGCTGCAAAGTTTGTGCAACTGAGTCTGTTAAAATGTAGAGAGATCAAATTAAAATCATCATCAAGTTTAACGAGATTGTTAAAAGGCTTGATCAGACACTTTATTGCTATAAACCACAGGTACCAAATTAAAGCTTCTGCAAAAAGAAATTGTAAGTGAAATACAGTTGGAATGATATTGATTTAGTAATGTAAATTTTGGTTTTCGTTGAGGTTATGTTGACCTCTTTATGCTGCAATAGCTGACTAGATAGGACAGTGAAACAGGTACTTGGCTGTGGAGCCCAGAAATTGGGAGTTCAGTTCCCCATCGTCCCCCAGCGGGTGGGGGGGAGGTTAGCCATTGTAGCCTTGGGCAAGCTGCAGAATCTCAGAGCCACCCCAGAAGGAATAAACACTAAAGCCTTTCTGAGTACCATTTAACCCCCTGGAACTATAACTCAATATCGACTAGACATTGCATGATTGATTATAATAAATATTTTGTTTCATATAAAAATGATAAATCCCACTTTGATCTGTAGGAACCACACATCTGTTTCTTCAAATCATTTTTTCTGCCTAACATAGTAGAATCAACTCTGACTGACCATGGCTGCCTGAGATCCACACAATATTCCTTCCTCATCCTCTCTGGAGATTTCTCGCATTCTTTGGTGAACTTCCATCAAAGTATGGACCTGTCTGAGTCTTGCCCACTTTCCATAAGCTGATGAGAGTGGTGCCTTCAGGATGTCAGGAGACAGAAAAGGTGCTAAAAGTCAAAGACCAGCTAACGCCTGATAAATCCAGAAAGATGTTCATCATTTGGTCATTGGAGGAACAGAAGGATTCTGAGGTCTGAAGCACAGCATCTCAAGACCTGCTATGAACAGTTCCCAGCTCTTTGAATGATGAGGCTTCCAGTTCACAGAGTAGAACTTTCACTACACCCTTATGTTTGCACTGCTAGCCTTCCCAACTGGGTATAAAAGTGTGGTTCATAGTTTCAATCATTAAACTTTCCAAGGCATGTTGTGATTTCTGTTCTAAAGAATAAAATATGACAGATGGATGGGGAGGGAGAACCCATCAGAGGGGGGAAGCATTGGAGTTATGTAAATGTAACACAATTAGATGAATTGCTTCTCAAAGACCATGGGAAATCATTCTATATACTCTACTTCGTGTTCCCTTACAAGTTCTTCTGAAGAAAACTCAAAATGGATTTAGAAAGCACTATGATTTCCCAGAGGATATAATCACTGCTAATCCCATGAGCACTATTTCAACAAAATAACTCACCCCCAAGCAGCCAGCGGTTTTGTGGTCTAATCTCAGGAGTGAGGTAGTTATCGTATTTTATTAGCGATCAAACAGTATTCTACTTAAGCTATAGTTGGAAAGTAACTAATCTGATGCATTAATTTAATATAAAAGACAAGAATACTATTTCTTTGGAAACTTTTTTTATTTGAACTGGCATAATTTGATTAATATGCATGTTAGTCAAAATAGAAAGCCTTATTTGCTCTGAATGCAAAACCACAATTTTAACAATAATAAGTCTTTGCTACTAAGATCCCCCTCCCTGCCAGTGATAGAAACATGAATGCACTGTTGGGCTAGTGGTGGGTCAGTCTTTGTTTATTATGAATGATGAGGACAGGTTACCCCTGGCTGTCCAATAGCCTGAAGCATGAAACCAATCTCTACCTCCAAAAGACTGAGCTACAAAATGAAAATCAAACTTGCAGAATAAACCAAATGTTCTTGCACCAATTTGAACCTCAAGACTAACATTAGACACCCACATTAGAAATTTGTCAATAACAGAATTTACTATGGAGTTTACTTCTAAATTTTAACTGTAGAATTTGCAGATGACTGTAAATGAAGGACTCACATTATTGCATGGTCTTCACCTATGCATGTTCAGGTTTTAAGATGTTTGAGACATGGTCTTCTTTATGTCTGGCGAACACCTGATCTTAAAAAGCAGAGACATCACTTTGCCTACAAAAGTCAGGATAGTCAAAGCTATTGCTTTTCCATTTGTAATATATGGAAGTGAGAGCTGGACCATAAAAAAGTCTGATTGCCACAGAATCAATGCTTTTGAGCTGTGGTGCTGGAGGAGACTCTTCAGAGTCCCCTGTATGGCAAGGAGATCAAACATATCTATCCTGAAAGAAATCAACCCTGAATGTTCACTGGAAGGACAGATTTTGAAGCTGCAACTCCAGTACTTTGACCACCTCTTGAGAAGAGATGACTCCATGGAAATGTCCCTGATGTTCGGAAAGATTAAAGGCAAAAGGAGAAGGGGACAGCAGAGAATGAGATGGTTGGATGGTGTCATCAATGCAACCAACACAGGTTTGACCAAACTCTGGGAGGCAGTGGAAGACAGGAGGGTCTGGCGTGCTCTGGTCCATGGGGTCACAAAGAGTCAGACACAACTTAATGACTGAACAGCAACAAAAACCCCTGGTATGCCATATTATGTTTGGAATGAGAAAAGTACTTATTTGGATCAGTGCAAATTATCTTGAATTCCATAGCAAGGGAGGTCCTTCTACTCCCCTACATTGTTCACCTTACTTAATCATATGAAGGTCTTCCTGTTTAGATGGGTCTTTAGCTACCATGCTGATTTTATTCCTTGCTTCCTTGCTTCCTTCCTTGCTTGCTTGCATCCTTCCTTCCTTCTTTTATTTATATTTGCAAAATGTTTTTCTCTTCATTGCCCCCCCAAAGTAATGTATCAACGAAATCGCAATATGAAAACCAAGCACAAATAAAACAGTTTTTGAAACCAGAATACAAACCATTTTAGAAATCAAAGACCTGACAAAATATTACAGCCTGGAATGCCTTTCCGCAACTCGACAAAACAGAGCCAACTTGACTTCCTCTGAGAGGGGTTTCCACAACAGGAGTGATGCCGCATATACTGCCTTGTCTTGTGTATCCGCCAGACTCACACTTTTGTGCCTTTGCTGCAGATGTCAAATTCTGGACAGGCCCTTATGAGAGAATGTGGACTTTCAGATATTACGGCTCCAAACGGGTTAGAGCTATAGCAGAACACTGAACGGAGCTTGAAAATGACTTGGTAATCTGTCCACCTTACCTAGATAGTTTAGGATTTAGTGAACCTATGGGGTATTCTATAGATTGGGGAGGATTTGTTTGTAGTACGCTTATACTACTACACTGAGAAGGGCAGAGCTAGAAGGCACCCTATGGATCACTGAGTCCTGCTCTTGTCAAGAATGCACAGTTGAACGTCTCTAGCTCTGCAGCCAGAAACCTAAGCCACTGAGCAATCCAAGAGTCCAATCATCTTAGAACTAACAATGCAGAAGAGTTCTAAGTCCAGGACGTCAAGAAGGTACAGCGGACGTCAAGAAGGTACAGCGGGGAACCAAACTCCCACCACATCCCAATCCTTGGATGTTCTGTTTCATATCTCAAGTTTATCTCTTATTCTTTTTCATTTTGGTTTTATTTATTGGCAATTTAAGAATCTTTGGCTTGGCATTATCTGTGTGCACCGTGCATGTTATTCTTGTCAGCTTCCAGCGTGCAAGGTGCAAAAAAGGCAGAGAATACCTTTAAATGAACAAGAAAAGAAGTAATCTGCCCAATATTCATCGCTACTGCATGCTAGCTGACTTACTCTGACAACTGTTGACCATTTCGCGGCACTTATTGCCAGATCTTTTCAGCTGCTACCTGTCAGTTTTCAGTTATCCTTAAAGATGAACTGCAACTTCAAAATGCTCGGGTGTTGAATGCTAACGCTGAATAATTGTAAATGTTTGCCCATATTTGCATATCTAGTGAATATTCAGAGGATCTCTACCAGAATCTGATGAGAAGAATGTTTAGGGGTTATTCTTTCTATCAGACCAGAAAATTAGCTGTTCTGGTTTAGAAATAACTTCCCTGGACAGTTGAAAGCAGTGCCTGCAATTTGCCTTTTTATGTGCTGAACTTTATACAAAGGCATTTTGCATCCATTAAGACTGCAGACATAAATTAGGGTAATAGTAATTACTGCTACCAAATATGATCAAAAATAAGGAACAAACTCACATCTTTTTTTGAGATTGCTGTACATAAAGAAATTGGGTTATCTGTGAACTCAGAATGTGTTCTAAATACGTGAATTAAAATAATTTAAGTTTCGTGCAAATTGGATGATTCAGAAAATCCTTTCATCAAACCTAAGAATTAAGTTGGGAATTATTAAAGCAGTCTGACTTTGTTATATGAACAATGATATTGTGTATTATTCCTTTACCCAAACTGGAATGTCATTTGGAATTTCTACCTCTGAGGCCATATTTGAAAAACATTATCTGTTTTTCAGAGACTGGCAAACCACTCCACAATTCCTGCCAAGACCACCACCACCACCATCACAACAACAACAAGAACAAAGTGCCTTATGGTTCTGAGGACCCCTATAATTTGCTCACAACACAATATGAAAAATACTTTTTTAAACGTAATATGCTATTTAGATTCCTGTAACACAATTCCTAACTTTAAGGAGAGTGAGGGCCTTTTTACATGACCCCTAAGATCCGCTGGCCACTTAAATTTGGACCAGAGATCTTAGGGGCTTGTCGCTCTTCCTGTGTCCCCACCCTGGCTGCTGGCTGCATGAGGGGAGGGAGAAAAAAAAGGAAGAAAAGATCGTGGCTCACTTCGGTTCTGCCTCCGTTCTTGCCGGCAACATTCCTGTCTCTGTAAGAGCTACTGTAAAGTAGCTCTTAAAGGGGCGGGAGCCAAAAAAACAACAAACAGAAGCGAGGAGAGCCCCGCACTCACTATCCTTACACCGCATCAAGCAATTTCCACCAGGGAAGAGCAGGTACTTGAAAGGTGCACTGGGACGCGCTAAAGTGGGCGTGGCCACACTTAATTTCCTGTAAACTCCAGAGCTGGTGGGGAAACATTTTTAAGCTCCGGAGCTGGGAGCCATTTGCCCTGGAGTTTAGGGGTCGTGTATAAACTCCCTGAGATAGCTATCACAGGCAGTCATTCTTGACAGTCATGAAAGGACAATAACTAATTAGTCATTTGATTTCTTATTATTAGGAAGGATCAAGATTTAGTCATGTTTAGACTGGGTGTGTTGGAATCTATGGGACTTGTTCGTTATGGCTTAATTTTATTGCCCAGAGTGGGAGAAAGCATTAGTGGGATCATAACTTTCAAATACTAAATTAATTTGGCCAGCTGTAGATACTATGCATCATAGTTAGAGATGGGCACGAATTGAAAAAATGACATTTCGGTTTTAAGTTTTTCATTGCGGGTCCATTTTGGTTCATTTTTGTTTTTCGTGACTTTTTTTGAAAAAAAATCATTTTGTTTTTTCATTTTTTGTTTTTGTTTTTACCCACTTTTTGCGCGACTTAAAGCATTTCCACGCGCGGATGTCCCCCAATGCCCCAGACCAGAGGGAAAACACAAAAAATTGAAGCTGTCAGAGACACAGTATAGACTAGGTATGCAGGGAGGCTGCAAAGGCAGCGGCGGGCATTGCCCAGGGTATAAGGCAGCCGCAGAGTGACTGCACTGCGGGGCAGGGGAGGGTACTCACTGAGAGGTGCGCATGCACACAGGGAGGCTGCAAGAGAAATCTCTCCTTTCTCTCCCCTAAGAGCCAGGCTGCAGCCACCAGGAACACAGAGACACAAACCTGGCTGGCTGGCCTAAAGTAATGAGTCACAGAGACAGCAATCCCACCCTAACTCCCACTGCAGACTGCAAGGAGGATGGGGGCTGTCAAAGCTTTTTATGCCCTCTGTGGCTGCCACACCTACCCAGTCTGCAACCTGGGCATGCTATTGATTGAAATTGTCCAAGAATTTACATGATCCCATCACATGGTTTGCATCCATCTTGTGGCTGGAATCCATTTTGTATCATCCTTAAAGGGAAAAGAAAAAATACATTGTGATGGGCGAAAGACAAAAACAAACGTTTTAAGGACCGCAACCTCCTGGTAGGTAATAATTTCAAATAATTATCACTGCATTTTTACAGATGTCCAGGGTGTTTTAATACCCAAGAAATCAATATTAGGCATCTGGGAGCCATTTTGGGTCGATGTCCCCTAACTTCCCTTAAAGGAAAAAAAAATACAGTGATCTGAGAAAAGACATAAATGCACATTTTAAGGACCCCAACCCCCCTGGTAGGTATTATCAGGCAGAATAAATAATTATCACTGGGTTTTTATGGATATTCAGGACGTTTTTTAACATTTAAAAACAGCTCATTTCATTGTGGGTCACCATTAACGAAAATGAAACGTAACAAACCTAATTTTCATGGTTCTGTTCGGTTCGTTCCAATTTGATCACAATTTTCGTTATTTGTTTCATTACATAATGAAACAAATAATCAATAATGGAACGAATTTTTTTTTCATTTCGTGCCCATCTCTAATCATATTCATAAAAGCAAACCAAGTTGCTAATGATCCTGAGAATGATGGTGGTGATGGTGTTGAAGATTTGCTGATATTAGAGGCTTATAGAAGGTGGACGTTTTTGCCAGTTGCTCCAGGTGTCCAAATTGCACTTACAATTCTGGCAGTGCAGGTTGATTCTGGTTCCCCAACATCACCTTCCAGAGACAGCCGCTGTGCTTTGCATGGTTATAGTCCTAGATCTGTTTAAAACTCTCCAGTCTTAAAGGCAGCTCAGCTTGCCTCAAACACAAGTCATTTCTAGAAGTTCCTTGGTGACTCAACCTGATGTTCAGTTATACAAACATGTACACAATTCTCTGCAATCCTTGCCAACAAACTAATTTGAGTCACACAGGTGAAAGGGGTAGTTTCCTTCCTCACATAGACGTTCAGATGGCTGTGCTTTATTACCCAAGTTCTCTGAGGGTGTGGCCTGCTAGTGTTCTACTCAGTGACAAAGAAGCCACTGTGGAGGAGGCCCTGTGCCACTGAAGAGATACAAAGATAAAGGGCCTGGGCATTGGATGACAAGATAGTTGTTTCCATCACTGTTTACAGCTGCAAAGAGGAGGTGGGTCTAGACTGGAGCTCTGAGGGGCAGAAAAGTGATCAACAATTACTGCTACCACTGTCACTACTCCTTTCAACAACAAGAGTCAGCAACAGCAATGCTGATTTAGTTGGATTATAGGCCCCGTGCCAAGCATCTGTGGAAAAACACCGAATCAATATTGACAAAGGACAAATGAAATGAGATGATTCTCACTTTCCCCTTTTGTGTCCTGCAGAAGAAGAAGAAAAATACAGTACTGTATTAGAACATGACAGCTTCTCAACCAAGATTAGAGATGAGGAAAGTTCCTTGTTTGGATTACAGCTCCAAGAAGATCCCATCCACTAAGCTGGAATCCAAAAAAAGAAAAAGTTACTTTTCCCTCCTCTGGCTAAGACAAGCTCATTTTCATTGGCCACCAGTCGTGTGAAGGTGACTGGAGGTTAATTCATGACATTTTAGAAGGTGATGCTCTGTAGAAATGTAATTGTGGGTAGTACAGAATTCAATACAAAGATAAAATCAAGAATGAAGGAGACAGATCAATAGGCCAGCATTGCAGACGGGTGTGAAGTCAGGCTAAAATGCCTAAAGTGTGAAAGGGTGTAAAAAGAAGGATGAATAGTCTCTGCCTAAAGAATAAGATAGCTGAATGGGATATTATACTTATTCAATGTTTGAGACCCCTTTGGCAAAAGATGACAAGTAGGTGCCTGACAGTGGAGTATCAGAACCAGGGTCACTGGGTTGAGGCACCAGGGCTTTACGATTGATATCACCTGCCACTCACCCTGTTCCTGTTGAGCTAAACTGGGGTCCTTGGCGTGGCTAAGAGAGAAGATGGTTTTTCCCAATTGCATGAACTGACCCTTGTTGTACAGTCATTCCAAATATTCTTGAATGGCCCATTAGCCAGTTCAGAATTCAGAATTCTGTGACTCTCACCTGCTCCTAATCCATTTGGTATAACATAATGCTGTTTTTGAGAGTAGTCATTGTTCTATACATGTGTGGAGAGAAAGGGAAGTATACACAGCATCCTTCATTTTTAGAACCTTGTAAAGGGTCAGGGTAAGAGTGCCACGATGAATACTACTACTTCAGAAGCACTCCATCGCTGTTGCCTCAGGGCTCAGGAAATTCACAATAGCATCCTGTTACCAGCATGCTAAGTTTCAAGCTATGTAGTTACTGACAATTAGTTACTTTAGGGGTGAGGCAATAGTTACAAAGTTACTTTTTTATGCATAGTGAGCACTGTGGTGTAGCAAGTAAGACGTAGTTGGTCTTGAACATCACTTTACAAAGGATTTGAAAATATTTCCCAGGCCAATATCAATACTGGCTCCTAGAAGGAACCACAAAGGATTTCCCTGTGTTCTTTACTCTGCTGGTAAGATCAATGCCACATGTTAATAATGGACAATGTAATAATTTACTTAATTATAGTGATAGCAATAACTGTGACCTAGCCGCCAAGAAATTAAAAGTAATACCGTGAGTTTCTTTAAAACTTAATGTTCTGAGCACTGCCTTTCTAAGCTCATGATTGTTCTGAAATATGCCCTCAGCTTCTCCCCTGCAGGGTGAACAGAAATAGGAGCCAAAACTGCTGAGGCAATTGGTTCCATTGCCGTAATGCTCTAATACTTAGGGAGTTTTTGGTGATACAGTCACCCCCAGCCATTTCGTTGTTCAGGTACTGCGGTCCCACTATATTGCGGGATCGCAATACCTGCGGGGGGTGGCGGGGAGTGATCACATCGCTCCCTGCCACCCCCCGCCCCCTCCAGGAGGCCTTGGAGCTGCGGGGGGGTGATCAGATTGCTCCCCACTGCCCTCCCAGACCCGTCCGGGAGGCCTCGGAGCCATGCAGGGGGGAGGAAGCGATCAAATTGCTCCCCACTGCCCCCCTCCAGGAGGCCTCAGAGCCGCGGGGGGGGGGGGAAGCAGGAAGCGATCAAATCGTTCCCCCCGCCCCACCCGCCCCGCTTCCGCATATCACGGGTTTTCATGTATCGTGGGTCGGGTGGGTCCCTAACCCCCGAGATAGGCGGGGGGGAGTTAATGTATGAAGCCTAAATCCAGCTTCCTGTAGTTTGAGCCCATTGTGATGTGTCCTACACTCGGAGGCCATCAAGAACAGATCTTGCCCCTCCTCTGTATGATAGCCTTTTGAAGAGTGCTATCCTATCTCCCCTCAGTCTTTTTTTCTCAAGGCTCAGTGAACCCAGTTCTTTCAGTGTTTGCTCAAAGGGCTTGGGTACCCGATCTCCTGGTCATCCTTGTAATCTTCCTCTCAACTTACTCCAGTTTGTTGCCAACCTTCTTCAAGTGTGGTATCCAGAACTGGACACAGTACTCTAGATGAGGCCTAACCAATTCTGAATAGAGGGTGACTCGTGGGATTTGGAGACTATATCTCTCTTAATGCATACTAAAAGAGCCTTTGCCTTTTTTGCAGCCACATCACAGTGTTGGCTCTTAGTGCTCTTCACAGGCATCTTGTTTGTCTGTCTCTTTTGAACTCCCTTCTGTTTTTGCCCTCTCACCTTTCCACTTCCCTGCTGCAGTTTCGCTTCTTCACGGGGATTCAAATGTTAGCTTCTGGCCACAGCAACATCCTCTCACCTTTGCCATTGCTGTGCCCCAAACTAAGTGACTGCACAAGAGGAGAAGGAATTTCTTCTCCAGTTTGCAACGCGATTTCGGAGCAAAACAACAATAATTAAAGGACATCCTGTTTCAGAATTCCAAAATAAATTCATTTCAGTCTTTGGTGCCATCAGTAGATGGCAGAAGGTAGCGAGAAGATACACATCTTGTGCATGATCCATTGGGCGGTGGGGGGGTATGCAGGAAGTCACACAGGTGGGCTGTAAAGCTGATAGGGCAGCAACTGGGTAGGTCTTGAAGGGTACCCTCAGAGTAAATTGCTCCTTAAATGAAGAGCCAAGCGAGAACCACATGCTGTGAATGAAGCCCTGCAGCCTCTTGTGACATGGGACCTTTACTAACAAGTTGCTGCAAGGATGGCATCTGGATTTGTAGTGGTGTTGATGTGCAGCTAGTACATGCCAGCAGCTCCCTCATCTGGCAAGCAACTGCAGCATGTAAGGGATCTGGATCTTACTTCTCAAGTTGCTCTCCCGGACTTGAAACCCCTGGTTTCTTACAAAAGAGAAGAAAATGCAAAGCACCAGCTATTCACACTGTCTCCCCCCCCCCCTTCGGCATCATTGCAACTGCAAGCAAGGGCAGGAACATAGCGGTCAACAGGAGAGACACAAGCTCCAACCATTGTGCCCTTCTCAACAACAACAGCAGCAGCAGCAGCAGCAGCAGCAGCAGCAGCAACAGCAACAGCAACAACAACAACAACAACAACAACAACAACAACAACAACAACAAACGTGACTTGCAACTACAGTGAGTGGCAATTAAAAAAACTGCTTTCTGGACGTGTGGAACAAGCCACAAGATGTAAAGGGGGGGGTGCATGGTTTGGTTTGGTTTTTGCATGTATTAGCTGCCAGAATCAAAGGTTACTACAAGTCCAAGGAGGCTCCTGCATAGAGGTTTCCACCTGGCAAAGATAATATGCAGAGTGAGCCAATCCTTGAGATTCATTAAAAGAGAGAAAGAAAATCATTGTCTCTGTATTTTCCTACATCTGATGTTTCTCTTCTCCCGTCATATGTGGGACAAACAACAACAATTCCACATGTGCTTTAATTGTTGGTTTCATCAAATCAATTGTAAAAAAAATTAAGGATGTTTCTCTTTTTTTGGTTCTCTTTTCCATTTTTCTGTACTGTTGAGAAGTCGGGCATAGACTTTCACAATAGTTCCAACAGTAGATATTTTTCTTTCCTGGTAAGAGTAAATAACATCATTTGTACTCACTATTTTATAAGAGGAGCAGGATTTCCTGGAAGATAATCCTAGTATTAAAAAATAGAACCTGGAAGATTATTTATGTTGTGGCATTTTCATGTCAATCAGGCAGAAGTCCTTGGGAATCAAATCATCAATCAATCAGGCTTTATTGTTAAACCATAGGTCATCACAATAACATAAAACATAAAAACACAGTGCAGACACAGCATGTATATACATAGATATAAAATATAAAATAATATGTCTTCCCTCCTTAATGCTTCTGATGTTTGGCCCATGTTTTCTTTGCTGCCAAAGCAAATGTTGCTACTTGATGGGTAATAGCTACATCCATATCCACAAGCAGCATACAGAGGTGAGCCAAGGGGGAAGAGGTCTATCATCCAGAGGTCTAAGGATTCCAGCAAGAAGTTGACTTCTGGGGTGCTCATTTAAAAGAGAGCTGAATAAATAATGGAGAACATTCTCGACTTCTCCTAATCTACAAAAGCAGAGTCTTTGGAGGAATGGAATATTGTCATACCTTCCCTCCAAAATGGCAGAGGGCATGCACTGAAATTGCAAGGCTGTGAAAGCTTTCCGGGGGGTGGGGGGCGCTGAGGTTAGACTGGCAAAATAGTCTCCCGTGCCAGATGATGTTTTGTACAAGGAGAAGCAACCAGAATAGGACATTTTTTTAAATAGCAGACATATTCAGACACTTAAAATAAGTTAAGTCATTTGCTTAACTCTGTCAGAGGCAAATGTAGGCAAGGACTCTGTGTCAATCCCATAATTCTGTAGTAGACATGGGCACAACCAGAAAAAATGACGTTTTGAGTTTTCGTTTCTCGGAATGGGTCCATTTCGGGTTGTTTCCGTTTGTCGCGAAATTTTTCAAAAATTTGTCATTTCATTTGTCGTTTGTCATTTGTCATTTCCACCACGATTTAGTACGATTTGACTTCCCAGAGCATAGGGGCGTCCCACAATCCGGGCCGGCGCTAGGTGATTTTGCGCCCTAGATGGTGGGCGGGGCAGGGGGGCGGGTGAGCGGGCGGCCGGTGGCCGCAGGCGGGCGAGTGGGCAGTTAGGATATCACTTAGGATAGAGGTTCTGTTCTTGGCTTGCACCCCAAATGTGTGTGTGTGCAAGCAAATTGAAGTTGGAAAAATAGAAAATAAATGGTAGTATATAATATATATTTAAAATAAATCCACACCTCAAACTCCCAGTCAAACCTCCCCCTTTATCCAATATCAGAAAAAAATCCTCTCAAACTGCCAGAGAAGAAATAAAGAATAAACTGTTATTCCCTTCAGCAGACAAAGCTGCAGGGAATCAAAGAAATTATTTTCTAAATTCAATTCCCTCCCTGCCTGCCTAACTTAAATCCTAAAGCCTCCAGTCTCCCTCATCAATCTTGATCGGATCACACCAGCACCGGTAGCCAGCCCTCCTCCCTCAACCACATCCATACACCCGACTGCGATTTCTGGAAGGTGCCTCCGCTTTTTATGCCCTCCGAGACATCCAGAAGTGTCAGTCAAAAACCTGGCGATGCATTGGTGGAATGGTTCAAAAATTTTGCATGGTCCCATCCCATGCCCAGCCCAAATGGGCAGGTCTAAAAAAATAATAAAATAAAATAAAATAAAACCAATACAACGTTTTATTGCTATAAAAAACCCACTGCTGCTACTATTAAAATTCAGGCCTTTAAAATAAATAAATTTCACATGTTTCTGTGGTGATTTGCTGTGTTTTTTGACCACGATTCCAAAAGAAAAATTGCGGTCAACATTTTGAATCCCCCCCCACCGCATGGCATGGCGAGACGACGAGGATGACCCCCCCCCCAGCCTGGTGCAAGCAGCCCAGGACAGGAGAAGAGGGGGGGAAAGGCCGGGGACCCCCCAGAAACCACCCCCCTGGTAGGTGGCAAAGCCTCAGGCAGGCATATTTTCGCCTGCTTTTTTGGCCGGGAGTCGGGGGGTTTTAAAAAAACTTTTAAAAACTTTTTCTTTGCTTCGCATTGCACGATCTCTGCGATGTCACAAACAGAAACGAAAAACCCAACGAAATTTTTCTTTTTTCGGTTCGAGTTTGAGTTCTCACGGCTTAATTATCGTTACTGTTTCCGTTACGTAACGGAAACGATAACCGAAAACGGAAACGACAATTTCACCGAATTGTGCCCATGTCTACTCTGTAGTATGGGTCTAACTGAATTTACAACACTTCTTTGGTAGAGACGAGAGTCACCCATACAATCCAGTTTCAGCCAGTTCATTGCCAATGCAATATGGGCATGAGTTTCAATTGGGATTAGTCCTACTTCAGCCCTTAAATATGCAGCAGGTGTGCCATGGGGAACTGTTAGAAGGGATTATATAAAAGAGTTTTGAGCCACTTCTAGAGCCAGTATCTTTGTATATCCCCATATCTTTGGCCCATATGTTATTTGGGATAGTATTTTGTTAGAAAACACCTCAACTGTAATCAAATTTCCACCTTGTATTGAAGTAAATCTCAAGAAAGATTGAATGGAATGAGATGCTTTCAGGTTGGTTGCTTTCAGATGATATTTCCATAAAAGCTGGACATTTAGGCAAAAGCAAGGATATCTGAATTTTCTTAACTGCTTAATTGGTTTGCTATCAGGCTTCCATCTATGGCAGTGGTTCTCAAACTTCTTAATCCTGCGACCCTTTAATACAGTTCCTCATGTTGTGGTGACCCCTTGCCCTGCTTGGAAAAGGCCACAAGCCCCCTTTGGCAGGACACTGCTGCAGGTGCCATAGAGAACTTCCCTCTACAGGCACCCTCAGCCAATTGCAGCCTCTGGTCCCATTGACTGACATCCCCTCCAGCCTATCAAGCTGTAACTCACTCTTCTCCCCCTTCTTCCCCCTCCTCCTCCAGACCTTTTTCTTCACTGACTCATGGCGACCACTATGGTCATTTGACCCTCAAAGGGGTCCCAGCCCCCAGGATGGGAACTACAGATCTATGGGGTTTTCTCTTCCTCCCAAAGACTTCTACTTTTGGTGTAATTAATAGTCAGATGTTCTCTTATACAAAAATTGTTCAGTTTAACCAAAAGTCTTCACATACCAACTTGTGTTGAAGAAATTGTTGCAATATCATCTGCATATAAAAGAACTAAGATCTTGACATGTGCAAGTGAAGGGGGAAAATTCAAGGCCATTTAATTCTTGGACAATATTATTGATAAAAATTAAAAAAGAAAGAGGGCCTTGAGATTCATAACAACAACAATTCCGCATGTGCTTTAATTGTTGGTTTCATCAAATCAGTTGTAAAATATTTTAAGGATGTTTCTTTTTTTTGTTCTCTTTTCCATTTTTCTGTACTGTTGAGAAGTCAGACATAGACTTTCACAATAGTACCAACAGTAGATATTTTTTTTCCTGGTAAGAGTAAATAACATCAATTGTACTCACTATTTTATAAGAGGAGCAGGATTTCCTGGAAGATAATCCTAGTATTAAAAAAATAGAACCTGGAAGATTATTTATGTTGTCACTTTTTCATGTCAATCAGGCAGAGGTCCTTTGGAACTAAATAATCATATCACTGCCTTAAAGGAAAGTTTACCCCACAAAAAATCAAATGAGGATGTAAGGCCCATCAAACTATACTTGTGAGATATTTCACATTATGAAATGGTCATTCCTTTGTGATGAGTCTTCATACCAGGTAAGAACTAACTTGTGAAGCATTCCTCATGACTAAGACTCCATGCCAAAGAATATGATAACCATATATCAAAAATCCATCTTTTGGAGATGTTTGGGGTTTTTTGACATTTGTTTTAAGGCATACTTTGCCAGGAGATGATAAAATATGAATTGCTACTGAATTACCTATGGAGCTTTCATTCCATACTTGTATGCTTATAAGAATGGGAGCAATCCATCAAATATTTGATTATCTTTTAGCAACTTTTCATTAAATTGGCTGTGTTTTTTCCCCAGTATATAGCAGTGGCAGGGCTTATTTGTTCACCTGAACCCATTTGCCCTTGCCAGTCAGGCATGGTGGAAACTGTGGAACATGTCCTGATGCCCTGCACATTTTATAAGGACTCCCACAGTTTACGAGTTTCCCTGATTTTAAGGTATTATTCAGATAGAAGAGGCCCAAGGGAAACCACAGCCAAGGTCTCAAAGATTTGTGCAGTGGCATATACAATAAGGAAACAGATAGCTGGGTCATTATTTAAGGTTTGAAGTTTTACATTTAATTGCAATTTGAATTTTAGTCTGGTTTGAATTGACTGTAACTGTTGTATGTTCTGCTGTATTTTAAACCTGTGTACCTAACATGGCTGGTCATAATAAATTATATCTCCTCTCACTATGAACTGAATGGTGTTCCTGAGCAAAGACACATCATTGTCTATAGACGTTCATTCGTCGGCTTCTCGCCCTCTCTCAATAAGATACTTGAATTCCATCACCAACCATGTGGATCGCATAATGTTCTTTCAGACTGCAGTCTTAGACCTGCTTCCAATGCTCTGGCAGGACTTGAGTGCTGTGCCTTCTGCCTCTGTTGGCACTGCAGCTTCTATAACACTTCACCAATAGCTCTGCTAGCAAGAGTTGATGGAGAGAAGCAAGCCAAAGAGCCAGCAATGTAACTATCCCAGAAATGGAAAGATTAAAGAGGCTTCTGCAACTGATGCATTTAGCCTAACAATCCATTCTCAGTGTGGCACAGGGAACTACCATCAGTATGAACTCAGAACCAGAGATGGGCACGACCAGGAAAAATTACATTTTGAGTTGTCGTGTGTCGGAGCCGGCCCGTTTCGGCTCGTTTCCGTTTTTTGCGAAATTTTCCAAAAAATTTTTGTTTCGTTTGTCGTTTTTTCGTCTGTCGTTAGTAGTGGTTTTTGGGGGGGCTCCTGGAGGCACCTCCCTGGGGTGGGTGCCTCCTCTGGCCCGCCATGAAGGGAAAGCGGGCTCCTGGAGGCACCTCTCTAGGGTCGGTGCCTCCTCTGGCCCGCTACAAAATGGCATGCATAGCCAATTGGATATGCATACCATTAAGCTGCAGTTGCACTGCAGTAGCAGGCAGAGGCACCTCTCTTTCGGGAGCCTCTGTGACTCACTGCCTGCGGTGCACTTGGGCTGGGGAACAAAGTGGGAGAGGACCCCTACGGGCACCCTGTGACTCATTAAGAAGGGAAGTGTACTTGCTGTAGTGCAATACGAATACACATCTGGCTTACTGGTTAGGGGTTAGCGCAAGGGTTAGGCTTAGGGTTACGGGTAAGGTTAGGGTGAGTTACTGGGGTGCACCTCTGGGTGCCTCTCTGACCCTCTAGGAAGGACAGTGTACTGGCGTATGGGTTCGGGTTCGGGTTCGGGCTAGGGTTCGGGCTAGGGTTAGTGGGCTTTTTATGCCTGACTGGCGCATCCCAGAAGTCTCAGTCAAAACCTGGCCAAGTGGCCATGCAATTGGTGGAATGGCTCCAAAAATTTGCATGGCCCACTCCCATGGCCAGCCCATCATTGTGCAGGTGTAAAACAATAAAAATAAAAAAAAATAAAAATATCAATGGAGACGTTTTGTTGCAAGAAAAACCCACTGCTGCTACTGAAAAAATTTAGGCAGTTTTAAAATAGCTATTTTCGCATGTTTCTGTGGTGCTTTGGTGTATTTTTGGACCACGCGATTTCAAAATAAATATTGCGGTCGCCCCATTTGGATCCCCCGCCCGCACCGCATGGCATGGCGAGTTGGCGAGACGACGAGGATGCGCGCAGCCCAGGAGAGGAGAGGGGAGGCCGGGGACCCCCCCAAAACCACCCCTCTGGTAGGTGCCCTCACTCAGGCAGCCATATTTTCGCCTGCTTTTTTGGCCGGGAATCGGTTTTTTTTTTTAATTTTTAAAACGTTTTTTCTGGAGGAAGTCCCGCCCACCAAGACATGCCGGCAGCCTGATCTTAGAGCTCTGTGCCGCGATCCAAAAAGAGCTTTAAAACTACTGTTTAAATGCTGTGGTGCCGTGAGTAATGCATCAATAAATTACTCGGGTGTCAGGAGAAGCAATATATGTGTTTTTCTAGACTAGATAAGCTTGATTTATAAGCTAAAGGAGCTACTTTCGGTTTTGCCTGCTTTGATTCTGCTGGCCGCTGGCTGCTTAGAAAACTGAATCCCGGCTGTTTGGAAAGTCACCAGATGATTAGTTAGACTGCTTGATACCTGCCTTTTGTCTAATTATATGCCGGCTAAGAGAGCAAAAAAGAAACTCCAGCCTATAGGTTGGACTAGGAAATTATCTGATACAGCACACAATCGCCCTGCTCTACAGCGTATCGAGCAGCCCTCAGACGACGGAGGGGTAAAAATGGCGTCAGGATCTGAGAAAGGAAAGAGGGAGACTACCCCTCCTCCCGCAGATCAAGACTTCATGAAGGAACTGCGTTTAATGAGGACAGAGCTAGCTAGCATCATGAGTGTTAATCAACAGGATGTGATCCGCAGAATGGATGGCCTTTCAAAGGATCTCCAAAGCACTAAACAAGATTTATCACATGAAATAAAGTTAAATGGCCAGCGGCTTGATAATTTGGCAGGAGAATTTAAAAATCTGGAGATACGTGTAACTGAAAACGAAACTCAAATTAACTCTCAGAAGCAGGCTTTACTGAAAATAAATAAGAAACTGACTTATATTGAAGATTATTCTCGAAGGCAGAACGTCAAACTGATTAATTTTGTTATTCCAAACAAGGGGGCATCATTAAAACAGGAAGTTTTAACCTGGTTTAACTCCTTTCTGCCCAAACAACTAGAGGACGACGATTTAGAGAGAGTTCACTATCTGGGCAAGTCAAGAGATGGGGCCCCAAAACCAGTGATAGTAAGATTTGCTTCTTATGTAAATAAAGAGCGTCTTATGTCTTCAATTAGAGCCAATCCTAATATTCTGAAGAGAGGAGGTGCAACTGTGCAAGTTTTTCAAGATTTTTCTAAAGGAACTGCTGATTGGCGTAAATCGATGAGACCAGTTACAATCATGTTAAGGAAGAACAACTATCGCTATTCTTGGGGTCACCCCTATTTTTGAAAGTTTGGAAAGGCTCTGTTCAACACACTATCTACTCTCTAGAAGAAGGCCAACATCTTCTTGAAGCATGGAACATACAGGATGACTCAGTTCTGCCTGTTCTCCCCGGGAACTTCAGTGGCAACATCAGGACAGTGAATTTCTCTCTTTCTACTCCGACTCCAGGAATCTTCGATGAAGATGAAGAATATTTGAAACTCATTTAACTTACTCCTCCCTCTTTCCCCCTCTCTCACCTCCTATCATCCCCTTTGTTTTTCTTCTTTTACTCTTCTCCCCCTTTTCCCTTCCATTTCCCTTTCCCCCTCCCCCTTTTTTTCTTTTTTTTTTTTTTTTTTTTTTCCAATTTTAATTTTTGTTTTTGGGATGTTTCTTTTTCTTTTTCTTTTCATTATCCCTTTTCTTCCCTTTTCCCCTCCTCTCCACCCTTCCCTTTTTTGTTTTTGTTTGTTTGTTTGCTTGTTTTGAGGGGGTGGTGGCGGTGAGGGGGTGGTTTAGAGGGGGTAGAACAACTTATAGAATTTTCAGTAACACGCTACTTAAGAGTTAAGGAGATCTAGGCTGGCTAATGTCTGTGGACAACTTCCTCCCTCCCATCCCCTTGATGCACATGCTAAACAGTATGATAGCTGGTGGGGTGGGAGAAAAGAATAGTTTTTAGGGTGGAGGATTAGATTTATTTTAGTTTATTTTTTATTAATTGATGGTGTTTTTACTTTTGTATGCACAACGGGACCATTCAGAATATTGAAACCAAAAGAAATAGGTTATGGGAAAGTTTATAAAATTAGCAACGTTGAATGTGAAAGGTCTGGGGTCATTTTCGAAGAGAAATAGAATCGAAGCGATGATCAAAAGGCACAAAATAGATATTGCCTTTTTGCAAGAGACTCATCAAATAAGAGATGGTATTAATGAATTAAAAATTCCAAATGTTGATATTTATGAAAAAAGCTTTGGCACATCTAAAGCAAGAGGGGTTGCCATTATAATCTCAAGGAATTGTGAATGTGTTGTTGAAAATGTGGTAAAAGATTCAGAAGGTAGATATATAATATTGCAAGTTCTAATGGGGAAAGATCATTATACTTTGGTTAATCTGTATGCACCAAACGTTAACCAAGGCCGCTTTTACAATCTCCTTTGGGATCAGATTGAATTGGTTAAAAAGGGTATTTAATAATGGCAGGGGATTTCAATATGGTCTTAGATAAAATTAAAGATAAATCGGTATGTAAAAAGGAAGAGTGGAGGACAAGACATACAACTCTAGCAAAGTTTATAAATACAACAGGATTGAAGGATGTCTGGAGAGAACTGAAAGGAGATGAAATAAAATACACCTTCTACTCACCAGTGCACAAAACCTATTCTAGGATAGATTTTGTGTTTGTTTCTAAAGCCTAATACCCAAGATAAATAATACCGAAATTGAGATCATAAAAACATCTGATCATGCTTTAATGTCGATTGATTTAGCAACAAATAAAAATTATAGAGAAGCTAAAAGGTGGAGAATGAATTTAAAAATATTTCAATATCCAGAAGTGCTGGAAAAGGTCAAAAAAGATTGGTTGGAAACTTGGGATATAAACGAAAAGGCAGGTAGCCAAACGCCAATCATATGGGACACCCTGAAAGCGGTAGCTAGAGGCCTTATCATAAAAGAAAATATTAAAACTAAAAAACAGGAAGAACTCAATAAAAGAAAATTAGAAAAACTAATAGCAGATTTAGAATCCCAATTTTTTCTTACTAAGGATAATAAGATATTGAGGTTGATTGAAGCAAGGAAAAAAGAGTTAGAAGATCTAGATTTACAACAAACACAAAGGAATCTTCTGTACCTAAAAAGAAATTTTTTTGAATACAGCAACAAGAACTCAAAACTTTTAGCCAGATTAGCACAGAAAAGACAAGACAAGAATACAATAGGGATTATAAAAGACTCCTCAGGTAAGACATGCACACAAATGAAGGAAAAGTTGTCAGCTATACAAGAGTTTTATCAGTTGTTATATACTACAAAAAATAAACCTAAGGAGGATATAGAAAGGTATATCACTCAGAATTTAAAGAGGGTCTTGGAACAGGAAGATATGCTGGAAATGGAAAAGCCTATTACAGATCAAGAGATAAGCGAGGTAATAGACAAATTAAAGAATAATAAAACGCCCGGAGTGGACGCTCTGGGACCTGAATTTTACAAACTTTTTAAAGCAGTATTAATACCTAAATTAAAGAAGCTATATAATGAAATTTTGAATGGAGAACAAATTCCGAGATCTTGGACCCATTCTTTAACTATTTTAATTCCAAAACCTAATAAAAATTTAATGGATATTGGGTCATACAGACCAATATCCTTATTAAATCAAGATGCTAAGATTTTCACAGCAATTTTGGCTAAAAGAATGAATAAATTTATAGCTAAATATATTAAAGAGGATCAATGTGGTTTTATCAAAGGTAGACAAATGGCAAATATTATTAGAAGGAATTTGAATGTTCTTTATGAAATGAGTAAGAGTACTACTAAAGCTGGGATGTTATCTCTAGATCTTTATAAAGCTTTTGATTGTGTTCAATGGCCCACATTAAAAATATTGTTAAAAAAATGGGATTTGGGAAATCCTTTTTGGGAGTAATAAATCAACTATATTCAACGGGCACTTCCTCAATAATAGTTAATGATGGATTGACTGAACAAATCACCCTAGGCCGAGGAACTAGACAAGGATGTCCTCTTTCTCCAGTCCTTTTTGTATTGTTATAGAGCTCCTGGCAAATGCCATAAGGGACGACAAATTTATTAAAGGTATAGGGAAAGATGGGGCAACTAAAATTAGTTTATTCGCGGACGATGCTCTTTTGACTATTGTAAACCCAATAGAGAATATTCAAAGAGTAAAAACTCATTTAGAAGAATTTGGAGAAATAACAGGATTATGTGTAAACTGGCAAAAATCAGAGAGTTTATTCTTCAATTATGGAAAACATGACTTAAAGATGATTGAAAAATCTGGACTTAAACCGGGAAAAAGCATTAAATATCTAGGATTAGAACTCCATAAAGAATTTACTAAAACTAAAGAAAGAAATATTTCGAAATTAGAAGAGGAGATGAAAAACAAATTAATATCCTACTCTAAACTAAAATTATCGTGGTTTGGCAGAATTGCATTGATAAAAATGAAAATACTTCCAAAAATTAACTTTATTTTTAAAATGTTACCGGTTCAGTTTTTAGAAAAGGAAATTAAAACTCTCCAAGACATGATAAATAGGTATTGTAATGCAGGGAAAAAATCAAGAATAAATAAAAGTCTATGGTATAGATCTCAGAAAGAAGGAGGAATAGGTATACCCAATATAAAAAATTATTATATAGCCAATCAACTTAGTTCTTTGGGGGAAATTCTTTTTAAACCACAGAAGTTAATATGGTGGGAGCAAGAGTCTTTGGATATAAAGGGGGAAATAAACACATTTTTATTCACGGAAGTTAAAAACAAAGTAAAGATTGACAACCCCCTATTGAATAGTTTAATTGCTACATGGAGAACATATAGGAAAATCTTGTCTCCGAAGGGATCCCCACTGGCTTTAGTTACTGACTTGGAAAGCTTTCCAGACAACTTGAAGCATTATTTGGAGTTATTTAAAATTAAGAAAATAGCTAGACTAAAGGATTGGATGCTCAAGATTAAAACAATTCAGGATATAAAAATATTTTGCAACCCAGTGATTTAACATGGTTAAATTATATTCAACTAGGAAAATGGATAAAGGACTGGGGAAAGAGAAATAATCAAATCAGAGAATGCACAAAATTTGAACATTTCCTACTATCGCTTGAGTCTGAACAGGAAAATTCAGAGAAAGAAATAACACGTAAAATATATAAAATACTAGGGGAATTATCAGAAATGAAGGAGTTAAACACCTTGAGAGAAGTTTGGAACCAAGACCTTAATGTACAGATAGAGAAAGAAGACTGGAAAAAAATTTGGAATATGAGAATTTTGAGATCATTGTCAGTCAGGATAAAAGAAAACTACTTCAAATTGGTTTCCAGATGGTATTTAACCCCAGTAAGACTAAATAGAATGAATCCTGCTTACTCTAAGATATGTTGGAAATGTGAAAAAGAGCTTGGTACTTACTTGCATCTTTGGTGGGAATGTGAAATAGTCCAAAGGTTCTGGAAAAAGTGTTTTTAGAGCTAAGTAATATGATTAAGATGGATATAGATTGTAATCCAGAGATAGCATTATTATCATTGTTAACAAGTAAAGATTATGTTGTTACAACAAAGGAACTAATAGCAAATTTTATGACAGCTGCTAGATTAATTATAGCAAAAATTGGAAGTCAAAACTAGAATTCAAGATGGAAGACTGGTATAATGAACTTTGGGATATAGCTATAAACGATAAACTCTCCTGCAGTTTAAAGGTTAAACGAGGAGAAATGAAAAAAGACATTTTCTACGATATCTGGGGTAAATTTTTAGATTATGTACTAGTCGAAGGAAAAGGGAAAGAGTCCACGAATATCTCACAACAATTCTGGAGAAGAGAACTTTAAGAAGACTACTAGAAGAATAGAAGATGGAGCAACGAATAAGAATGTATGGATGGACCCGTGGGATGGGGGTGCACTTATATTGTTTGTTGTAGTTTTTTTTTACTTTCATTTTTTATGTCGTTGTATGTAGTTTAAAATTTAATAAAAAAACATTAAAAAAAAAATAAAACCTTTGAAGGAGCAAAAAAAAAAAATAAAACTTTTTTTCTGTGCCGCGCCGCTTGGTGAGTTGGTGTGGCGACTCGACGAGGATGCGCACTTTGCACAGCCCAGAAGAGGAGGGGGGAGGCCGGGGACCCCCCCCAGAAACCACCCCTCTGGTAGGTGCCCTCACTCAGGCAGGCATATTTTCGCCTGCTTTTTTGGTCGGGAATCAGGTTTTTTTTAATTTTTAAATCTTTTTTCCTGTGCCGCTTGGCATCGTGCGATCGCTGGATGCCAGGAACGACAACGACAAATCAGACCCAATTTTTCTTTAGTCGGTTTGAGTTCGAGTTCTGGCGGAGTAATTGTCGTTACCGTTTCCGTTATGTAACGGAAACGAGAAATGGAAACGGAAACGAGAATTTCGCCAAGTCGTGCCCATGTCTACTCAGAACATTCCTGCCACATTTGGTCAAAGAAAGGTCTATAGATTGTGGTCTTCATATTCTTAAAAATCTGTCAAATCTCTTTTTATGTTATGGAGATCCACAGGTGAGGTACCATTAGGGAAGCACTCTTTTGGTTTGTGTTTTAAAGAAAAAAATAAAGTGTGGTAGTGGTTCTGCATAGGTCATGAATGAGCCTGAAAACAGTGAAGGAAGAAAATGTAAGCCTTAAGATGCAGCAGAATGCCAGTAGTAACAATGAGTGTTCATAGAGCTCATCCATGCTGCACAGGTGTAATATTGCAGTTGCACATGAACTACCATGGCTTCTGTCAATGGAATCTTATTGTTTATTATTTACTTTATTTTAGAGTATTTTTACCCCGCCTTTCTCCTTGGAAAGGACCCAAGGCGGATTACAGTAATGAGGGACTATATACAGTCCAGTACACTTAAGACATGTTCAAGTTATTGAGAGCAGGGAATTGAGGGACATCCTACAGCATTAAAAGACAACATTACATTAAAGCTACAAGAGAACAAAGTGGTGAAAAAGAGAGTGGAAAATTCCATGAAAAGTTATTAGTGAGGGGAAACTAACAATTGAAAACATAGTGTCAATGCAATCACAAAATAGATAAACACAATGTCTATGAGATCATGCATGGTAGAGGTCACATAATACAACTCCTGTTGGCTGACATGCTCTGGGAACCATAGTTATAAAAAAAGGTAAGCAGAAATGGACATGGCAAACTTACCCGCATCAGTAGGAGCCTCCAATACAGTAAGAAAAAGCTTAAATAATAAGTGCTCTTCACCAATGAAGAAGTACACTATTGTTGCATGACACACTGGAAAACTCCGGGGACAGAAGAATTAAATGTGTTTCCATTTTTAATTTGGATGAGGGTGGACAAAATAAACCAAGTGATCTGTTATTTGGGAAACACTCATTACAGGGTTGATCTGTTTTATTATAAATTTATTAAATACCTTATAACGGAAATTAGGCACTGAACAATGCAGGCAAAATAAACAATATCAAAACTATAGTGCCTAATCTATGCAACAGAATATTTAAAGGTTTCAACATACCCACATAAATGAAGACTTTGTGAGCTAATGCAACTATAACATTTAAATAAGATGAAAACCCACAGCTATAACAAAAGTGTGCCAGTCTCTGCCACAGGACCAAGTCCATGAAACCAACATGCCTGAAACTTAACATCAAAGCAATGTTGGGGTGTCTGGTTTTTATCCTGAACAACAGATCAATTGATTTTAGTTAATCAAAATCTTTCTGCAGCCCGTAGCACCTTTGGTTGAGTTACTATGTCTCAGAAGAAAGGTCTTCTCAAGAGCAGGAAGCACTGAAACACAATTGCTGGTGGGGTTGCCTATTTAATCTCTCACCCTTGGCTTTTCTTGTGGCTGGAGCAGCACAGATTAGCTCCCATTTCCCTGCAATGTGACTGCTGGTCAACCTTGTCTGGTTTTGACCCCATGTGTATCTGTCTAATGGCATATAAATTTAGCTGCCTGGAAAATGGTAAAAGGTGAGTGAGAAGAGGAAAAATCTGAAAGAACCCAAGAGGAGATTTGGGGGGGGGGGGGGACAACTGGGGTAAAATAAAGGAACTAACAGCAAATCAGTCATGTTGCCAAGCTGACTGGGAGCCTTTTCACATGACCCCTAAGATCCGCTGGCCACTTAAATTCGGACCAGAGATCTTAAGGGTTTGTCACTGTTCCTGCGTTCCCACCCCCTCCACACACCTGGCTGCTGGCTGCGTGAGGGGAGGGAGAAAAAAAGGAAGAAAAGAATGCTGCTCACCTCCGTTCTGCCATCCCCGCACTGCATTCAAATCTCTTAAAGGGGTGGGGGGCAAAAAAAGAACAAACAGAAGCAAGGAGAGCCAGGCAGTCACTAGGTTATATCTGCATCAGGAATTTTCACCTCCAGAGAGCAGGTACCTGAAAAGTGCGCTGGGACGCGCTTAGGTGGGCGTGGTCGCACTTAATTATCTGTAAACTCCGGAGATGGTGGGGAAACAATTTTAAGTTCCGGAGCTGGGAGCCATTTGCGGCGGAGTTTAGGGGTCGTGTACAAAGGACCTGGGTCTACATGAATTTTCCTACTTGGCATCTCTTTGCTCTATTAGCTGACCCAGGTTGCAGAAAGTTTATTTTTTAAGAGGAGCTTGAAAATGTGACTGTAGTACAATTGTAACCATTCCTTGTTGTGTTAATCTCTTTAAGGAGCCCAAGATGTGCAGGTCGGCGTGGTACTTAGAAGGCATCATGACAATGTAAACAGGCAGGGCAGTCTGAGAGTTGCTACTCTGGGTTCTGGTCCCTCCAACAGAGAATTTTAAACTCAACATCTACAAATCCCAGCCTTCCTTGAGACTGACCTCTATCCGTTCATGCATTATGAAACCGACCTAATGGTGAAGTGCAAATATGTGTGATGTCTCTAGCATTCATATATAAACAAATATAAATAAATATAAGGCAAACCTACGGTCACTATTCTCCCCAGCTTTTTCTTTAAAATGACCTTGATGCTGCCGCCTTTCAGTGTCTTTAACCAATGGGCGAAATCATGGCTATCACTTAGATTGTATTACTTGTGCATAAACATGTTTAGAGTTATTGTACTATAAATAAACCTTTTAGGGATAAAGAACTTGATTCTATTGCAACACTGTGTTGCTTAGGGCCTTTTCACACGACCCCTAAAATCCGCGGCAAATGGCTCCCAGATCCGGAGCTTAAAATTGTTTCCCCACCAGCTCCGGAGTTTACAAAAAAATTAAGTGCAACCACGCGCACCTAGGCACGTCCCAGCGTACCTGGTCTCCGGAGCTGAAAAATTTCTGATGCGGATGTAAAGTAGTGAGTGCCAGGCTCTCCTCACCTTGTGTTTGTTTGTTTTTCCCCGCCGCCCCTTTAAGAGACAGGAATCATGACGACGGGCTCGGGGCGGCTTCCACCGGCAGACGGAGGTGAGCCTGCTTTTTTTCTCCCTTTTTTTCTCCCTCCCCTCACGCAGACAGGAGCAAGGAAGTGCGGAGGGGGTGGGAACACAGGAAGAGCAACGAACCCCCAATATCTCTGGTCTGAATTTAAGTGGCCAGCGGATCTTAGGGGTCGTGTCAAAGCACCCTAGTCTGTTTCCACATTTGGGGGGGGCATGAAAGAGCCTAAACTTTCTGGAAACCCCATTCTGGGAGAAGCTAGATGTCCTCTCCTACAGCTTTTAAAAGAATGGGAACTTGGTGAGAACCAGATGTGATTAAAGCAAAGGGATCATGAGGATATGTGAAGCATCACCAGCCAGAGTTTGAGCATCCCTTGGTATACACAAGAAGTCAAAGGAAACCCAAACTCTAGCTTTTTAACAAGCAATTTGACATGATAGTCTTTGAGCAAGGGCAGATTAACCCTCGCACAACCCACCATGTGATTTGCATAATGCACATATAATTTGCATAGTATACAGCTGCTTGGTTCTAGGGAAATGGAGTATGATCACCCTGAGATGGAGAACATCCTGGTACCCAGTAACAATATGCAGGGCCATTAGGAGAGGACCAGAATGAATGGTGGCAGACAAAAACAATGAGAAAATAAAAAGAGGGGGGGGAAGAGAGATGGCAGAAGGGAAACAGAAGCTGTTGCTGCAGAGACCATGACTAGGGAGGCCACAATCTGTCTGGAGAGGGGCACAGGCAGAATAAGTGTTAGGCTGGAGGAAGAGGAAGACTAGTGCAAATGAAAAAAGAATGGCGTGAGATACGAGAGCACTGAGTGACATGGATTCATTTATCGCCCAGGTGAAGCCGAGCATAAAATAATGGTTCCTGTCTAACTGGAGATATTGAAGAACTTTAAAATCCTTAAGAAACATAAAAGCTTTCATCTGCTGCCAGAAACGCAGTATCAGGGATGGCAGGCAAACTGCCCTTCAGAAACTATGTTCAAGCTGTGGTGCCACCACTGAAAAAGCCCTCTCTCATATCACAATATGAGTGAAGGGATATGCTAAGAAAAGCTTCTGTATGTGTGTGTGTATAGCAGTTGCCACAATAATTATAGCTTTTCATATTCCTTTCCCACCATGTAAAAAAGGCATTTATTCTTTAACTTAAAAAGTAACTGGGAAGTTCCAGTTACACTGCAAAAGGAATTATGTTGTCATCAGGGGCATTTCCAAACTGAGCGAAATAACCAGCAAGGAGTGCCATGCTTCTGCTCAGTCCAGAAGCTGACCCCACAGCTATAATGGAGATGTAATACAGTATAGTCATTGCTTAGGTGTTGAACAAATTACATTTGCCTAGCTATTTGCAACGAGTTATTTCCAAAATCTCTGCACCTGCTTACTCAAGAGAACACTTGATCTGATACAGTGGCCTCTAGGTCACCCAAGGGGGCAGGCATCCTGTTGGGCCAGAACCCACCCCAGGGAATCCGAGATGTGAGATGAGATGAACAACAGGGTCACGTTGTAGCCTTGCGGTGGCGTCAACTACAGAGCCTGCAGACCAAATCTGCAACCAGAGATCGGGGGTGGCAGGGCATCCATCCTCTTCCTTGTGTCTGTAAAGATTCTCAGTGAGTTTATCTGGAAGTTGAGTCATAGGAACTGGACTTCTTTTCTTGAGAGATCGAAACCTTTAGCTATGAATCCTCTTCGTTCATTTCAACCACCCTCCCCACACCCCACACTCACACCCCAAATGTTGGCGAGGGGGCAAGGCAAGGCGCAAACCAAGTGATTTGGCGCGGCTCTAGCCTTAGGTGAGTCATGGAGGAGCTGATTCTAGGGGAGGCGGCTTGCCACGGGAGGTAGCTGGGGAGAGGACTGCGAGGTCTGGCCACGCTGCCCCAGATGTGTCCCGCCACCAATCACTACGCCTCAGGATCCCGAACGGAGCTGATACCTTGCTCAGCCTGCCCCCCGCGGCGGGGAAAGGCCCCTTCTGCCCAGGTCCCTGCGGCGCGGTTTGGAATTCGGATCAGCCTGCGGGACGGTGTGTGCGTGCGTGCGTGTGTGCATGTGTGGCAAAAGGAAGCACTTTACTGAGCTCTCTCTCTCTCTCTCTCTCTCTCTCTCTCTCTCTCTCACACACACACACACACACACACACACACACACACACACACACACACACACACACCGGCCAACCTCCTAAACCTTATTAGTCTTTTCTGGGGCGCTGCCTGCACTATTGACACACAAAGACACACCTGGGTTTGGGGATGGGTTCTTAGATGGGGACCTCGAAGCGGGACCCCGGCTGGGCTTCTATCCTAAGGCCCACTGCCCCCCTCCTTTGGCCCTCCCTACGCCGGCCGCCTGGGGCTCGTCGAGTAGGTTCAAGGGCCCTCGTTCCCAAGGATCGACTCCGGTTCAGCCAAAGCTCCCAAGCCGCTGTAGAGTGTGTGTGTGTGTGTGTGTGTGTGTGTGCGGGAGGGGGGGGTCGTCTTCCAGCTTAGAGCCACCAAGCAATCTCCGCCCGCGTGTGGCTAAGCTGAGCATCCGCAACAGAGATCGCCGTGTGTGTGTGTGTCTTTGGAGGGCCAGGCGGGAGGGAGGTACTACCCGATGTGGGTTTCCGAAGAAGTCGAGCTGGCAGGAGCTGCTTTCCAGGCAACGCTTGAACGTAACGAACCATGTGCGCGAAGTGGAACTTCCGTTGATGAACGAGAGAAGGCGCCCTCTTTGGTCCCCGGGTGCTGAACGCCGCTGCTGATCGCTGAAAGTTTGAGATGCCCGAGTCTCTTGTCTTTTCCACTCGTTTCGTTTTATTTCCAACGCGACACGTAAAACAGAATGACAAAATGAAGGGCGGAACGGGGGCAGCCGAGGTCCCTGTGAAAAACTAGACGGAGGAATCTAAACAATTTTGCAGACTGTATATACTTCTGCCAGGATCCCTATTGCAGTAGATAACTCGACCTCTTCCCAGTTCGGCGCTTCACATGCGGGGAAAGCATTTCCTCTTCCAAATATAATTGGCGGGTTGACGTGATTTTTAAAAATAGCTTTTCGGGAATAATATTAATTAAAAAAATAAGGAAGGGAATAGCACTATTCATCATTAAAAGACTTTTAAAGCGACCTGATTTAATTGCGAAAGTTAAGGAGGTGCTAAATTCTGCAAACCCCGACACGACTCCGGTCCCGCAACTAACCCACTAAAACCAGCGGTATTTTTAAATATGTTTAGAATCACGCTAAGTCCCAGTGAGATCAATGGATAGCAGTATCCCTGGTATTTTTAGAATCGCTTTACTGCCCCGAATTGTTTGTGTCTCTACAGTAGATGGAAACCGTAATTACTTTAGACTTCCTCCAAGACACCAAAATCACTGTCCCTGTATAAATTAGAGGGCTGGGGTTGAAGTCTATTTTCTAAACCCTGGGGGGAGGGGGCGACTATTTTCTAAAGAGCTTCTTCCTTAGGAGGAAAGAGCCAGGATCCAAGCAGGCTCCAACAGGCTTCACATTTCTTTCAAGAGGGACCTGTTCGAATTTTCTGGAATGCATTCAAAAGTGCTGAAGAACCTTACTTGGATGCGGGGGCGTTATTACTTTTATTTCTTAAATTTTATTTTAAAGTTCATTTGCCCCGACACAACTGCATCTATCCAAGCTGGGAACATTCTTTAAAGTTGTTAAATGGTGAGGACAAAAGAGAGTTTCTGACATATAACTAAATTAGAGGGGAGGGGGTAAAATTGCAGGGGAGGAGAACTGATAAATAAAAGAGTTGATAAATAAATAAAAAAGAAATCTGACTTTGTCATGGATTTTTTTAAAAGATGAAATTAGGTTAATTCAGCCAGGAAGGGATAACTCTGTAGATGAAAGATGATAACATTTGGGGAGGGAGAGAGAATATTAGCACACCCCGATTAAAGAAGGGGTTTAAAAAAATTCAAGCCCCGATCCTGCGTGTGTAACTACAGGCTCCACAGAGACGTTTCTCTGTCTCCCTTAACTTGGGAGCACTCGATAAAACGCATCGATCGTCAGTAGCAGAGAGAGAGAAAAGGAAGCGATACTTCAGAGCGGGCAGAATCCATCCACCCACGGAATGAATTCTCGCCCACGCGGGAGATGATGCGGCCACCGGATGACTCTGAAGAATGCATTGGGCAAATGAACGGAGACGACTAGGCGAGACTAGGGGATGTGGAGCCTCCCCGGTTCAGAGGCATTCTACCTGCTGGGAACCTAGAACAAGAGTCTTGCCTTCTGTCTGCTGCCCAGCTACCTGAGATTTCTTTCTTTTGGGAGCGTTGTCATCCTACGCAGCTCTATGTCAAAACAATCCCCATCCCAACTCCTGGGCCTGAACCCCCTGGGTGTGTATATTGGATTCCAGCCTGAACCAGCAGGTATCTCTATGTACATTGATAATTAAGAGGAAAATGAGCCAATGAATCCCACAGGACTTAACTCTCTCAAGCGAGCTTGCAGCGATTGAGCTGCAGTGATAGCAATTCTGTGAGCACTTATTTCCTTGCAAGGACCCCTTCGAACATATCAGGGTATACTTCTGAGTAAACGTCAATAGGTTCACGCTGCAGTTGGGAACTGCTTTGATCTAACACGGGGCTCTTTTTATGACCCCCATTGGCTCTGACTCCTAAGTTACCCTTGAATAAATCCCAATTGAACTCAGTGGGACTGACTAGATGAATATAACTTCCACCAGGGAAGTACCCAGCGGTTATCCTGAATACGCGATACCAGAAAAGCTTAGAAGTGCCGCTAGCTTCATTGTGAGCCCACGCACAGTACGTTTGTCAATGGCGCCCCCAAAGGGAGATCTAAATTTGGTCCGGTCTCAGTGAGTTTAGGTATCTAGTGGTGAGTTCAATTCCCTACAGTGCCTCCAGGGAGAATAACCTGCCTACCCGTGGACACCTGTGCATCTGTGGGCAAGGTGCGCAGTCCCAGAGCGCCCCCAGATGAAGAAAATGTTAAACCACTTTTTTACTACGATTTATCTAGAAAATCCTGGAAAAAGGTCGCCATAACTGGGAATCAACCTGAGTGCATTTACTATTATTATTATTATTATTATTATTATTATTATTATTATTATTATTATCATCATCATCATCATCATCATCATCATCATCATCATCATCATCATCATCATCATCATCATCATCATCATAATCTTGAAGGGGGACACAAAACCACGTGTTGAATGAGGTTCAACTAATATTTTCAAAGTGCAATCAATAATCAAGCGTGTTTTCATGATAGGAAGTAACCTAGGTCCACCGGGAGGCTTCATAAGGACAGCATGAGCTTTGCCCTATTCTTGCAGCCTAACACAGCCAAGCATATTTACCCATTGAGCATATCTGGTGGAGATGTTCAACGGGCAAATATGCTTGGCTCTGTTAGGCTGCAATAATAGGGCAAAGCTCACGTTGAAGCACCAGTAGTTCCTCCCCTCTCCCTTGGGTTGCTGGTTGAATGCTCGCATTTTTTTAAAGCAGGTGCAGTCTATCTGCGTGCAAAGAAGCTCGTATTTCAACCAAGATCATACCAGTTCCTAAGTAGTTACCGAGCCCGCCCAGAGCTGAGAGATCCAGCCTCGTTACAGCCTGGGAAGTGTCAGGACTTGCTGCCAGCTTCCTTCCCTTCCCTGGCTCTGCAAAGCCCAAGTCAGCTCAGCTCCGTTCCTTCCCCGGCGCTCCTCCTCGGGCTTTCCCCTGAAGCATCTTTCTTCCCAGCCGCACTGGAGGGAGTCGCCGCCGCCACTCTTTGGGCCTTCCGCCGATCAAGCGGGCACTTCAGCAAAACGCACGCCTCACCAACCCCATGCCCCCTGAACTGCAGAAATCTGAGGGGAAACTTTCCTCGGGTAAGAAGAAGAACGGGGAAGGGCACTTCAAGGGTCTCTTGAAGCATTCATTCCATTTCCCCTTGTGGCCACTGGCGCGCACTTCCACCCATGGGCCGGATGGTGTGGAGTCTGCAACCTCAGGGAGATCAACCTTGATCTCTCCGCACTGGACGACGGGAGAGCTGAACGTGTGAAGAGACTCCGCAGGAAGGGAATAAGCTTGATCCTACTGGAACCTTCCCTCCACGGGGTCTTATTCCGAAGCCTCCTTAGGCGCGCGAATCGTCCAGTGTTTCCTGAGCCAAATCCTTAGACTTGTTGCCGCAGTCTGACGTTTCCTATGCTCTTTCTTGGCCCAGCTGATTGCCCCTCACCCCATCTACCGTTTTCAAGGGACACAGGGCCTGTGTATATGCAAGCCACCATGTAGGCCTGAGCCTGAATTCCTGGGGAGGAGGGGTTGCCTATAAAGCATGCTGGGATTCCAGCCCTACACCTTAGGAAACTGTATTCCAACTGCAGGCCAGCTAAACAGGAAAGGTAGAATTTAAGCGATTTGAACTAGAAGAGCACTGTTTGGACTTTACCCCTTACTAGATTGGCAACTCTCAAGGTCACCCGAGTGCATTCGGAGGGATTCCATGGGAGCAGAGAAGCAAGAGATTTTTATGCCAGGCCACCTTCTTCAGGAGCCTCCAAGTCTTCAAGGTTGGCTCTTTAAAGAAATTCAACCAAATGCTATTAAAATGCATGTTCTAAGCGTTCTAAATTGTTTTCACCCAACCATCCCATAATCCTGAAATGGGTTCCCCTCCTATATAAACATTACAGGAAGAGCTGATCTTATTTTTGTCTTTAAATCTGGGACATTCAAAGAGGTGTGATGGTTTTTTTAAAGCTAGGGGCTTCCGAGCAAGGTTGCAATCCCAGACACACAAACCCTATAGTCACTGCACTGAACGTGGTCGAGTTTCTGAATGAACACCCAGTAGGTCTCTCCTTCCAGATAGGTTTTCTGGTGAGGGGCTCTGGATAGTTGCCCAGAAAGGAAGACCATCTTGTTTGATAAGCACTCTATCAGACCTATGCAGGTTTATACCAGTTAAATTCTTTTCCATGTGGTACATTTTACCCACCAGTATACCTCCAGTATGTGTGAACGTTATTTATTCAGCATCCTTAAGATTGCTGGCCCGCAAACATGAGGGTGTTGGTTCTAAACCCCTTCTCCAGAACTGAGTGGGACTTACCCCTCAAGAATGGACTCGTCCTATGTTTCTCTGGCATGGGATGACTCCATAGGATTGGGAAGAATTTATTGCTGTGCCAAGTGTCCATAGGAGTGCCTACTGAATATGGATGACACCAAGTGTCCCAATGGTTTCTATCCAGATGCCAAACTCCTGACTTGGTCTGAGGCCTTGAGAGAGGCAAATCATGGGTGTGTTCAAAGTGAGTTGTCTCTGCTCAAGAATGCAAGGAAAGGCGTATAGGATTCCCCCTTCCCTCATGTGTGCCTGTGTGAGGGGGGTGGGGGAATCCTTATTCCAATCCCTCCTTCCGCCTTTTCCATATTCGCTCCAAATCTCCCTGCAAAAACATCTGGGCGATCAAGAAGACAAAGAAGCGGGGGCAGAGCCTCCTTCGCCTTGAGTTCCAGACAAATGTCCGGTTAGATCCGGCACCTTAGAAAAACTTATTTTAAATTCCCTCAAAGAAGAGACGCAGTGGATTCCTCAAACGCCAACCTCGGTGAGCTCACCAGAACTTGCATCCGGTGAGGCTAAATGGGTGCGATGAGGTTGGGACCCTGTTACTCTCCTGTGCAAAGCCCCAAGAGCTAAACGGGCGTTCTTTGGCTCTTGATTTCACCCAAAAGGGCAGGACGGGAAGGGCCTGATCCAGTCCCTGCATTCTCCCAAGTCAGCTGCATTTATTTGTACCAGACCGACCTCCCAGGAAGCTTCAACTCGCCTCGCCCGAAGTCAATGGGATTTTTAAAAACTGATTAACTTGGGCTGAATCCTACTTCCCTTCACACTTAGACAGGCAGAGAGTGGCTGTCAGGTCAACCCGAGAGTAACTTAAAGTATCAATTGGGAGGCAGCGAAAGGCATTTACCTCTCATTTTTCCCTTTCCCACACCTTCCTGCTGAGAAACCGTACATTGAGGACGGCTGAAATTCAGTTAAGTCCGACGTGGATCCTACTTTGGGTCCACAAAAGGCACCCCTGGTGCATGTGTGTGTGTTGTGTCGTTACAGTCGTGACCGACTCTTCCTGACTCCATGTCCATAGATGTTCTTGGCAGGAGTACTGGAGTGGCTTGCCAGTTCCTCCTCCAGGCGCCTACAGCACCTAGTATTCCCTGGTGGTCGCCCATCCAAGTACTAACCAGGGCCGACCCTGCTTAGTTTCCGAAATCAGATGAGATCGGATGTGCTTAGGGCATCTAGGCAGCTTCCCCGGTGAATACGCAAACAACAAGGTAGTGTCGAGAAAGTGGAAAGTGCCCGCACAGGAAGTTCCCATCACCTCCATTTATCACCAAAGAGAGAGAGAGAGAGAGAGAGAGAGAGAGAGAGAGAGAGAGAGAGAGAGAGAGAGAGAGAGAGAGAGAGAGACTAAAGTAGGTTTGCTGTGCAAACCTTACAGGGCGGGGGACCCGAGCCTAATAATGGGGGGGGGGTTGATAGGGAGTAGATGGACAAAGAGGTAAAAAAACTCCGCAGTTCGGGAGAGAAAGATGCCCCATAAACAGATGTATAGGATGGGTGTTCGGTTTCGCCGATACTGAGACGGCAAGAGAGAAACGGAGCATCCTTCGAAATCTACAAAATGTCCCATTTACATCTGGATCGCTCTTCGGTGAAGTCAAATTAGGAGGCGAGGGGGGTATAGTAGGTCTCTCTTTGTCACAGGGACTGTGTATTATGTTGGCTCTTGGAAAATGCATGACAGCAATGTGGTGTTGCCTCTTTTTTTGAAGCCATACAAAAATTATGCAAATCGACCCAAAAGCAAGGGCTCGCCTTTTGAAATGCTAATGCTCTATTCATTAAGCACTTATTGGAAAACTAGCCGCTCTTCCCGCGCGACCCCCCCCCACTCGCCCTCGCCTGTCACCCGACCCTCTCCCCACCCACCCCCACCCTAACCCTTTCCCGGATTTCAATGGAAAGCAACATTGTTTTGTCGTCAAGAAAGCAGAAGGTAGATATTAAGGAAAGAAGTCCCCCCCCCTGAAGTAATTATCTGTTCTTTTGCTTTCTTCTTTTCTTGCGATTCTTATTTTACTCTATTCAGTCATATATTTTCAGCAGGGGCATCCTGAATGCCTTGACGATTTTTTCACACACACACACACACACACAGAGAGAGAGAGAGAGAGAGAGAGAGAGAGAGAGAGAGAGAGAGAGAGAGAGAGAGAGAGAGAGAGAGAGAGAGAGAGAGAGAGAGAGAGAGAGAGAGAGAGAGAGAGAGAGAGAGAGAGATGTCCTTAGCACAGAAGAGCGGCCACAGCGCGAAGAATCCTGTCGGAGACACACCGTTTGAAAGTAAATCCCATAGAAATCAATGGGACTTACTGCTAGGGAATGAACTTCGGGTCAGTATGGTTAGAGTGAGAACGAAGACAATAAATCGATCTCCTCTTCGTCACCTTCAGGCGAACAGCAGTCGGTTCGGCCATCCTCCTATCAAAGTAACTTCGGCTGAGCAGTGTCAAGACTTCGTGTGTTTTAATTGTAAGGTTGCAGAGTTAAAGAAAAGAAAAAAGAAAAAGAAAGCCGGATGTGTTCTGCATACCTGTCTTCTCATCAGATCCTTGCTAATTTTATTGTTGTAAATTGGCGCCCGCGGCCAACACGTGCTCCTCCTAACCTCTGGCGCTGCAAAACAGCAGCTCTCCAAAATTTCAGAAATCGGGTGGGGTGGTGGGTGGAGGATCCAGGGAAGACACATTTCGTCGCTCTTCCTGTTTTGACTGCGAGGAAGGGCACGACGACAGTCTAATTAATTTCGCGGTCACAAATTGCCAGCTGCTTCGAGAATGAGAATAGGAGGGGCGGGAGCTTGACAGGTAGAGGCTCCGTGCTCAGTCTATACCAAACCCGGGCCAGTCTCGAGCCGGCGTCCTAAACGTTTATTAAAGGGAGGTCCCGATAGATTTCAGAGCAACTTCAAAGCATTTGTGAGGCTGACGCCGGTTGCAGGAGGAAATCGTCCCTAGCGGCCTATCCTACCCCCCCCCCGCCGCCCCAAATTCTAGGACGCCCATTACTGAGTATCTAATAAGTCTCGTTCAAAGATAGAGGCTGATGGCTGAACACCATGCCCGCCTGCAGCTCCTTCCTCTTCTCCTGAATCCCCCACCCTCAAGGGTAATCTGAGCCAAACTGTAAATGGTGATCGTAATTTCCTTTCCTTTCCTTTCTCGGGAATAAGATGTACCTGCGTCCCATGCAGAGCCTGACCAAACATCTGACAAGCACTTGCTTTTAAACAGATCTTACTGCAAAATGCGATCCTCTCCTCCTTCGAGTTTTCTGGAGTTCCATTACAAGTGGAGCTGCACCAGAGAACCGGGCAGAAGGGTTGCCAGAGCGGTTTCACCACGCCAGTGGCATTCTATTCAAATGTTAGTGGTTTTTTCCCCTCTGTTATTAGAGATCAAGATGAAGAGGTCAGATTAGCGGTGCTACTTCACAGCCCACAGACCAGGCTAGTGTCATTTAAGATTTGGCCCCTAAATTAACATTCCTGTCGAAAGAACGGTCCGAGCCTCAGTAGCGCAAACCGGCAGCAAGGCCACGAGAGGTGCAAACGTCAGGCGAGATCTTCGCTGGTAAAGCTAGTCTGATGGGGATATGGATAAGGAGTGACACGGGGAAATTGGAACACGTGGGAACGTCGCAAATCAACGTCCCCTCCATCCCGCGGATCCCGATCAAGCTTTCATCCAGTCTGTTTTGCTGAAACACAAACGGGTGGGTAAAATCCATCATTATGAGTTCGCTTGCCACAAAGAAAATCTGTGGTATCCCACCCCCATCACCCCCAAAGTGCGAGAATTCCGAAAACCGAGGTGCCAGAAAAAAACAATACCAACAAAAAGTATTAAAAATGAGGCAGGACCAATTTTATACAAAGTGTAAACTTCTCCTAAGAGCAGATACCACACTAATTAATTAAACAACGCTGTCTGAACGCGCGAAAAGCGCGCGGGGGGGGGGAATGCTTGCATTATTTTTAAAAAATTCATTTCCCTTTTGTTTCCCTAAAAAAAACCCCACCCGATCATATTGGAATCTGCGTTCACGTCTTTGGGTCTGATTTACATTCGCGAGAAGCGTTTTTGCAGCCCGACCCTAGACCCCTTTTCTTGCCCCCGACCCCTCTTTCTGCACCCTTTAATCCCAAACCCGTTCACTTGGAGGTTTCTTTGCGTGCGCCTGGTTAACCCCGGAGCAACAAAACGAACAAATGCAGGGCTGTGTGTGTGACCCCATGTCCATGGAGTTTCCTTGGCAGGAATACTGGAGTGGTTTGCCATGATTGCCGGCTAAATCAGCGAGAAGTGTGGACCCGTGGATAGGATCGCGCTTTTAGAAACCTGTTTTTTTTTGTTTGTTTTTTACAGGAGCCCTCCCGGCGGTTCGGTTTTGAGAAAAGAGGCGCCGGGAGGGCTCCTGTTAAAAAAAAAAAAGCAAGTTTCTAAAAGCGCCTGCCGTGGGACGGCATCTTTCCGGGCGAAGCTGGAGTCCCCCTTGAAGGGGGTCCGAGAAAGAAAGAGGCGACTGGGGCTGCTCAGGGCGACAGCCCCCCCTCCCCCCCCCGCTCTCCCGACGGCTGGCCTCCCCTGCCCGCCTTCTCGCCCCTTCCCCGCCCCGTCCTCCGCCTGCCCTGCGGACCGCTCGGCGGCTACGGGACGCGAGGAAACCTCCGGGGCCGCCGAGAGTTGTAGTGGAGGAGGAGGGGGCGGGGGAGCGGCGGGAAGAAGCGGGAAAGCGAGGAAGAGGGAGAGGAGCCCCCGTGGCTCGGCGTCCGGCCATCAGCGCCTTCATCCAAAGCCACGGCGTGGCACCTTTGGGCCTCCTCCACCCCTCCCTCCCTCCCTGAGCGCTCTCTCTCTCTCTCTCTCCCTCCCTCCCTCCTCCCGTCTGCAGGCGCCGCGAATAGGGGGCGGGGCTTCCCCTTGGATCGCGCTCTTCGAGCGCCCCGCCCCGCTCTCGCCTCCCTCCGTCCCTCCCTCGGTTCCATTTGGGAAGAAGCGGGAGGAGGAGGAGGAGGAGGAGGAAGGGGGCGTGTCCTCCCGCGTATGCAGATGAGCCGCCGTGACGGACAGCTCGCCTCGCCAATGCCCCTCCGAAGCCCCTTCCCGCAACCAACGCCCCGCCGCCCAGTCGCCCGAGGCCGCGTCCGAAACCCAAGCCTAGTGGCGGGCGCCTGGGGGGGGGGGTGGTGGTGGCGGTGGCGGGCTCCGAGGAGGGAAGGAAGGAGGGAGGGAGGGAGGGAGCCGGAGAGCCAGGCAGGCAGAGCCCGGTGCGCCTGTTTGCCCGGTGCAGCCGGACGGCGGTGGCTTCTTCTCTTCCCTTCTTCTTTCCGCCCTTCCCTTCCAGGGGGCTTGAGGAGACCCCTCCCCCCCGGTCCCCTCCTCCTCCTCCTCCTCCTCCTCGCCCCCCTCCCTCTTTCCTCCGCGCGCTCCCTTTGCCCCGATGCCCACCGTCTCCTCCTCCTCCTCCTCCTCCTCCTCCTCCCCCTCCGCCTCCCTCCGTGGGTGACTGACTGGGCTGCGTGGGAAAGGAGGAGAGCGCGAGAGCGCGCGGGGGCGCGCGCCGCCCGCCCGCGTCCAGGAGGAGCGAACGGTCTTCCCTCCGCCTCGCGCCCAGCTCTCCTTTTGGCTCGCGCTCCTCCTGCCTATGGAGGGGACGCTGTGAGCTCCCGGCGGCGGCGGCGGCGGCGGCGGCGGCGGCGACTGAAGCGCCCGCCGTCCACCACCACCACCACCACCACCACCACCACCACCACCTCGTCCTCTGGCTCTCTGCCTCCCGGTCGCTCGGCCCCCGGCCTCGGCTGCCCGCCCGCCCGCCCGCCATGTCCTACCCGCAGGGCTACCTCTACCAGCCGCCGGGCTCGCTGGCGCTCTACTCCTGCCCGGCGGCGTACGGGGCGTCCGCGTTGGCTGCGCCCAGGAGCGAAGAGCTGGCGCGGTCGTCCTCCGGCTCGGCGTTCAGCCCGTATCCCGGCTCCGCGGCGTTCACCGCGCAGGCGGCCGCCACCGGCTTCAGCAGCCCGCTCCAGTACTCCGCCGACCCGACCGCGGGATTCCCCTCCTACATGGTGGGTAACTGACGAGCCGGCGAGCCGCCCGCCTCGGCGCCAACCTTCAGCATCAGCCGCCGCCGCCGCCGCCGCCGCCGCCTCCTCCATCTTCATCTTCCTCCTCCTCCTCCTCCTCCTCCTCCTCCTCCTCCTCTTCCTCCTCCTCCTCCTCCATCCCTCCCCCGCCCCACTCCAAACACCGAGACTGCCTGGGCTAGACTAGGTGGTCGTGTGGATACCAGACTGGGCAAACTAAACGCAGGAGAGGGGAAGGGAGACGGCTTTCCTTCCAGTCCTGCCATCGCTCCCTTTTCTTTCCCCCCTTCTACTTCCCTTTTGGCTGTCCCGTCTTTCGCTGCTTTCCTTCTTTTCCCCCTCGTTATTCCAACCATTCCCCCTCCCTCGCTCGCTCTCTTTCTCATTTCCCCCTCATCCCGTCTCCCCCCTTCCTTCTATCGTCTTCTGTCCTCCCCCCCCCCAAAAAAAGAAATCGGTCTTCTTTCTTTTCATTTTCCTACTTTCCTGTTTTTCTTCCCTATTCTTTCCTCTACCTCCGCTCTTCTCTTTCACTTGGTATCTGTTCCCTGTGCAATTCTACTGATTTTCAAGGCGAAACTCGGTTAAAAGTTGTGTGTGTGTGTGTGTGTGTGTGTGTGTGTGTGTGTGTGTGTGTGCGCGCGCGTCTGCGTGTGCGTGTGTGTGTGTGAATGAGAGCGAACGAGCGAGAGATACACAGAGAGTGTGTGTATATCTGTGCGCCGGCGCTCTTAAGAGACAGCTTCCGATGGGTTTCCACCCCGCACTTGCTGCTTGAACGTGTTGGTGCTGGCGACTCTCGGTGTTTTGTCGCTGTTGCAAACCGATCAAGGATTAAAGACAGAAGAGCCAATTGGTCCTTGGAAAAGTGGGGCAAAGGGTTCGTTTTGTTTCACCACACAAGCGATATCAGATGGAGTGCCTTTGGCTGGGGTATCTCCCCCATCTCCAACCCCCCCGGCTCCCTTTTTTCCCCCCTCTCCCAGTCTGGCGATCTTTATTTAGGATAATGGCAGCCCATCTCAAACGCTCCTCTGTTTGATTTTCTTGTGGCAGAAGAAAAGCAGCCGTAAGTTGCCAAGCCTTATTGTTCCTGGGCTATTTATGAGCATTAGGTACATTTGGAGCGCCTCGCAGCTTCGTTTCCTGCGCTGGCTTTGAAAGTTATCAAGTTGCTCAACTAATTTCCACCCCCTCTCTCTCCACACCCTGGTATTATGTAGACTTTAAATCAGCGCAATTTAAACATTTAAAGGGTGAATTAAAATGCTAATTATATCGCATTTGACCAATTCGAAACGGTGCATATCTTCTGGTTTGCAAATTGGATTTGCAATGCATTAGCGAAGTGAATTGCTAAATGGGGGGCTTTGTTATGTGTGCCTCCCTCCCTCCCATAGTAAGAGAAGGGATATCCTTGCAGTAATATGTGGAAGAGTTGCAGAGGAAAAATAGAAAGATATTAAGAAGCTACCTGTAGGGCTTTTGGAAGGAAAAACAAAACCTTCCGTACTGAATTACAATGATGTATTACTTTTACTGTTGTAAACCACCCTGAGTCCCCTATGTGGGAAATAGGTGCGGTATATAAGTGTGAAAAATAAATAAATAAATAAATAAATAAATAAAAAATAAATAAATTGAAACGCCTAAATGAAAGTGCCAGCAGCTTTCAATAAAGAAGAAAAGGAAGTTGATTCTGATGCCCTCTGGGTACCTTTTTAAATATATATATATATATATATATATATATAAGTGAGTTCGACATGGCAATTAAAAATAACATAAGGTATTATTTGATGCGAAAATAATATGTTACAAGAAAACTGCTATATATATAAACACATACAGTATACGATAATACCTACTCTGGGTTTGCCGACTTGATGCGCTCTCAGTTCGGGTCAATGGCTCTCACAGGCTCTCTTTTGGCTTTGTGCTTGGCAGGGCTCTCCTTACGATGCCCACACGACGGGCATGAGCGGGGCCATCAGCTACCACCCCTACGGCAGCCCAGCCTACCCTTACCAGCTGAACGACCCGGCTTACCGCAAGAACGCCACGCGAGACGCCACGGCCACGCTGAAGGCCTGGCTGCAGGAGCACCGCAAGAACCCTTACCCGACCAAAGGGGAGAAGATCATGCTGGCCATCATCACCAAGATGACCCTCACCCAGGTCTCCACCTGGTTCGCCAACGCCCGGCGGCGCCTCAAGAAGGAGAACAAGATGACCTGGGCGCCGCGCAACAAGAGCGAAGACGAGGACGAGGACTTGGACGCGGACGGGAGCGGCGGCGGCGGCGGCGGCGGCGGCGGCCGGGGCAAAGAGGAGACGGCCTCGGACAAAGGGCACGACACCAACGAGACTTCGGCAGAGGACGAAGGTGAGAGGAGGAGAGGCGGGCTCCCGGGGGGCGGGGGAGAGAGACAATGGGCCCAGAGGCAGCTCTGCACACCTGGGCCTCTGGGTTCGAGGGGCCTAGTAAAGGGGTGCTGGGGGGCAGTCCCTGGAGGCAAGGCACTCCACCCACCCCCACCCCAACCCCAACCCCAACCCCGTGCCTGTATGCCGGCGAGGAGCCGGGCCTCCTCGGACGTGGCCGTAGCATCTGGCCTGGCGTGCACGAGCACCTCCATCCCCTGAGGCGCTGAAGCAGCCCTTCTCCCTTCTCTTGAAAGCCACTTTCTCCCGCGTAAAGCGCTTCCCTTCCTCGGAAGGTCAGTCGTCCCTCCTTGCAGGGATTCCTGTTCAAATAAGCCGCAGGGTGATTTGGTGGTGGAGGGAGGGAAGCAGCCATCTATTCCTTAGCGCCCTCCTCACCACCACCACCACCACCACACTTAGGACGGACTGATGGGCTTCAGGTAATCAAGGCGCTTCCGCGACCACAGAAATCCTGATGAGAACCCCTGAAAAGGAAGCCTGCCTTTTGCTGAATAGAAAAAAAGCCATTTCGCGCGCGTTTGGGTCCCGAGGCGGCGTGTGAAGCGCCTTCTCGTCACCTCCGGCTGAGTGAGATTTGAGACCGGCAAAAGGCGCTTCCGATTTGCCAAGAGCTGCGGTGGAGCGGGTCCTTCAGCGGGGACGTCCCTTGAGGCCTGTTGAAGAAAGGAGGCTGGGGACGCGGGTTGGGTGCGGGGAGTGGGGTCGCAAGCGTCGGGACTGTTCATGGGAGATCAAAGGCCTCGGATCTCCAGCTGTCTCTTTTTGGGGTTGGAGGGGGGAAGTCGGGCGATCGGAGGGTGCTCCTGTCCCGCCTCCCCTCCCCTCCCCACCCCCCATCCCATGCCCCCTGCCCCGCTCCTCCGCCGCTGGCCTGCTTGACGGGTCCCCCGCTGCTTGTTTTTATTGCTGCTGTAGGGATCAGCTTGCAGGTGGACTCCCTCACCGACCACTCCTGCTCGGCCGAATCGGACGGCGAGAAGGGCCCTTGCCGGGCCAGGGACCTGCTCTGCGAGTCCGGCTCGGAGTGCAAGCACAAATACGAGGAGATCGAGGACGATGACGAGGAGGAGGAGGAGGAGGAGGAAGACGACGACGACGACGACGAAGCGGATCGCGGCCTCCCTGTCAAGCCAGTCACCTCTTCCCCTCTTACCGGCGTGGAGGCCCCTCTCCTGGGCCACACGCACGCCGAGGACTCGGCCCGGAGCGCCCACAAAGCCGCCTTGGACGCCCGGATTCCCTCGGCGACCTCGGCGTCGCAGCAGCAGCAGCCGCCGCCGCCGCAGACCACGCCGGCCAGCAAGCCCAAACTCTGGTCTCTGGCAGAGATCGCCACTTCGGACCTTAAGCACCCGCACCCGCACCCGCACCCCCCGCATCACCCCCACCCCAGCCTGGCCCAAGGCTGCCCGCCGTCGGCCCCGCCGTCTTCCGCCCCGCCGCCTCACAACGCTGCCTACTCGCCCTCGTCGCTTCTGGGGAGGCATATTTATTACACGTCGCCTTTTTATAGCAACTACACAAACTATGGGAACTTCAACGCCCTCCAGGGCCAGGGCATCCTGAGGTACAATTCGGCCGCCCTGGCCTCCAGCGAGGGGGGACTCGCTCAGACGACGGTGATCAGTAGCAATAGCGGCGGCGGCGGCGGCGGCGTCAGCTCGGCTCCCAAGCAAGGCGCAGAGAGCGCCTTGAAAACCGTCGCCGGCCACCTCGAACACCATTACAAGCCCTCCGCTTCAGACGCGAAGAAAGGTAGGTGGTCCGTGCCTCCTTTAGCTGCCCAAGGGGGGGGGGGAGGGAGGGAGGGAGGGAGGGAGAATTGCGGTGGCGCGGGGGGGAAAGGGTGGCGAGAGAGCTAAACGCCCCTCCAGCATCGAAAGAGGCACCTTACAAAATAGATTGGTTGCCGGGGCCAGAGAAGATCCGGAGTCCAACAGCCTTCTAATCTGGAGATACAAACGCCCTCGGGGTCTTTTTGTTCGTTTTCTGCTTTTTGCCTTTGTCTTTTTTTTTTTTTACTTCTGACCGCGAGCCAGGAGGCGGTTCGGCCGCGGGGACGTTCCCTCCAGCCGCCTTCGCTGGATTGTTTGTTTTGCCTTACTTTATTTTTTTTTTAAAAAAGCACCTCTTGTGACCGCTGCCCAGGGCTGTGAGTTCAATCAGGAGAACTCCTCAGAGGAAGATCTCACAGAAGACAAGGGGGATTTGTCTCCCAGTGATTAATGGGTTTAGGAAGGGAATGTAAATAAATAATTGCCAAACATATCACATAGTTAAAATGCATTTGGGAAACAAACACTCCACCTTTCCCGTCATTAAAATGTTTAATGGATAGTGAGAATATCTTTTAAAGAGTTTAACAACTTTTTTTTCTGGTGGAGGGAGGAGAAGTATAATTACAGAATATCATTTTTGTGTGAAAATGAAATACGCATGTCAATTAATATTTGCAAAGGAGGGTAACTTATGTTCTTAGGGAAAAAATAAAAAAGGGAAAAATGCTGTATTCTTAAGACAGTATTTGGCAAATAAAATGTAGATCTTCAGTAGTATGTGAACTACTTTGTTTAATGGAATTTACTGCCACGCAAGATTATGCAGGATTCCAGTTTTATTCCAGAGTGAGTGTGCTTTAGACTTGTTTCTTTGTTTGCTTATCTTGCTCAAAGGGTTTACCTATTATTGTCTGAAGGCATTTTTACAAGATCTTCTGTTCTTTTTGTTGTTCAGTTCTGGTCCCTAAATTAACCCCCCCCCACTACCTCCACTCAGCTGAGAAATGCTAACTGAAGCACAGGGGTTTTTCAAGGACTGGGCTCTAGTGTTTGTGCAAGAGAGCTAGGCCATGCCTAGAGTGTATAATCTAGTTAGCCAGCTGTGTCCTGTGACTAACTGACACTTCTATTTTGACAGACCCCACTGAAGTGTGCACAGTAGGAGTACAACCATACCTATAGAAGTGCAATCGCACAGCAGCCAGGCAAGTAAGTGAGACCAGTTTCTTTCGTCTCTGTTTCCTGTTTATTTTGTTACACTCCTTGGGAAGATTGCTTGGCATTTGCTTGCAAGTCATATTGCCTAGCCTATAAATTGGCTTCATGTCAATGTTTTGCTCCACTACCAAAGAGCACGATTGCAAAGAGAAGCCCCTTGGGTTTACAACCCCCTCCTTTTTAATCTTTCTTCCTCCCTTTTCAAAAATGTCCGCTCAGTTGCAATGCACACCCACTCCCCACTTATACTTTTTTTAAAAAAAATCCTGCCTTTTAAACACATATTTAATTTGCCATGGTTACTCATTTTCCCAAGTTATGATTTGTAGAGGAAGGATGTGATTCAGGAGGGAAGTTATCCTGAGCCAAACTCTACAGAAATGAATGGGAGAGACGGAGCACGTGCTATACAGAATTCATCTCATTGTCTCGCTCTAGTATTTGAAATGTATATAAGCCTACTGAGTTTAAAAGCAGGAAGATCCCTTGCTGCTCTCATTCATTTTGGTGGGCCTGTGTAGGATAATTTCTGGCTCACTCCTACCCCAAGGCACTGCTGTAAAGTCTAAGAGCTGCATTGCACTTAATTTATTTGGTGTGCTCATATACATTTCAAACAGGTGAAACAATGAGATGAATGCTGGCTGGAGTCCAAGTTGTATGAATTGCCTGGCCTCCCACCCACCCACCCCCCATCTATTTCCAAATAGCTACTCTAGTTAAGCCTGGAGAAAACCATCTAGACCTATATATTCCTCTCACCCACCTCCAAAGAAAAACAACAACCCAACAACCCAGTGATAAACCCCCCCCCTTGGCCAACCTTCTATGTCAAGAAAGGAGAATAAGCATTCTAGTTTGCCTTCAGTTTTTAATACTCCTCATGTCACTGAAAGATTGTGGATGATCTGTGTTTTCCTTGGTCCACAGGTAGGTGTCACAATTGCTTTGAGAAAAGTCAACAAGCCATCATCTCTCCCCAAGCTAATCTCTATATCTCTATATCTATCTCTAACAAAACTCTAAATCTGGATCACATCTTGTGCCACTGTATAAAAAAAGAAGACCACAGAACACTATTAAATCTGCAAAACTCTGTCTAATTATTAAACCAGATTTTTGATGGACATTATGTGAATTTGCTGGTATAGTCTAGTTTTCCCCATGTATGTGTGATTTAAAAAGGAAGACAAAAAAAGCTGTTTTTTTCTCAGGATATCTTGAATTGATCACTTCATTGCCACGGTATATATATCTATATTCTGTAGGTGTGATAGGATTTATTGTACAAATTCTTTGTAAAAGATGCATACAGTAGGGATTAATTAATGAAACCCATGACTGAAGAACTTGAGTACTTACAAAGTGGAAACAAATTTGATATTTATTTTTGTAATGGTATAAAAGCTTCTAGTAATTTTATGCAAGTTGTATTGCAATGGAATCCCAAGTCTTTTGTAAATAAATTATGCCTGGTTTTTATTTGAGATCTTGATGGTGATACAATCCCTCATTGTTTAATGAGAATTCTTTACTAATTTATATCTTTAACTGTAAATAAAAACAGATTAGTCTACAACAAGGTGGTGGCTTTTTTATTCATTTTCAAATGTGTATATAGATAGATGCCATAAGGTATGGTAACTTACAAAATATCACTGTCAATAGTTTACATTAATATCTATACTATTGGAATACATTTATCCATACAACTAATTAAATCTATTTGAATGAATGCATGTATGTTTATGACAATGAAAATCTTCAGAATTAAGCTATATATATTTACAACATATGCTGTTGTACTTAGTAGTAACACTGCTAATTAAAACATGCCCTTTAAAATCACATTTTAACAAAACATATTTGAGTTTTACAGAAAGATGTGCAGTATCTAATTAAAAGTAGGGAAAAATGCAAATAATCGCGGCCCTCTTTTAAAATTGCTTTCTTATTTACATCTATAATATGGCAATCACCAAAGACATCTACCTTTCCTCAAAAATATATAGCTAAATAATCACTTCATTTCCCTCACCCAGCAAATAATGAGAATTCTCATATAATATAATTTCAATAAAGAGACAAACAACCATTTATTTTCCCCCTCAAAGATAAATTGAGTGAATATAACTTAACGGTTATGAAACAAGAATAATAGCTTCTTAGATTGCCCTTTAATCAATCATACACTTATTTTTCAAGAGGCTCATCTATTTTATTCCATGATTAATAATGTTCCAGCGTGAGAGCATTATTAGATCCCAGCAGGGGAGATCCTGGATGCTTTTAGCTGCTTTGGAATGGTCAGTTGGGGTTCATTACGGGCTGATATTGAACAATTTATAAAATCTTGTCTAAACATCTGCCAGCTCCGATAGGGCCCGATGTGTCTGAAGATGGGAAATGGCTGGGCCAGTTGATATTGACAAACGGGGCTCTCTCCAGTGGCTTTTTGTTCGCTGAAAATTAGTGGCCTCTTGCTCAGGGGCTTGTTAGAAAGGGCATTTGAAAGTGATCTCAGATACTTCAGGCTTCAGCCTAGGGAATGTTAACTGGATAAAGAATGCGGAGTCTCTCTCTCTCTCCCCCCACCCACCCTTTGTGCGCCTGCGCGAGTGAGTGTGGAGTGGAGTGTGTGTTGAGTCAACACTGTAATTACAGGAAGGTTCGCTCACCTTGTTTATTACAAAAATGCAATTTGCCTGTTGTTATTTTGCTGCTGCCGCTCTGGATGAGAAGGAGGCCATTGTTTATTGTTTTCTTCGTACATTAGAGCAGGTTGACCAAAAAGGCAGGCCCCTGCCTGGACAAGTTGGGAAACTCGTTGCGGGGGGGGGGGAATAAACTTGTTTTGCTAACCGTCAAAGAGATCACTGTTGGAGGCATTGAGCGCCTAATCCCTTTAAGTTGCCGCTGACATGAACACAAACTGGTCGCAAAGAAAAATAGATGAAGGGCATTATACATGTTCTGGGCTTTTTGAAAAGCTATAATTTGCGGGGGCAACGAGGAGCAGTCTTTTATTTTATTTCCAGAAGGCACTTCCCAGGTAGGCGTGGAAGGAAATTCCAACCTACTTGATAGACCGTATCTTTTTCTTTACTGCAACTAGTATGTGTAAATGGCAAAGAGGAAGTGTGCAAACCTGTATTTAGCTGATGCTTTTATGCTCCCTCCGACTTCCTTTAATAACATATTTATTTCCTGCATATAAGCCCTGTCGATGGTATTGCAAATTGTGTAGTGAAAACTGTCACACGATCAGCTCTAAAAGCAATACCCGTGAAGAAAGCCTCAACTATAGGCATCTGCTCAGTGCCTCTTGGCATGTAAGATTTCTTTGGCTAGGAGTGCATGGGCAAGATAACTTCCCGGTAGTTTAGGCTGTTAGCTGACTTTAAAAGAAAAAGTCTCAGACCGCAAAAGGATTCAAACGGATAATTCTGCTGTGTGCATCGGTGCGGCTGGGACGCCCTCCTGTGCGTGGTTGTAGTTACATGGAATTTTTGTTTTTTTTGTTTTTTAATGGGAATGTGTGGGTTTAAAATAATGTCATGTTTAAATACTACCCAGTAGATTTTTTTTTTTAAAAAAGTCTATTCTAATATTCCCCGAGGAAGCCTTATGGCTAAATATTGGCAGATGGGCCATACAGATGCAAACGATTCCATTCTAGCGGGTCAAATGATTAACAGCGGGGGGGGGAAATGTGAAACTATTTGGTGTGCTCCCTTGTTTTATTCCTGGCCAACAGCGTCTACTATTGCTTGAATCATCCTCCTTCCCTCCCTCCCTCCCTTCCGTCTCGTCTCACCCTCCTTCTGCTTTTATATATAACCCAGGTTCTCTACCAGGGAACGTGTACATTTCATTTGGTTTTATTTTATTTTATTCTTTTCTTGGGGGGGGGAGAGAAAAATCCATTCTGTGGCAGAGATTAGGAAAGCTAACGACTCTCCTTTGATGTTTATACGCCCAAAGAATTATCTAAGATTTCCATAATTTACTTACCCCTTGCTAGAATTTAGACCTGGGATTTCTTTTTCTGGAAAGAAAAGTCGAAAAGACTTTGGGCAGCTGGCTTTGAAACGTTTTCCCTTTTTGCCTGTCAGATCCAACGGGTTTGCTATAATCTCCGAGAGAGCGAGCCAGAGAGAGATGATGATGAATGAGGGCAGTCTCCAGCGGGCAGTCTTGCTCTCCTTCCCTCTCCCCCCCCCCGCCCCCCTTCACCCCACCCCGCTCAAATGATTTGGCAAAAAGGACTGATTTCTGAAATGTTAGTTCCAATGACTCCAAGGGAAACGCTCCTGCTAAGAGGCCACTCTTCAGCGGGAAGGTCTCCTTCGATAAACCTTTCCTGACGGACCCTAATCCTTCTTTATTTCCCGTTCGTTTCCGTGGAGGTTTGGCAACTGGGAAGCTTCCGGTTAGATGGGAGGATGCGGCCACTCATGAAAAAGAAAGGGGTGTGTGTGTGTGTGTGTTAATGTTTTTCCTTCATCGCTTCTGGAACTCATAAGCTGAGATTCAAACCTTTTATTTCACACAATGTTCAGGGAGGAGGCTATTTATTAATTATTAGCGCGATCCCATAGGAGAGCTGCAGATAATAGGCTGGTTGGGGTTCAGAATTCCAACAAACCTCCTTCTTTCCGGTTCTCTCTCTCTCCCTCATTCTCTCTCCCCCCACCCCGTCTTTGCCAAGTTATCCTAGTTGCAGTTTGCTCGTCAGCTTGGGAGATGCCATCTACTCTACCTGCGGAAGTCCCTGCGTGGGCTTTAGGCAGACTTCGGTTTATGGTTTACCCCGTCCCCCGTCCCATCGCCACTAGGACAAAGCAACCCACTGGGTTTGCTGTGTGGTCCAATAAGCGGCGGCGGGGGGGGGATGCGTGCTGATTGAAAGGGAGACTGGGAGGGACAGACTCCAGCAACCAAGTTCATCCTTGCAAGGGACAGGGATAGCCTCGTGGTGGATGAGAGAGCCACCAGCGGGCTTCTGGCACCTGCAGCCATGAACAACCTTGTCTCCTTGGGGACAAGGCATCCCCTCCCGTTCTGAAGGCCGGATGCTCGCGTTTAGGCTAGGCTGCTGTGGGACCCACGGTGACTCCAGGGGGAAAGGGGCCGTGAACTCACCGAGCCTGGCCTCCAGTCCTAATTAGATGTGCTCAGGACTGAGCAAACTGCAAACTGCAGGACTGTTGTCTTTGAGCGCTGCCTGGTTCGTGTCCTTTGTTTGGAAGGAAGCCGACAGGTTTCATCGAAAGGCGACTTCCTGGGTAGAGAAGGTGCGCGGACCAATGTCTTGGTTGCCCCCCCCCCACACACACACTCGAAAAACACCGAGGGGATGTCCTGCAGGAGGTTATTCTTACTACTTAGCAAGGTGACCCCACTCCGTAATGCTGAATAGGCGTTTTAAGTTCTTTTCCACTGCGAAGTCATGGGGGGGGTCCCGCTGGCGAGGCGAATCCCTAAACTTGGTAGGAGGGTATTTTGGTTGGGCCACCGCTAAGCCGAGCCCCGCTCGGAACAAGGCCCTTCACAAAGAGGAGCCCTAGACGTCACCGCTTAGAAATGAAGAAGAATAAAAAAAAAAAAAAAAAAGGGGCGGGCGGGCAGCGAAGCCGAAATCCAATTAACAGCGCGAAGCTTTATTGCTCATTAACACTGGCGATACGGATTACGGCTGACATCACAGGTACACTCCTACTCGAGAGTAAGTTCCCCCGTCGGTTTCTGGTAGAAGTCGGGGGTGCTGAGTTAAAAGCCTCCGACTCTCGCTAACACGCTCGAATCCAACTTAAATTCCTGAAACTCGCCGACCTGGGGGTGGGGGCACCTTGGCTATTGAAATCTGCCTGTGGTCATGTGGCTGTTGGGCTATTTCCCTTCCTCCCCTCACACACTCTTGTTGGAGCTTTAATCTTCGCCGTGACAGTGCCCAGAGAAAGAGCTTGCCCAAAGGGGCCTTTGTCACCCTTAAAACAGTGATGGCGAACCTTTCAGAGACCCGAGTGCCCAAACTGTGGTTCAAAACCCACTGATTTTTCACAAAGTGCCAATACAGCAATTTAACCTGAATACAGGTGGCTGTGAAGGGGCGGATGTCGGATGCCCACAGAAAGGGCTCCCAGTGCCACCCTTGGCACCCATGCCGTAGGTTCGCCAACACTGTCCTAAAACGTGCCAACCCAAGACGTGTTTCCCCCTAAGCCACCTGTACTCGTGCCAGTTTTCGTCCCGAATGCAAGTCTCGGCTTGCCTCTACTCCATACAGATCTATGGGAGTTTGGCCCTTGGGAACAAGACGGGAGAGCAGAATGGTGGCGTTATTTATAGGCCCTGCAGGGACAGCTTTGTAAGTCTGCGGGCGCCTGCCTAGTTCTCCTCCTGTTCATCCCGATTCGTGAAATAGGCCCCAGTCACCCACTTCTAGTCTCTTTCTTGCCCACTATACTGGTTGCCAGCTAGATTACTGCGATCGACTATCCCTCTCCTCCCTATAAGGGGATTTCTAGCATCTTTCTTCCAGTTGGAAAAAAAGCGTGAGCCTTAAATAGAGAAACTAAGTGCCAAGAATCTCCTACTGTAGGACGTCTTTTCTGAAACCTGGTTGTAATTTCTCTCGTACTGTTTCTGTTTAACAGAGAGAGAGAGAGAGAGAGAGAGAGAGAGAGAGAGAGAGAGAGAGAGAGAGAGAGAGAGAGAGAGAGAAGTAGCAATTCCCTCCTTACAGCTGGATCTTGATCTATGTAACTCATTTGCAAAACAATAACGAGTGCTGGCACAAATACAATATCAAAATCCAAATTCAAATATGCCAATTCTTTCTTTAGTGATACCCAGGTTTAAAAAACAAAACATCCAGCCCCTCAAACGGGAAGATCTTTCTTCTTGCTTGAAGAAAACCGACGCTTTCATTGCTGTAGTTAAGGAACGTTATTTCAAGGGAAAACGCTTAGGATCCGGCGGGCCGAATCTCCTCCTCCTTGGGAAAAAAATAAATAAACAAGCAGCCGCCATATGTGCATTCGAAGGAGAATAAACTGACATTTCATTGTGTAGAACATCCGATCAATTATTAATCGTTAGCGTCAACAATGGGGGTTATAATTACTTTCGGTTACTTAAAGGCACATTTATTTATTTTTCCCTTTCCGTCTCTGATCTGGTAATTAGCTAATCCTCTGGTGTAATGGATCCCGAGTTGATTTCATTAGGAAGCTGGCGCGGTCCTCCGTTCCTTTCCTTCTCGGGCCACCGAGTTCCGGCCTCAGAGCCGGGTGGAAAGCATCCCTCGTCTCGGACCCCTGCCCCGCTCCGGTTCCGGATGCTCGCCGGGGGTCTATCTTTCTCCCGTCCTGAAGGTCCCGTTAGTGGGGAGAAGAAGAGAAGCAGCCGCTCAAATGGAGCGCAGCTGGGAAGGGATGACGCCCAAGAGAGTTTCGGAGCCGTCAGCAGGAGCGCTTCCTTCTTCCTTACTTCAAGGATCTTTTTTAAAAAAATAATCCTCTACCTCCTCTTCGACTCAGAGGAAGGAGGAATTCGAGTCGTTATTAGCCCTTCTGGGACGTGCAGGGACAAGGTCGGGGAGGAAAGGCCAGCGAGATCGAGCTCTGATTTGAGGCGCAGGTGGGTAGGTTGCACGGATGTGCTCAGCCCGATCCTGACCACGTTTCTGGAGCCCAAAGGACGTGGCCTTCTAAGTAACGGTCCCCGTGGCATCCTCGGAGGGTGCCAAGCTGACTTTAGGGTGCGGCGAAATAGTCTAATCGTTTTTAAGTCCAAGGGGCCAAGGGTTATACTCTTCTTCGTCTTCTCACGGCCACCAGAGGGGCCAAAATTGAGAAACTGATGGTGGAAGGAAAGGAGGCGCGCGCGAGGGCGCGTAAGCTTTCTGGCTGGATGCATGCTTGCGGGTGGGTGGGGCTGGCGCGTGGGTTGATCGCCTTCGGACGGATCCGGATCTAAATTGATCAATACAGCCTTTCTCTTGCCTCGATATGAAAAGTGCAGATCAGTGATAACCTCCCTGGGAATTAATGCGGGAAAGTAACGGTGTAGACGGCCGTTCTCGGCCCTCTCTGTTCGCCCGACCGTTGGCAAATTGGCGAGACTAGGATTCAGTTGTGATTCTGAATGAATAAGGATCTCGGCCACGGGCCAGGGAGGAAAGCGGGGAGGTGAGAGGGAGGTCTGAGATCCCTTGTGCAAACAGGGACCTTTCGGTTCGAATCAACACCAAACTTGGTCCCTAACTGAGGCGAGGGATGAGGCTCTGAGACATTTCCAAGAGGTGCCTCTGCAGAAGCCAAAAGGGGTGAGCGGGCGTAAACATTTCGGAAGGGAGAGTGCTGAAGTGAACTGGAATCCTTAGAAAAGTTTATCCTCACCAATAAATTAATAAATTAGGTATGGGAAGAAACTGGGGGAACATTGCTGGATTTTTAATAATAATAATAATAATAATAATAATAATAATAATAATAATAATAATAATAATAATAATAATAATAATAATAATAATAATAATTTTAGTTCTGGCGACTGTGCGCATTTCCCAATCACGATGAGGACACTGCTCAAAAGTTTAAGAGTTTTGGATTAAACGAATTAGGCCCGACATGGTGAATGGATCGGGACTGATTGACTCTTTCCTCCCCAAGGACCAAAATCCTCTGCGTTTGTATTTCCCTCCCCCCGCTCCCCTATTTATGCCTTGGGCTTCCCTGCATTGGACCATGGACTCAACAGAGCAATATAGAACTGACAAATCTACAGGTGGCTCTGGAAGTAAAATCACTTAGCCCGAAAGCCTGAAAAACCGACAGTGCGTCCATCGCTGGTTGGTTTATTTTTCACTGGATGCCTCCTTGCAATGTCTTCGAGTCCCGGAAGATCTAGTCCTTTTGATTTATAAATAAACAATTTCCCTTTCTTTCAGCAAAATTGGGATGAATCCAGGGGTGTTTTTCGGGAAGTCACTGTCTCTCGAGCCTCCCCATGTCAGAAGCGAAGGGAAGAACTGGGGTTCACCCAGGAACATACTGGTGCGACTGGGAGACCTAGGAACATACTGGTGCGACTGGGAGGGCCAGACCTGCGGGCTCCTCCAACCGGATTCTGCCCATCCTTCAGTATCCCCCCCCCCCCAAAAAAAAACCCACCATAGGTTGTTCCTGGGTGTCAGCTCAATTAAATTCAATGGGAGATCATTCCGAATGGAAATGCCCGGGATCATAGGGCTGCGAGGAGAAAATGAGATCTGACTTGGACTTTTACCAGAAACAGGGCGGCATTGATAATACAGTATTCCCAATTCATGAATGAATCGGGCTGGTCTCAATAAACTGAATTCAGGGCATCCAAATAGCCGGGAAGGGGAAAGAGAAAAAGGAGAACAGGAATCCAGTGTAGGTGAAGCGCTTCCTCCTTTCCTTCCCAAATCGCAATGGCAGCACAATCGCATAGCGGTTTGCTGTGCAGGGCAAAACCCAAGTTTCCCTCTCATTAATTCAAGTTGACAGCTCTGCCCTCCTTCCCTCCCTCCCTCCCACCCACCCCGCGCCCCCTTTCTCTGCCTCGCCCTCCACCAATGAATGCCGCTTTTCAGACGGCTATGTTTTAATTTGTCACATCAAGGCAATAAAAAAGGCAGCAATATATACTTAACCAGTTAGCGTCGTAATAGCAGGTTTAAAAGGAGCAATTAAATGGTCGCGAGGCGCGCGCCTCTGGTCCCCCCCCCCGCCCCACTCCGTCCGCGCCCGTCTTCCGCCGATTTTCGCCCCATCGTCTCAGCTTCGCTTGGCTCTCCAGAGTTTTATGGCGGGCCTTGCCGCTGAGCCAATTGGGCTGGGAAGGAAGTTCTGCGCTCCACGCTCCCCAAGGAACTTTGGCCCCTTGCCCTTGGGTTGGAGAAGACTTTCTTGGTTTTTAGAAAAAACATCTTAAAAGGAAGGCAAAGGCTCAAACTGTGTGCATCTAAAATAATTCTGCAACACGTGCCACAACGCATCAAAGCTTAATACTAATACTAATACTAATACTAATACTAATACTAATACTAATACTAATAATAATAATAATACTAATAATAATAATAATAATAATAATAATAATAATAATAATAATAATAATAATAATAATAATAATAATAATAATAATAATAATAAGATCCTGACATGGCAAAAGTGACCCCAAGGCTGCTTTTTTCTCCCAGAGCCTCCTTGCAGCCAGTTCCACTGAACTCAGCAGCTTACAAGGCAGTTCTTAGTCCCATCTCGAACGGATCCACAGAGTCAACTGCTGAATAAGTCAACACCTTTGTAAAACTTACTGGCTCAATAGGTCTACTCCAGTCGTGACCTGCAGCTGGATTTAGGCCAAGAGGGCTTCTTCTAAGCACTTTGGGGAAAGCACCCAACTGTCCAAGGATGTGCCTACCAGAGGTCCCATTATCCACCTCTCTCTTTCTCTCTCTTTCTCCTAATATTCCAATTCATGACAATGAATAGCAATATCCAATCCACCTGATTGTAAAATCTGGAAGGATGGGAACAGGAATTTGGTTAGACAAGGAGCAGTTTGCCTCTGGGTCTTTTTCAAGAAGGAGGGGGTTGGGATTCCACCTTTTTGTTAAATTAAAACCCTGAGTCCTTTGTGCCTGGTATTATTATTATTATTATTATTATTATTATTATTATTATTATTATTATTATTATTATTATTATTATTATTATTATTATTATTATTTCATTTTGTGCCATCAGCCTCTACTTGCAGAACCAGGAAGAAGGGAGTTCACAAGCAAAATCTCCTTCCGAGTATGTCCCACTGAAACAAGCGGAAGACAGGCATTGCATTGCATTGCATGCTGTTGGCAGATCCTGCCAGTCTTGAGTGCTTTTAAATCCAGTGATTTAAGAGACTCATGGCATGTAGGCCTTTACAAAAAAAAAAGTCATGTGGTGTCATGTGGGATTTTATTCCCATAGTAAATAATCTGGACTATAGTGCCCGTTGTCCTAGCTGTTGACAATGGGTGTTGCAGTTCAACATATCTAGAAGGTGCCCTGTTAGATACCTGTTTTAGAACAGTATTGGCTACAGCTTGGTTCAGAAAGTTGGTAGGCTGCTGATATTGTCTACCCATATAAAGAAGGGAGGAAGAAAGATGCTGAAGGTCACCTTGTGGCCTTTGAGACCAGAACAAGATTTTCTGCCTCTCACACATGTATAACCTCACAACATCTTCACTCAGAAATAAGTTCCAATGAGTTTGGTATGACTTGCCAACCAGCATCACTAAAGTTGTGAGGTCTGAACCAAGCACCTGTAAAATAACATTGGTTTCCATTAGACCATTTGGAGAAGTAGACTCATAATCGTGGCAAACATTAAAGGGGAAAGGGGGGAGGGAGTGAGAGAGAAAGACAGATAAAAGACAAACTATTGTGGCACTTTAAAGGCTAACAGGTTTATTTCAGTCTGAGCTTCCCTGGATTGCCAGGAGTTCAGCAACACGTGTGGATATCACTTGGAAGTGTCCTGTTCAGTGCATAACATTCCCCCATCATCATAGCCCATCATGCTTACTCAGATTGATTGACTGAATGAATATTTACATTCATTCTCAGGCAAATGTACCTAGGGCCTGCTGTAGGAAGGTGGGGCCTTGATAATATCGCTTGACCTCCTTCCATCTCGACCTTTCAGAGAGTGCTTTAAGCACTATGGGGGGGGTCTATAAGCAGACCCTTTGCTTTGCTTTTTTACTTTAAGCCATGCATCTCAACGTTGGCTTCACCTCTTTATCTTTGCTAGTCCACTGTCTTTTTAGGCAAAAGAAAGACGCCCCAGCTTCGCAAGTGAGAAGAAGGAGCATGGCACGTGGAGGCGAACTAAAAGGAAAGTTCTCCTTGGGCAGATGGGGATCAGTGGAGAAACTGAAGCAGGGTGATTAGGAGAATGGAAGAGGAATTCTCCCCAGAACCACATCTTTTAAGGTTTTATGCAAAGGAAACAGGCAAGGCTTTGGAGGAGCGGGAGAGCATATCTTCTCAATCTGCACAATGCTTCCTCGATGCCAGCTTTGCAGACCAGGGTTCTCTCTCTCTCTCTCTCTCTCTCTCTCTCTCTCTCTCTCTCTCTCTCTCTCTCTCTGTCCTTTGCTGCTGCTGCTTCGCCCCACCCCCAACATGCATTACATTGCAGTCATGCTTTGTAGCAAAATTCGATACCTCCCAAAGAGCCCAGAGAAGAGAAGGGAGTAGAAAGAGGGTGAAACACACACACACACACACACACACACACACACACACACACACACACACAGAGGGAGGGAGGGAGGGAGGGAGAATGAGAGAAACTCTGGCAGCCAACTTTAGATAAGAAGCACCTTCGCACCCAGAGTATCAGAAGTAATTAAGATTCTGTTCCAAAGCCCTGGCTGGCATGTTAATGAAATAAGGAAGGAAAGAGGTGGTGGGAGGGGGGGTAGTAGGGGGTGCAAGAAAGGAAACCCACACATACACACACCCATACACAAAGCCCGCCCCCCACATACACAAAGCTCCACCTACCCCTGTTTCTGAAAAGGGATGCTGGGGGGTGGGCAAGAGCATCTATTGCTAGAGTCCAAGTTCTGCCCAAGCCGTGGGAAAGTCATGATCTCAGATTACTTCCCTGCTTCATATTCTCTCCCTCCTGAGTTTAGGGCTGAGCGAGGCTCCCTTGGCAGTGCAGCTGGGTCTGGAGCCTGGCAAAAGCCAATACTCTCAGGGGGGGGGTGAATTGACCTTCTTCCCGCTCGCTCTTCTCCCCTGTCTTGGCTCCTTGGACAAATATAGCTCGATTAGGATCTTGTCACTGCTGGCATCTCCCACTCAGAATCCCCCCCTCCCCCGGGACTTTGGCTGACCCTTTTTGAAGTGCCTTTCTCTTTTGCTTACACATGATTCAGGCAGAATCCTCAACAAGGAGCACACAGTGAACTCCCCAAACTCAACCCCAGGGAAAAAATCAAAGAGCAAGGGTGGGAAAGGGGAATTGAAGAGGAAAACCCAGACTGATAGGGCTCATCCAGGTGATACTTAGGTTGAGCCCATTCTCAAATAGAGAATGGGGCCAACTTATCTCTGGGCCCGTGGACTGGATATGACCTATGAAGGTTCAGTGGCTGAGGTCTCTGCTAGAGCCAGAGGTTGGGAGTTCAATTCCCCCACTGGGCCTCTTTGACATAGGCTGGACTTGATGACGCATCCGGTCCCTTGTAGCTCTGCAGTTCTAAGATGCTGCTCCTGATGGTTAAGGTGAGTGTTTTCTTGGAGAAGGTTTACCTGACCATAAGCAGATCAGGGGGGAAAGGACCTCTGCTTGTGCATTCTCTCCATCACGATTCCTTTCTAAAGGCAGGGAAGTTTGGTTTGTATGGAAGAGTGCTCAAGGGCCCTCTGCTTCCACCTTGCAGAAAAACAGACTTTGACCAGGTACCAAATGGAGAAGTATGAAGGGTATGGTCTAGTTAAGGTAAAAAGCACTTTTAATCCTCTTGGTTCCAATGGAGCCACAGCTTAGAGGCATGCTTCTATCCCTTGCTGAAATAAAGGGGGTGGAAACTGATTCAAGTTAACTGGCTTGATGTCCTCTTTTGTCTTCTCACCCCCCCTCTTAATTCCAGTAGCTGTCGGCCTACGGCTACCTCTCTAGAATGAAAGCAGTTTTTCATGAATTTGGAGCCACTTTAGGGTTGTTTCTTCCAGATTATCTGGTTGGGTGTGTTCTTTGCAATGGCAGCTTAAAAAAAATCAAATGAAAAAAGGTAACAATAGTGGATGACAATCTGAAAAGCCAGCACACTTCCGACCTACCCTGTTAGATACTATGAAATAGTAACTACTAGCAATATTAAGTAAAAAAAGCAGTAGTAGATCTAGAGCAGTGATGGCGAAACTTTTAGAGACTAAGAGCCCAAACTGCAATTCAAAACCCACTAATTTTTTTTGCAAAGTGCCAATACAGTAATTTAACCCGTGTACAGGTGGTTATGAAGGGACAATGTCGGGTGCCCACAGAAAGGGCTCCAAGTGCCACCTTTGGCACCCATACCATAGGTTTGCCATCACTCATCTAGAGAGTGATCTTTGAAGAACTCAAAGGCATAAGTCATCTTCTATATCCTGAGGAACAATGGACATATCTAATTGCAAGTGCCACCCAAGTGCATCCAAAAGATGCTTTGAACTTTTGAAAGAAGATCTCTAATGGCAAGTTTGACTATAGAGCAGCCGTGTGAGTAGCAAGAAGAACCCATGTGACCTTGCAGAACCCCCACTGGTTCAACTACTCTGGGGTAGAAGATTGATGGGCTGTTCTTGTAGATATTGTGGGGCATTTGTGTATTACAAAGTACTCTCTCATGCAACTTGAGACCAAGTAAATATTATTGCACTAAATTGGGGCCCAGAATCTTTCTTATGACATTTTTATCAGCTTCCCCTTTTAATATGTTTAGACCACGACCCTTGATTTATCTCTCCTCTTCCTCACGTTGTCCTCACAACAACCTTATGATGGAGATTGGGCTGAGAGGTATGACTTAACTGGGGACTAAAACCTCTCTCTCTCAAGAACCAGTTTGTCACTATGATGTGTGCTCAGAGTGTGTTGCAAGTTTTCCTGGAAGTCACACACCCCAGGTTAAAACCCTTGTCCCTTAGGGTCCTTTGTGCAGTTCTTCTTTCTCCAACACATGCACAAGGGCTGCAAATGGAAAGCAACCTTTCATCAATGGGGGCGACATTCGGTTTAGGAACAGCAGGTTGGAAATCACCAGAACACACTTCTTGTGCTCTGTCGCAGAGGTGTTGTGCTCCTTATTACTAATACTATATGTGAGTGTCCATGTACCTGCATATACATCCTTATGCAATATTTATTTTCCTTAATCTTGAATAACAATGCCCCTTATGAAAGCGAAGGAATTATGAAGTATCAGCTGGGGAAGAAGACATATTATAATTAGAGATGGGCACGACTTAGCGGTATTCCCGTTTCCGTTTCCGTTACTCGGTTCCGTTACTCTACGGAAACGGTAACGGGAATTACTCCCCCAGACTTCGAGCTCGAACCGACGAATGAACAATTTTGGTCTGATTTGTCGTGCTCGTTCCTTGCATCGCGAGATCGCGCGATGCCACACGCAGCACAGAAAAAAAGTTTTTAAAAGTTAAAAAAACCCGGTTCCCGGCCAAAAAGCAGGCGGGAAAATGCCTGCCGTGCCTCAGGGCACCTACCAGAGGGGTTGTTTCTGGAGGTCCCCGGCCTCCCCCCTCATCCCCCGTCCTGGGCTGCTCTGGTGGGACTCGCCGCAGGCTCGCAGCCAGCAAAAAGCCCAGTCTCGCCGCCGGCCGCCGCAATTAAAGCGCAAGCAAGCGGCACGGACGGCACAGGAAAAAACTTTTAAACTCTCCCCCACCCATTCCCGGGCCAAAAAAGCAGGCGGAAAAATGCCTGCTTGACTAAGGGCGCAGGGCACCTACCGGAGGGGTGGTTTCTGGAGGGGGTCCCGCCTCCCCCCCGTCCTGGGCAGCCGGACTCGCGAGTCGCCATCGCCATGCCATGCGGTGCGGGCGGGGATCCAAAATGGGGCGGCGAACGCAATATTGTTTTTGAAATCGTGGTCCAAAAACACACAAGCACAACAGAAAGAAACACGCAAAAATATATAAACTGCCAGATTTTTCACAGTAGCAGTGGGTTTTTCTTGCAACAAAATGTCTCTCCTCTCCTCCTCTGTCCTCCATTGATTTTATTTTATTTTATTTTATTTACACCTGCGCAATGATGGGCTGGCCAAGTGGCCAGCCATGTAGGAGTGGACAACCATGCAAATTTTGGAGCCATCCCACCAGTCGCATGGCCACTTGGCCATGGAGACTTCTGGGATGTGCCAAAAGCCCCCCTAAAACCTGCCCTAGCCCTAACCCTAACCCTTGACTCCGTACCCATACGTCACAGACTGTCTTCTTAGTGGGTCAGAGAGGCACCCAGAGGTGCAACCCACTAGCCCACCGTAACCTTACCTGTCACTAGCCTAACCCTAGCTCTTGCACTAAGCCACCTTAAAGCCAGATCTACTTGCTTGCATTGCACTACACGCAGCAAGTACAATTCCCTTCTGTGTGAGACATGGTGGTGCGGGAGCCCTGTGCAGGGAAGGTATGACCCTATGACTCTCACACTGGTCTCACGTCTGCACATTATATTATGCAATATCCATATGGCTATTGCATAGCATTTTGCAGCAGCAGCAGGTGAGGAAGGGAGACCCCCATGTAGAGGGGTCTCTCTTGGAGCCTGCTTCCCCTTCCTAGTGGCAGGAGGCACCCACGGGTGCCTGCAGGAGCCCACTTTCCCTTTATAGCGGGCCAGAGGAGGCACCCACCCCACAGAGGTGCCTCCAGGAGCCCGATCCCCCCCCCCAAAAAACCAGTACTAACGACAATGAAAAAACGAAAAAACGAACCGACTAATTTTTGCGAATTTTCGCGAAAACCGGAAACGAGCCGAAATGGGACTGGCCCGACTAACGACGACTCGAAAATTTTTTTTTTCAAGTCGTGCCCATCTCTAATTATAATGCATACTCTGAGGCAGTGAATCAATACTGGGGGGATGTGTCCAATCTACTGCCATATGGGGAAATTTCTGTTGGCTGAAAATGTGAAAATACACATGTACTTTTTTCACACTCCTAAGAGACACTCTCACAGAATGAACGAGAGCAATAAAATGCTCAGGTTTTGGACTAGTACTGGGTTTCAAACTTTGGTCTACAGTTTTGTTTTGGTGTGTTTTTGTGTGTGTGTGTGAGAGAGAAAGTGAGAGTCTGTAAAGATTCTCAGTCATTCAGGTGAGTTTATTCAGAAGTTGAGTCATGGCAACTGGACTTCTTTTCTTGTGAGACTGAAACATTTCACTACACATCACTACTCATCCAAGTAGCTTCTCTCTCTCTCTCTCTCTCTCTCTCTCTCTCTCTCTCTGTGTGTGTGTGTGTGTGTGTGTGTGTGTGTGTGTTTGTGTGTGTGTGTGTGTGTGTGTATGTGCACCTGCATGAACGAGTGTGTGTGAGAGAGTTCGTGCTTTCTTGAGACCTTATGAAGATAGAAAGCAGCTAGGACCTTAGAAGGATTATTATATAGATGGTTGATATAGATACAGCTAGGCTTCTTGGCCTATCTGCTAAGATCAAGTACAGATTGATACAATATAGCACAAGGAAACAAGCAGATAGCCTCACAGGGCAATGACTTCAGAGTCCAGCTGGACATGTTCCTCTGGAATATTCCACCCCTCTCCAAAGCTAGGTATTCATTTTATCTATCTCAGAAGGATGGAAGGCTGAGTCAGCCTTGAGCCGGCTACCTGAATCTGTGGGGAATAGAACTCAGTTTCTGAGTAGAGTCTCGACTGCAGCACTACACTTCAAGGTAAGTAAAATATCCAAGATGTTGATATTTTTAATTGAGTGTAATAACTGCTGGATGCAACCAATTCTACATATTCTGTAAAAATGTAAAAAATGAATATTTGTGAAATCTGTCCTTTATTTCTCACTCCACTTCTTTTCTTCTTGATTCCAGGATTACAAGTTACCAAACTTGTGTCTCAGATGTCACAATTCTTTTCACACGTCTAGAAAATGTGGAATTTTCACCAATTATACCTAATGGTACCAAAAAAGCTACAGCATTTTATTTCAAATACCCTTATCTAAGATAAGGATTTTTTGCATTTTCCACAATAAGGTTAAAGGATATGGGATTTCCTTTTATTAGAGATGAAGGGAGAAGAGTCAAGAAAGGTCTTTGCCCCTTCACCAGTCTTTCATTTGTATTCAGGCTCCACTTCTGCATTTTCCCCCTGACATAAAATATCAAAGAAGAACTGCAGTTTGTGGAGAATCCAAATAATTGGGACTTAATTCACATTGAAGCCTAGTCCTACTCATGTCATATACCAGTGTTGGTAAATCTATGGCACAGGTGCCAAAGGTGGCACTTGGAGCCCTTTCTGTGGGCACATAAGAAGATAAGAACATAAAAAGAGCCATGCTGGATCAGGCCAAAGGCCCATCTAGTCCAGCTTACTGTATCTCACAGTGGCCCCACCAGATGTGTCTGGGAGCGCACGAGATTAGATATCTGTCTCCTGATACCACTCCCCTGCATCTGGCCCTTGAAGTACCCTGGTTTTAAACCTAGAGATTACACATGTCCATTATGGTTTGTAACCTGTGATGGACTTTTCCTCCAGGAATCTGTCCAATCCCCTTTTCAAGGCATCCAGGCCAGATGCCATCACCACATCCTGTGGCAGGGAGTTCCACAGACTAACAACGTGCTGGGTGAAAAAATATTTTTTTTGTCTGTTCTTACTCTCCCAGCCCTCATTTTGAGTGCATGTTCTCTAGTTCTGGTATTTTGTGAGAGGGAGAAGAGTCCCTCTATCCATTTTACTCATGCCCTGCATTATTTTGTACGTCTCAATCATATCCCCCCTCAGGCACCTTTTTTCCAGACTAAAGAGCCCCAAATGTTTTAGCCTTTCCTCATAAGGGAGGTGGCCCAGCCCGGTAATCATTTTAGTCGCTCTCTTCTGCATCTTTTCCAGTTCCACTATGTTTTTCTTGAGATGCGGTGACCAGAATTGTACACAATACTCCAGGTGCGGCCTTACTATTGTTTTCAGGTTAAATTGCTCTGTATTGACACTTTGCAAAAAAAAAAAAAAAAAAGGCGGGTTTTGAATCGCAGTTTGGGCACCCAGTCCCTAAACGGTTCACCATCACTGTCTTATACTGTACTATAAAAAAGTTCAACCATTCTTACAAAGGAAGAATATTATGGTCCTTGCAGGAAAATAATATCCTTCTCCTCCCTGTATATTTAATTTGTTTTTAATTATGCTTCATGTACTTAACATTATCTTTTGCTAAAACCCAGATATAAGATTCCCTTAACATCTCCCATCTAAACATTTTCTCAATGTTTATATTCGGCCACAATATACTTCTCCCCTGTAAATATTCATGCCAGAATGTTTTAATCTGATAAACCCTTAACCAAGAGAAGTGGCCCTCTTGAACTTAGTTGGGTATTGCATGTTTCAGAGGAGAACTCCTTTCCATTTTTAATTTTTTTAAAAATCTACTTTGCCATTAGTTTTTTCTGCATGTCCAGAAAAGTTCCCAGAAATATAAACCATTTGTACCTCTTAAATCATTAAGAGATGAATGATAAAGCCAAGTGGATCAAGTCAGAAATTCTTGTATCTCAGAATTTTAGAATAGTTTACCAATTAGATTTTGAATTGTGCTCAGAACGTGTGCTTTTCCTCCCAGCAGAAAAGAGGCTGCAATCTTGTCTTAAAACATACATGTTCCAACTCCAACCACACCTTGTCTCCACTCCCCAATTGCTAGTAGCAGCCAGTTATATTGATTCCCTTGATCTTCCAGCTGTGCTGGGGGGGGCTTTGCTTGTGGTGGGGGTACAGCTGGGCTGCCATGAGAGCCTTGCGCACTGTGCACTTCTGGACTGCTTCAAGTTGACCTCGGTGAAGAGTATGGAACTTCAATTCCATATGGAACTTCAGTTCGATACTCAGTTCAAAGGCAACCTTATCCACAGTGCTCTGGTAGCCAGATGGTTAGATACCGCCATGATTTTTATTTGTGTTTAGAAACTTCAACTGCTGTTGAATGCAACGGTCGGCAACTTGAAGCAACCCTGCCAAAGGTAGCATGCCAGTCTTCAGAGACCTTTCCTGGCTTCCACTGCTTACTTGCAGGCATAATTCAAAGTGGCGGTTCTGAAAAAGTTCTGACGTACTGGCCTGGGACCAGGCATCGGAAGAATGAATACCACTTACACATTACAACCTCTTCTCGGGTCTTTCTCTCTGTGGTGCACCTTCAACGATGAGGTGGTTGTTATCTAGGAGAAGGTCATTCCTGCAATGATGCCCTCCTTAGGCAAGCTTGCAAAGGGCTTTTGACAATCCTTTTCATGAACGCTTGTTGAATCATTGCCACTTCCTTTCTCTTTTGGTCTCCGGATTGACTTCAGCAATTTAATCTTCAGGTTACTGCTTCTGGCATTACAGTGTGTGTCTGGTGACAATGCTATTACCACAGAGCTGGTGCTAGGTTTTTTTGTGCCCTAGGCGAGGGGCGGGGGGTGGGATGGGCAGGCAGCGATGGGCAGCAATGGGCGGACAGCAATGGGCGGCTGGCGGGTGGGAGGGGATGGACAGCGGTGGCCAGAGGCAGGGAGGCGGCGGGGTGGCGGTGACGGGGAGGCGGCAGGCTAGCCTGCGCCCTTTCTCAATTTTGGTGCCCTAGGCAACTGCCTAGTTCACCTTAATGGACGCACAAGCCCTGCTTATAAACATATATAAACAGGTACATTTCATTCAACATATTGCTGCTAAATACATGTTTAAGCCTCAATGAAGGAAAATATGATAGCCTTACGCACACAGGGGAGGGTACAATTAAATCCCAAAGAAATTACAGTGTTCTAGGAATGGGCAAGTATTTGAAGTATGTTGCTGTGGGTGCCTTCTTTCTTCTCCCAAGTCTGTTTTGTGCTGGACCCATTGAGATGTTGGCTTGTTTTTAAATGACAAAAGTCTCTCTCACACACACGTACTCACACTGAAGAGGAGGAGGGAAACAGGTGCCTGTTTTCTGCATGCATTTTTCAAATAGATGAATTACTGTAAGTAATGACTTAATTGACTGAAGGATGTACTTGCACATTTTAGAAATGCATACAGTGGCCAGAATCCTATTATTTATGCCACCATGCATGAAGTGGTAGATTGCCACTGGTTAGAAAATCAGCAATTACACTTCCAGTTGCACATCATGTGCCTGGGTGCACATCACAAAATACAACTGGCAGCAACATGCTGCTGAAATTTACACTGATAGACAGACTGTCACCAGTGCAAATAGTTCAACGGGATCCCAGCCCTTGTTTTTGCAAATGGGATGGATTTCAATTATTGTTTGGGAGAAACACAATCCTATACATTTATGGATATTTAGTTGCTAACTCTGTCTGATCCCTGTTTGGCCTGGAGGTATAGGCATTGGGATGCATCCATTGAAACACCAACAACCCTATCTGTACAAAACAACAACAACAACAACAACAACAACAACAACAACAACAACAACAACAACAACAACAACAACAACAACAACAACAACAACAACAACAACAAAAACACAATTGTTCACAATTCTCTACCAACCCATGTGCACATCCAAAACCATTATGTCACAAGTATATTGTTTTAAATGATTTGGGACATGACACTAAATTGTTGCTTTGAATGCAAAGAGAAAATTGGGAAGATGGCCTATATAATTACATTGCTCAGCAGTGGATGGGGCTGACAGGAAGGTTCTACAGCTTTTAGTGTAAACATATTATGGTAAATGTTTCTGGGGGGGGGAGGGATTAGAAGTAGAATCATGTTCATCTTCCTTATGTGACTCATCTAGCCCCAGCAAGGGATGCTCACATGAGGAAGCAGCAGGATTTGAGCAGATGGAGTGCTCAGAAGAGAGATGGATCAATAAAATAAATGGTGATAGAAAGGTTTCATTGTCAGGCAATCCTGAATGAGCACGAACAAAGCATTCCCAAAGCATTTTCATCTACTGTGCAAGTAAAAAGAAAAAGAAGTACATAGTAGCTGCAGTTCTAAACTTAGTCACTAGGAATGAAAGAAAAAGTCCCATTTACCTTTGAAATTATAATTTACTAGTAGTATTTAAAACTCACCAAAGGCTTGCATTTTCAAATTAGAAATCTGATTCCTATTTGAGAACTCTAAAACCCTGAAATTTTACTATGTATCTATTAATTTTAATTGTTTTATGTACCTCTTACGAAATCTAAAACAACATTTCCAAGAGGAAAATACAAATTCTAAGAACTATTTCTCAGCTCACAATTCTTTTGATTGCTGGCTGGTGTCAGCTATGAGAACTCCCAAGCTGTTAACCATCTAAAACCAAACACATTCAACCTAAACACCCCCATCTGAAGCCTGTTCAATATAAAATACAGTTGATATTAAATACCACAGCTTGTTAGCTCTCCAGTTAGAGGTAGACATTAAATATCAGTGCAACAAGTTATGCAGCAATTCTGTTCTGTCAAATATTTGAATGTTAGGACACTGCTTAGAAGTCATTCAATGTGACATAGGGCGTTTATACACGACCCCTAAACTCTGGGGCAAATGGCTCCCAGCTCTGGAGCTTAAAAATGTTTCCCCACCAGCTCCGGAGTTTACAGGAAATTAAGTGCGACCACGCCCACTTTAGCGCATCCCAGCGCACCTTTCAAGTACCTGCTCTCTGGAGGTGAAAACTCTTTGTTGCGGTGTAACGATAGTGAGTGTGGGGCTCTCCTCGCTTCTGTTTGTTGTTTCTTGGCTCCCGCCCCTTTAAGAGCTACTTAAGAGACTGGAATATTGCCGCGGCAAGAGCGAGAGGCAGAAAGGAGGTGAGCCACGTCTCTTTTCTTCCTGTTTTTTCTCCCTCCCCTCACACAGCCAGCAGCCAGGAATGTGGAGGGGGTGGGAACGCAGGAACAGCGACAAACCCCTAAGATCTCTGGTCCGAATTTAAGTGGCCAGCAGATCTTAGGGGTCGTGTGAAAAGGCCCATAGAGAAGAATATGGTGTGTATGTGAGAATCTGCTTTTGGGGAACCCAATGAGGTCCCCTCCCCGAGATCAATATATATGCACATAGATAATCTTATTGGATCTGAGCCTTTTCCAGACTCAATTAACATAGGAAGTGTTGTCGAGAGTTAAGAAAACAGACTTTGAGGAGTACTAGAGGCTGACCTGAGTCATGAGATTTGGGCCTAAGATTTTGACAGATTAATTTTATGACTCAAATGGACAAACATAAAGCAATATGGACAAAAGCTATTTGGGTCTTTGTTGGAAGTGCTAATAAGCTGTTACCAACAACATACTAATAGATATGATGGACCTGCAAAAAGACAAAGACATTTTGGAACAACATTCATTCTGAAATGCAAAAGATTCTGAAAGTTGAATTTGAAATGAAACCAGAAACCATGGTCTTGACAGTAACATTGGAATATTAGGTAATGTTACAAGAACTTTTCAGTTCCATTTTGATGGCAAGCAGAGTAGTAATGGCAACAAAGTAGAAAATGGTGAGATGGTCAACAAAAGAAGATTGGAGAGACAAAATGCTTGAATATTTCACCATGGCAAAACTCATGAATTATGGAAAGAGAAGATCAGTTAGAGAAGATGAAAAAAGTGAGAAAACTATTTTGACTATTATAAATAATTGGAAACGGGGGGGGGGTAGAACCAACTTGGCAACAAACATTTTGAAAACCATGTAGTGTTCACTTTTTAAAATGTTAACAAAAATTAAAATGTGAAGCTGTTGAGAATGTGGAAGTCAAGGCAACTGGACATCTTTTTTCTTGAGAGACTGAAAGTTTTGGCTGCTCATCCAAACAGTTTCATCAGTCTGAAGAAAGCTGTTGCGAGCCCCCCATTTTATAGTTCACTTTGACCTCTTGTCACCCTGGTCTGAAATAGGCTCATAAGGTGAACAATGGCCTGAATAGGCTCACCAGGTAGACAACAGTCCCAATAGCCTTAAGGTGAACAATGGGCTATAATGCTGAAACCCATAAAGTATGGGTTGTTAGCTCTGGCCTTGAAGGTGAAGGCGTGAAGTATTTTTCATTTGTCTAGGTAATGTTGAAATCACAGTCTGATAAGTGGCAGATAGACTGTGCCTGAGCCCCCCACCTCTGTTGAGAGAGAGGTTTGTGAGGCTATTGAGTCTGTTTTCTACCTAACGAGCCTATTCATGCCATTGTTCATCTTATGAGCCTATTTCAGACCAAGGTGACAAGAGCTCAAAGTGAACTATAAAATGGGGGACTCCCAACTAGCTTTCTTCAGACTGATGTTTGGATGAGCAGCAAAACATTTCAATTTCTCAAGAAAAATAAGTCCAGTTGCCATGACTCAACTTCCAGATGAACTCACCTGGATGAATGAGAATCTTCACAGGCAGCTGTTGAGAATAATATGGATAGCATAGATGTTAAAATAAGAAGGCTACATAAATTATGCAAACTGATTGTCAGTTGTCTTTGATATGTAAGAAATGTATGAACATTGAAAAAAGAAAAAAGAAAAAAGACAACAAACTTTGACTGGTACTTGAGACTGACCTGGGCCTAAGATTTTGTTCAATTATTTTTTTTACATACATAGACAGATGTTTTGTTGCCCCTCACACATCCAAATAAAGCAAAAAGGTTCATATCTTTAGGTTCTGAATCACAAAACTTCACAGAATTTTTTAAAGAAACCTGCAAAAGACTACTGTTTATGTATAACCACCAGCTTCCAGTGCAGATTCCTTGTTCTACTGAGGTGAAGTTTTCCTTCTTCAGCTTATTGTTTCATTATTTTTGGTAAAGTGATACGACTTCTTTGCATCTGTCTTCACAACAGAAGACTTTGGGCAGATTCCACTGCCCAAATGGTCCCCCTTGACTAAAGAATTAGATCAAATACAGGTTAAAAGAGATGATGTTTTAGGTTTAATTGATAAATTGAAGATCAATACGACATTCAGCCCAGATGGCTTCTACCCAAGGATTATTAAGGAACTGAGAAATGAAATTGAGGATCTCTTAATGGAAATATGCAACTTGTCTCTTAAAATGGCCACAGTGCCAGAGGACTGAAGGATAGCAGATGTCACATCATTTTATAAAAAAGGAAGGAGTGGAGGGACACAGGAAACTACAGGCTGGTTAGCCTTATGTCAGTCCTAGGGAAGATGGTAGAAAGCCTTATCCAAGAGAAAATCTTAAAATACATAGAAGAACAAGCCTTGTTCATGGAAAATCAGCATGGCCTCTATAAGGGTAAGTCTTGCCTGGCAAACCTTTTAGAATTCTTTGAAAAGGTCAACAGACATGTGGATTTGGGTGAATAGGTGGATATTGTCTATCTTGATTTTCAGAAGGCTTTTGACATAGTCCCTCACCAAAGGCTGCTGAGAAAATTGCACAGAGAGGATAAGTGGGCAGGTCCTTTTATGGATTAAGAATTGGTTGAGATTCAGGAAACAGAGAGTAGGTGTTAATGGGCAATTTTCACAATGGAGAGAGGTGAAAAGCTCTGTGCCCCAGGGATCTGTCCTGGGACCGGTGCTTTACAGTCTGTTCATAAATACGCTGAGTATTGCGTACTTCCATATGCATTTATGGACTATATATATACACACACAAAGAAAAATATATACACAGAGAGTTCAGAACAAGTGAACTGCTTTAGAAAGTGTGTATTATACTAAACTGTATTTGAAATATATGTAGAAAAATGTACAGAAAATTATGTATACATTTTCATGTGAATTTTTAAGAAAACAGATTTACTTCTGAAAGCTTGGGGACAAAGTGGAAATCAGAAGATTTAGAAATGAAAACTGGTGGAGTTGTGCATCCTGGTAATGGTGTGTGTGTGTGTGGGGAACCTATTTGATGGATGCTGCTTTTCCAAGCGGCATTTTGGTTATGTACTTGTAGAAAAAATATGAAGATAGAACATACCAAGATCTGGTAAGAAATTTTTCTTGTTTGTTTGTTTGTCCAGACTTATACTATCAGCTTCCCAACTTTTTTGAATAAATTATGATTTCTGAAGGGGTAGGCTGCCTGCTGTTTTTGTTAAATTGACTGGCATTTCATCACATGGCATTCCAAAGCCACTGATAAATGGCCCTTCTCAGTACTTCCCAAGATCTCTGTTGTGTTTGACAGATAACAAGCTTTTTAAAAATGTTTGGTTGGAGGGCTGATCCTTTACAACTCAGGCCGGGACTCTTCTTCCTTTTTATCAGCTCCCTGCTCTCTTATCCTGCTCTTAAAAATCCATCCCCAGGCAGGAGAGAAGAAAATACCATCTCTATAACCATCTCACTGGTGAATAAATGGCTGATGTTCACAATCTGATGGATGAAATCTTTTTTTAAAATACAATTTTGAGACATGCAAATTTACAATGGCATGTGAAAACAAATAGTTAAATGTTTAAGCTGTTAAGAGACATTTAGTAAAAAGACAGAAATCCTACATGTTCTTATTGTATGTAAAAAAAAAATTAAATCATTCTGAAATACTTTCCTGAAAGCAAGTCCAATTCATATCAATGGTGTTTTTTTCTGGGCAGGCCAAAATAAGATTGTGCGGTGAGCCAATTACTTAATCTTAAAAGGTTATAATGAAAATTCCGTAAAAGCTTAAGAAAACATAAGATAAACAGAAGTGCCCCAATGATTTTTCATTTATATTTATAAATCTGTTAAAATATTCTGAAATGCAGTAGAATGGCATTGCAACCCCAGCTCTGCAATAAAGAGACAACACAAAAATGTTGGAGTTTAAATTGGGCCACAACTTTATTAAAATCATTTAAACTATTAATAACTAAAATGGGGGGGGGACACCCGTAGTGCAAGTGAACCTGGAATAAAACCCCATTAACCACAATTCAACGTCAACTAATGGTGCGTTCATACTTTATAACCAGCTGTTGTACTTAAACAACCAATTTTGTTTCACAGGACTAAATCCCCAGGGGCAGCCATAAGCCAATTTTATAACCACCTGTAAGCTTATTGCAACTAAGCTACTGCTAACTTGAACTATTCCACTTAACCTAACAGGCTGGCACATGTTGCTATTGGGACCATTACCATGAACTCACCTACAACCATAAAACTTGCACTACCTGCCGTTGTGACCAGAAAGAAAGTGTATGTGTGTGTGTGTGTGTGTTGCGTCATTACAGTCATGACTGACTCTTTGTGACTCCATGTCCATGCAGTTTTCTCGGCAGGAATACTGGAGTGGTTTGTCAGTTCCTACTCCAGGCACATACAACACCTGGTATTCCCTGGTGGTCTCCCATCCAAGTATTAACCAGGGCCGACCCTGCTTAGCTCCGAAAATCAGGGAAGATCAGATATGCTTAGGGCATCTAGGCAGCAAGAAAGAAAGTAAGGAATCTTATTTACACACGTAAGATAATGGGGTGGGCAAAAACACGCTTTCCACCAAAGCCCAATCAGGTGAATAATCAAACATTCCCATCCGGCCTCGAAGCGACCAGCAACACTCATTCTCATTACCTCTAGGGCAGGCAGGTGGGATGCTCGTTCGTTCTAATCAAGAGGAAGGGCGAAACGCAGCAGGCTGAGCCCGGACAATTAAGCCCAACAATGTGGACGCATTTTTGCACCATTTGTGCTGGGCGGTTTGCAAAGCGTCCTCCTGTCGGGCAAGCCTCGGTAAGCCGCAATGTGTTTATGTTTGACTGTGCTGTGCTGAAGCCTTCTGGGTATATCGATAATAATAATCCCATTCAGCAAAGTTAATTCTGATTTATAGTGATGCTTTCTAGGGGTTACCAAGTACAGAATATGCAGAAGTGGTTTCCCATTCTCTTCTTCTAGGGGTACTCTAGGACTGAATAGATTGCCCAAGGCTACACAGGCTGGCTCTTCTCCCTGGAGGCACAGTGGGGAATAAATCTGCCAGCTACCTAAACCACTAAGCTTTCCCACTGCCTTGAATTTATGTATAATAAATTTCAGCATAGAAAATGTCCTGATCAGTGCAGCTAGTTGGAGTATACAAACGGGACGGAAAACAAACAAGCAAACAAGCAAACAAATGAATCCAAGAGAAATTAAATATTCACTCTTTGTTTTTTTAAGGGTGTGAACCAGTTTCCATTCATAAAATTTCCTTCTGGGCAAGTGACAGAACTCAGGAAGGTTACTTTATGCGATGACTACTGCTATCATAATCTCCACCTAGGCCAGTGGTTCCCAGCCTGGGGGTCGGGACCCCTTTGGGGGTCGAACAAGCATTTCACAGGGCTCACCATGAGCCAGTGAAGAAAAAGGCACAAGTGGCTTGGGTCTGGAGGAGGAAAGTAAGGAAAGTGGGGAGTGAGTTATAGCTTGATAGGTTGGAGGGGATGTCAGTCAATGGCACCGTAAGCTGCGATTGGCTGAGGGTGCTTGAGGATGGAAGATCTCTATGGCCCATGTGTGTTCCATATTTGCCGTTCCCAGTAAAAACTCATTCACTCAGACATGTCACCCATTAGCGTCTAGCGATTAAGGATCCCAAATGACATCTTTCCAAAAATGGGAGGGGGGAGGAAGAAGAGTGATTAGTATAGCAGGTTTTAAAAGGTGATTAAATGATTTTAATCTGAAATGTCCTCCTTAGGAATTGCCTCAGAAACCATGGGAAACAGGTATGCGGTGCAGATAGTTGTAAAACATAGTTGTAATTAATGCTAAACTGGTGAAGCCTCCTATCTTCCTTGGGTGGCTGTCCTTCCCACCCGCTGGCTGTTTCTCCTCTTCTTGTCAATTCAGAATACTTCTTTTTAAGCTCAAATCCTCCTCCTCTCCTGTTGCTATGATTAGGCGGCACTCTTTTTCTTAAGTCTGGCTTCATGCTGCTTTTTTGCCTCTGCTTTAAAAACCTAGTGTGCATTATAAAGGCCTTTCCCCCTCTGCTTCTGATGAAGGTAATTTGGTAGAGGACCGTCCTCTTTCCCTGGGAGTGTTGGGACTCTTCCTTGCCCACCACAACCCCACATGCCTGTTGCTCTCACTAACACTTGGTGGACTTCAGCAGGGTCTTTTCAGTTTCCAGACCCACCTGGAACACCAAGGCTTGGGAACCTGTATTTGAAACCCATTGAACAATGGACTCCTGAGCAGTTTGATATCTACAGTAGAGATGGGCATGAAATGAACTTTTAGTTCGTTTTGTTATTCATTATTTGTTATTCATTTCATTATGTAACAAAATGAATAATGAGCCTAGAGGTAATTTAAAATGGACTGGACCAAACCAAGAAAATTTGGTTCAGTTAGGTTTGTTTCGTTAATGGGGGGTGGCGCAAATGTCTCCTACCTGGTTTTGGTCCGGAGGTGCTTGAGGGATGGCGACCGGGGGGGGGGGGCAACGGCAGCACTACAGCTGTAGTGTGGCCTGGTCGGCAGTAAAAAAAAAAAAACTATAAAAAATTTAAAAAATAAAAGAAGCGCCGATGGGGCCCCAGGGGCTACACAGTCAGCGCTGAAAGAAAGAAAAAAGTCCCACGCTACAGCTGTATCACAGGTCCAGGAAACCCGGAAGTAAAAAAAAAAACCCAACCCAAAATAAAATTAAAATAAAATAAAAATAAAATAAAAAGGAGCGCCAATCAGGCCCCAGGGGTGGCCTGGTCAGCGCCCTAAAGTAGTTAAAAAATAAAAATAAAATAAAAGCGCCCACCCGGCCCCAGGGGCTGTGTGGTGGGTGCTTGGGGGGGGAGCGCCCAAGGGGCCCCAGGGGTGCCCTGGTTGGCACTCTAAAATCATAAAAATATAAAAAGCCCAGCACCGACAGGGCCCCAAGGGCTGCACAGTCGGAGCTTTAAAAAAACCCACCCGCACTACAGCTGTAGTGTGGTCCAGGAACCCAGAAGTAAACAGGTTATCAGGAGGGGGGAAGATAAGTTACAGAGCCCCTCTTTCCCTTCCAATGGGGAAACCTATAACCCCCACCCCACCTCTCAGCTGCTCCTTGCTGGCTTCCCTGCACCTCATTTTCTGGGGAAATTGGGAGCAGGGAAGCCAGTATGGAGCATCTGAGAGGTGATGGCCTTCCTTCCTTCCTTCCTCTGTCTTAAATTAGTTTTGCTTTTTTACTTTTCTGCTATGATGAAAAAGTGGTAAATTTTTTTTCAAAGGAAGCCAAGAAAGGAACACTTGATATCCAAATAAAACTAGGGGACAAATGAGAGCAGAACAAACACAATCACCCCACCCCCAGCAACATTAAAGAGAGACCACCACCACCACCACAAAAAACTGGAAAACTCAACACTGTGTCCTGCTTTGAGTCTATTGGCACCAGTTTGAGGTTTGTGTCAAGTGTGCATCAGGATATATGCCTGGTATCATGCAGTCACAAGAAGAGTTGGGCAAATGCTCGCCGTGGACAGGTCCTAAGAAAGTGAACATGGGAACAGCCTCAGACTTTCTCCCCACTCCCTTCGCATCATAGCTGCGTTGCTGCATCCCTGTCAGCATCCACAGGAACAGATGAGGACCTCTGTACGATTTGCAGGCAGCAGATCATATTTGCATCCACTGCCCATGGATTTCTTTTGCTGGATTCAAGCGCTCTTCTGCCATAGGCATAGAGGGGGGACATGAAAAATGTGCATGGAACAGACCAAGAAAGCTATGTTTGAAATGCCTGCTTTAGAAACAGAGATGCGAAACACATGCCTGAAATAATGGATCCTTCCGCCTCCTTGCTTCCTAATACCATAGTGTGAGAAAGAAGATATACGTATCAAACTGTTGGGATGACAGTGGATTGGAAATCGTTCTTTGGCAACCAGATGCCTGCTTGAAGCTATTTTTTTCTTTTTCTTTCTTACTTTTTGGAATAGTTCATATTGCATCACATGGCACTGCTTCCCCAGAGTGACTTCCTGGGTTTCAAAATTCATTTCATTAGAAAGCCAAGGCTGGTTTGGGTCAGCAAACTCAAAGCACTGAGATACCCATTCACTTGTACAGATTTCCGAGGCCAGGAAATGAAAAGAAAGAGAACGGCATTTATCTCTTTCAGGGTGTGCTTTAAAAAAGTTTCAATAATGTGCAATAATTTTAGAAGACAAAAGGACTGGGCCTCAGTCCTTAACGCACACTTTTCAGGAGGTGAGTCCAGCATCGGATTGAAATTAGTAGTATTTACTTCCAAGTCAACATGCACAGGATGGTGGTGGAGGTCTTTAATTCTAGGCGTGCTCGTTTGGGAGGAAATTCCTTTGAATGTAGTGAATAAAAATCCATAGGGTTGCTGTGCATGCACACCGCCTGTGTTATAGGTCAACTCCTTCAAGTAAGACAAGTGCCTGTGACTGAGTGATGCTCGCCTTTCATTGCCGTCCTCTTTCAGCAAACCCACACAGGAATATTAGTCTTTTTGTATTTAATCACCAAATGCTGAACAATGAACGATTCACTCCATTGAAGGCTCTTAGCAATTCTGGCCAGCTGTTCCAGGCCCCTTGGTGGAAGATAAGGTGGAGAAAGATGAGCAGTCCAATCCGTTGTTGCTCTCAATTGTGTTCGGTGTGTAATTCTGCCATGTAATTAGGTTTTCATCATTTCTTTGCTCAACTAGAATCAAAATGCAAGGCAAGGTAGCCTCTGATGTGTTCTGAGCTTTAGTTCTGAGATAAGTTAACTTTAATTTTTCATACTCGGGCATTTCCAGGGAATGCAGTAGTAATTTCAGATCGGTGATTTGCGGTGAGAACCATCTTGCTTTCATCTTAAAGCTACTGAAAAACATTTGCTTTTCTTTACAACCATCCAATCAGGGCCGGCGCTTCCATTAAGGCGAACTAGGCAGTTGCCTAGGGTGCCAAAATGGAGAGAGGGCGCTGGCCAGGATGCCGCCCCTGCCGCTGGCCACCACCGTCCATCCCCCCACCTCCCGCCAGTTGCCCGCCGCCGTCCGCCCGCCGTGCCCATCGCGGCCCACCCCCGTGCATGTTGCTATCGTCCCTGCACCCGTCGATGTCCCCCACCATCTGCCGCCCCACATCCCCGCCGCCCCGCCACCCCGCCCACCCGCCTGCCACCACCGTGCCCACCAAATGGATTATGGCCATTTAATTATGGCCTAAATCCAATTGCTAGTTAAGAGTCACTAGAACAGAACTGTTGGCAAATTGACATTTATGTAAATCCCATGTACCCATTGTCTGCACTCTCTTTAGGACCAGCCCTTAGATGTAGCCCTTTGGCTCTGATCAGTGCAGAGCAGATATTATTCACTAATGATCTGCTGCCTTTCAATTGTTTGGATGAAATTACTCACTTTTTTTATATAGTCACCTGGTGTGCTTTGCATTGTTTTCTCTCCCTTACCCCTATAAGAAATTCTGTTTCATTGTTTTTTAAAAAAACATATTGGTTTTGTTATCAAGGCCGATGCAATGTGATTTCAGGCTGGTACAGATCCCTCCTGTGACTAATTTATGAAAGATCATGATATAATCGGTGTGGTATAAAAATTTCCTTCTGAAAAATTGGTGTGGTAAAAAAATGCAATAAATAAATAAATAAATAAATAAATAAATAAATAAATAAATAAATAAATAAAACCAGAATGCCGAGGAGCTCTAGTTTAAAAATATGAGTGCTTCTACAAGTGTGCCATAAATGCACAATTCCTCTAGATTCCAATACTTTTAAGTGAACTGATATTAATATTATTCCATTAATAAGAATAAGAGATCAAAGAGATCAGAAAGCTATTGTCTGTGGTCTCTCTTTAATCCTAATGGGATTTGCTGTTGAGTAGTGGTGCAGTGGGGTGTGGTCACTCAGCGGACTAAGGCTCCGAAACCTTCATCCTGTTTTGAAGAGAGAGAGAAAAGGCATTCTTGTTTTTATTTTATCTTTTAAAAAAATCAACAATACTTTCCCACTATTGCACTGCATCACTATGCCACTTACCCAAAATTATTTTTAAACAGGAGAAAAAGAGAACCATGCGGCTGAACTATGGTATTCCATACTCCCCTTTGGATGCAGAAAAATCTAGCATTAGCATAGAATCATAGGGTAGTGAAGCTGGAAGGTGCCTATAAGGCCATCAAATTCAACCCCCTGCCTCATGAAGGAATACATTAATGCCCACCTGTCAGCAAATGGTGACAGGGTGCTTCCCAACTGGCTGACAGATATTGCCAAAGAGAAGACAGGAGGCAGAGAGAGAGAGAAAGAGAGGGGCATATTGTGACCAAATTGACCAAAATGGAACAACCTAGCAACAACATGTTGTTGACTAGATCAACTACTACAATGTCTGCAGGAGTATTTTCCATGTGAATGGAAGGGGCGATCTAATCAAGCCTAACCATTCCAAACAACTCACACTAGACTCCTTCCTGTCACTAACATAGCCATGACCTCAGAGAGCCTCCAGGAAAAAAAATATACAGAACCTCTGAGTATTTTATACCTTAGGAAATTTGGAAAGGGATGCCATAAATCAAAATTAGGAATGTGCCATTTGGATTTATTTTATTTTATTTTATTGGTTACAAAATCTATATTTATCCATTTTTGGAGTTCTACCTGACAAAACCCCATCTACAGATACCTACATTTTGCTCGCCTCAAGGAAAGGTCTTCTGAGAAGGTTTTGTTGCTTAGCAATGAGTCAGCTTTTCTGAACAGGAAGCCAGGCCTATGGTCGATCATGAAGCTTGCCCACCTAGACTTTTTGCACAGATGAGTTAAATTTAGGTCTCTGCAGGTATGGGTTTGTGTAATAAAAAAATACAAACAGCCCTAGCTGGAATTGATTTGGAATTGCACTACTCAATATTAATTTGGATTTGCCAGACATTCATGTAAAAACAAAGTCACTCCTAATATTAGTGTTGGTTTTAGCCTTGTTTTCTGTTCATTCCCATGTAGTCCCATTCTTATGTCTTAGGAAGTAGACTTCTCCTCAAAAGCACACATGAAAAAATAGCAGTTATCTTTAAGATGCCACAACATTTTGACTTCGTTATTTTTCTTTTGGTTTTGTCCAATAAAATAAGCACAGACTAACATAGGTGCCTTTCCTAAAACCACTTTTTGATTCAAAACATCCTAAATGTCCCTTATTAAATTAAATACCTTTTTAGAAAATAGTGAAAACAAGGGGTGTTAAATCATACATTGCTAGTGCTGTAAAGAGTAAAGCAATTCCTTCAACTAACTGCATTGCCACCATTATCTTGTTCATCATCATCTATCTTGCATAGTTTGGATCCAGGGCCGGTGCGTCCATTAAGGCAAACTAGGCATTTGCCTAGGGTGCCAAAATGGAGAGAGGGCACTGGCCAGCCTGCTGCCACCCCTGCTGCCCCTTGCTGCTGGCCACCGCCGTCCGTCCCCCCACCGCCCGCCAGCTGCCCGCCCACTGCCCCCCGCCCATTGCTACCCACCCCCCGCCCATCGCCATCTCCTGCCATCTGCCACCCCCTGCTGCCCCACCCCCTGCTTCCCCGCCTCCACCCCGCCCCTGCCACCTGCCCTCCCACTGCCTGCCCCTCATCTAGGGCACAAAAATACCTAGCACCTGCCCTGTTTGGATCTCAAGGCAGTAAACAACATTTTAAAATTCTGGAATGTTGATCATGGGCTGTGCTCCTCTGACCACTTTATGTAAAAGGCTCCTGCTAGATTTCCAGCCAAAAATCTCTCTCAAAATTAACCTTCCTCCATTCACTATAAAGGTTGCTACAGGACAATTGCCTGCTTTCACCCTGTTCCAGCCCAAGGCGGGAGCATAGCCTGCACTGACTTTCAAGCTCCCATGGCTTTCACATGGACGCATTGTGTTTTAGCTGCTGAGGAGAAAAAGCTAGCCACAGAATCAAAATTGGTATATTGGCAGATTTTCATACAATAGAAATGATGAGGCTTCCTTGGCAAAAGAGCAACACTAAGAGAATGCTGATATCCCACACAGAACAAGCATCCATCAGAAGTTGGAAGTACTTGACATTTTCATCACAGTGCCTTGCTGACCCACATGAGATTAGGCTTTTCAAATATGTGAACAATGCAGGAGACAGAAGATCAGTGTATTGCAGTGGCCAATAATTGTGGCCCTTGGGAAGCTTTTAACTTACACATCCCATTAACGACTGTAGCCTGCACAGCCAAAGGTGAAGGATTCTGGGAGTTGTAGAACAAAAACATATGAAAAAAAGAAAGTGGATATATCCCTTTGATTTGGTGGCATGCATGTTCTCTCTGCATGGAAAAAGATTTTTTGGATTTGTTACAGATCTTGGCCGCAGGATTTGGATATCTGCAGGTTTTTTTTCCGCAGGTCATAGATCCTCAAACCTTTTTTTTTCTTTTTCTTTTCTGCTTTCTGATGAAGTTTCATTTGGTGCCCATGACAGTGGAGGGGTTCAAGGAGAAGGAAGAGTTGAGCCAACAGATGTGTTCACTTGTGTAAATCTGGAACATCATTACAAAGAATGGTAGTATATGACCAAGTTCACCTTATAAGCAATTGCCAATAGCTTGTCAATCGTTTCCAGAAAGCTGCATCCCAGATGTGCCCATCAATACAAATCCACAACAGATTGCTACTCTCACAGATACTTTATTTTAGAAAAAGCATCTTGCATGTTTTAATTTTTTGGCAAAGCATAAAGGCATAGCAGCACACAAGCCATGTTGCCATTAGTGTGTGTGTGTGTTGGGGGAGATGTAACTTCCCTTTCAGAAAACATTTGGCCTGCAGGTTAATTAGAGATAGGGAATATTTCAGTAGAAGCTAATTTAGGATTCCGTCCCAACTTCTAAAACCCAGAAGAATGAGTTTCCCATCCAGTATGTTACATATGTTTCACAATACCTTAGGATATTTTGGTTCTGCACGAATTTAGGGTTTGCAGACAGTTATATTGTTAGCAGGTTTGGGGGAGGGTAAACAAAACCTACACTTTTAAAAATGCTTTCTTCAAGGTCAGTCTGGATAGTGTTGCCCAGAGAATATGATAGCATGCCTTTCTTTTTTTCTTTTCCTGTGTAGTGTTTCCAAAAGAAACCTTGCAACCAATCAAGCAGACTATCAAATAAAGCCTGGGTTTAAAGAATTACAAAACAAAACAGACTAAGGGCCTTTATACACGACCCCTAAACTCCGCAGCAAATGGCTGCAAACTCCGGACCTTACAAGTGTTTTCCCACCAGCTCCAGAGTTTGCAGGAAATTAAGTGCGACCCCGCCCACCTAAGCGCGACCCAGCTGCACTTTCTTGTACCTGCTTGAGGTGGGTGAAAATCCCCAGGTCCGGATTTAATCTGGTCAGTGCGGGGCTCTCCTGGCTTCTGCTTGTGTTTTTTTTGCCTCCCGCCCCTTTAAGAGAAGAGGTGGGAGGAAAAAAAGCAAGCAGAAGAGAAACGGAAGAGAAACGGAGCTCCGAAGCTCCTCCAGATGAGCTGCATTTTTTCCTCTCTTTCTCTGGTGGGATCTTAGGGGTCGTGTGAAAAGGCCCTAATTTGCAAGATACTAAAAGTGCAAAGAGTTTGCACAGTGACAGATAGACACATTTAAACATGGAAGGAAGCTCTGCTTCTGTCAGTCTCTTGATTAGAGATTGGTGCTTGCCACAGTTCAGTGGTTTGGTCCTCCCCAGATTCCATCCTCTTCTGGTGGGCCCCCACTCAGAGGAGGAAGGGGAGGTAGGGAAGGGAAGGGAAGCCTGCGGTGCTGCTTCTGATGGGGTGCCCCCCCTGGAGGAGACAGGGCATGGAATCCAGGGTGCCTGTGCCTACTTGTGGACCAAATATGTGCTGTACTGCCATACAGCAGTAAGTACCCATCTCAACTCTTGACTGTATTGTCTAGCTTGATGCATGTGCGAGAAAGATTTAAAATGCCCTACGATGAGGAGGTTACAAAAAGAATCAATCTGAAATTTACACAAGTGGAATGCATGCAGGAATTAACTCCTGAATTGATAGGAACATAATCAGTTGATTTTAGAGATGGAGGTATGTGGGTGGACTAGGATTCAGTTTAATTTTTGACCTGCGCTGTACTTGAAATCACCCCACTTTTTGCTTTGTAGGATTTTGTCATCATATGATGGAGGAATCCTAGTCAAGCATCTCTGCATGCATAACCCTTTCCTGCCCTCCAGGTTCCAAGGCTCCCAAGGGATGTCTTTTTACCTGGGGAAGATTTTGAGGGTTCTCAGAGAGAAGACTCTTCTCCCAGGAAGAGTCTTTTATGTCTGAAACCCCCCCTGCCACAGATCTGACAAGAGACCAATACTGGAGACCCTGAAGCCCCCCCACATACACACTGCCGCCCCCATTCTGAGGATCTCAATGGTTCCCCTGGATTGAAGGGGGTGGAGGTGAGGAGTGGAGGAAAGAAGAAACTTTTAATTAAATATGAAAGTCCATGGCTCATGACATTACCAGACTTGCCCTAGTGGAGGTGAGCAAACGAGGTTCTGGCCAATGGCTAGCATTTTCATTACTGACAGACCATGCTGTTGTAATATCCCGATGCTAATGGCAGCTCCGCTCAAGACTCATTGTCAGGCGGGGCTTCTTTCCCACCCGACCAATGAGGCACGAAAGTTTTTGCGCCTGTTACAGTGGCTGCGTGGGCAAGGAGCAAGCCTATTTAAGGCTGCTCCAGCAAGCTCCCTACCTCTTGCCTTTGCTGTCCGTTTGCCCCCATCCTCCCACCCTATATTGTGGATGGTTGCTTCGGGGCTGGTTGGGAATTTTTGGCTGCCACCCAGATTGGCCGGGAGTGATAGTGAGTTTTTGCCCATCCCATCATCCTCATTGTGCGGCTGGGTGTCATAACTACTTCCTTAAATTGTCACAATTGGCGGGTAGCGTAAGTGGTATATTAATTCATTTATGCCCCTCCTTTTTATCACACCTTTAAGGTGCTTGGCAGCGCTCATATAAAATTAAATAACAACAGGAATTAGAAATAGATAGGTTAAACTATAATATACAGTCAGGTAAATGAGGGCTGCCATTGGAGAAGGAGATTCAGTAGGGGAAGGATGCTTAAGTAGTTTGGCTGCATCTTTCCCTATGCATTCCGAATCTCTTAAAACAGGGAGGGGCTGTTTGTTAGTTATAACACCTACAGACGTTTACCACTTGCGCTATGGCACAGGTCCTCTTTAGTTTATAGTTAAAGGTTGATATTAAAATTGTGGCCCATTGTTAATAAAATTGTGGCCCATATTTAACCCCAAAACTTTGTCTCATCTAATTATTTCGGTCTGGGTTGGGAATGCTAGTGCTAAAAATAATTTTCTCATCTCTGGGTCATGGGTTTGTTCCACAACAACAGCAGCAGCAGCAGCAGCAACAACAACAATAGTAGCAGCAGCTGCTGCCACCATCACCACCACCACCTTTCAAGTGCAGAGCTGGAAGGGACCTTATGGATTATCAAGTCTAGCCCTTGTCAAGGACTCGCTGTGAAGAATCAAACTGTCAACCTTGGCTCCATAGTCAGAGACTTAAACCGCTTAGCAACACTGATGACTCAGGAGTACAACCTCCCCCCCCACACACACACAATTTGGAGCATAGGCACCTCCCTGCTTCTTACACCTCTCTTCTAGTATCCTTCTGACGTGTAAGAAACCTAGATATTTGCAGCAGCTTTACAATACTTAATTATTCATTCTCTAAAGCATCTATCCTCCCATCCTCACTTCACTTCTAAAGAAGTGATAAATATATACAACTTCATTTGCCCCCAAAAGTCCTATTCTGAGATTACCACTGAAAATATAGGTAGAACATGGGGACAGGAAACCATCACAAATAATGCCTCTACAGAAGACATTCCATTACCCCAAAAATAAATTTCCCACAAATACTTAAAATATCTCCTCCAGCCTTACCAAACCACCCTGCAGCTTCTCAGCAACTCATTCCCTGTGATTATTTCTTTTCCGAAAGGACACAAATGATGACACTCTCAGCTCCCCTTTCACAGGAAAAAGAAAAGTTTAGCTGCATGCTACTTTTAATGTGTCATTTCCAAGTGTGGAAGTGGATATTAATGATATTTTGCATACAGTTCAAACATGCAAACAAACAACCCCCCTTCTCTTGGCTATTGAGGGAAATTGTTATGTTATGGAATCATAACATGGGGTTTCAGGGATTTACTTCTCCAGTCTAAATTTATTAACCAGAAAATTTTTAGCCATCAGCTTTACCCACAAGTGCATTTAACCTCAAGAGCTCTATCCCTTTATTCTGTTAACCCACAAAACAGCAATACAAAAGTCAGTGGCGGATGTCCTTAAAAGGGATTACCACACATACCTCCCTGTGCTATTTTAATGACTTCACACACACACACACACACACACACACACACACACACACACACACACACACACACACACACACACACACACACACACACACGTGCACACATGTGCACGCACATGCACACACACACACACACACACACACACACACACACACACACACAATTGCTTTGGGGTGAAGTGTCCATAGAATTAATGGGCTTCAGACTCATCAAATTCTTAACACAATGTTTTGACACATTGGAACAAGAATTTTGACTGAAACAGTCACCTCTCTTGCACTTGTTTCTTCAAACTTTGGCCACATTGACACTGGCTCTTTCAGTGCATGCTACTGCAATATAAATAGGGTTGTTTGAGATCAGGGGCTGCGTTAGGGTTAGGGTTAACCCTCAAGCAATTCTCCGGCTTCTTCTTCTGACAACTGAACATTTCCCCTGCTCCTCTGTAGAGCGACCGGGAAGTGCAACTACTACTTTTGCCTATGCTAGACCATGCCTGATATGCTGAATCACTTATGTAAATGGCTCCCAAAAGTGAGTCCCCAGATGGTTTTAGATTAAAATTCTCAGAAGCTTTCACCAGGATTTGGTCAGGATTTGTGGAAGCTGCAGTCCAAGAACAGATGGGGACACAAGACTGGGAATCACTGATAGATTTATTATTTTTTCTTCATATGTGCATAATGCCAGTTGAGAAGCAGCCTTGATTTTGATTACACTTCAATCAAAGAAGAAATAATCTAAGATTATTATTATTATTATTATTATTATTATTATTATTATTATTATTATTATTATTATTATTATTATTATTATTATTATTATTATTATTATTATTTCACTTCCTCTGTCCCTCCATTGAGGAGTAGGGGAAGTGCTGAATTTGCCAATATCCTGAAGTGGCTCATTTATTAAGCCATTTCATGATTTTGGAAATTGAAAGCAGCCCTGTGGTGCAGTGGTTACATGCCTGTACTGCAGGCGAAACTGTCCTCATGACCTGGGTTTCAATCCCAGGTTGCAGGCTCATGGTTGACTCAGCATTCCATCCTTCTGAGTAGAGATGGGCACGAAATGAACAATTTTTCGTTTTCGTTTCCGTTTTTCATTTCGTTACATAACGAAACGACAAACGAATTTTGTCTCTAAAATGAAACGAAACAAACAGAAACACCAGAAATTTTGTCGTCCGTTTCGTTTTTGTTACGGCAATACATTGAACTGCTTTAAATCCTAAAAAGAATCACAAAAAATTGAAATACGTGGTAACGAAACGGTAACGGAATGAACAAAAATGAAAACTTTTTTTGCAAAAATTCACAAAAAATGGAAACGAACCGAAACGGACCCCCTAAATGACAAACGACAAATAAAACACCATTTTTTTGATTCGTGCCCATCTCTACTTCTGAGGTCAGTAAAATGAGTACCCAGCTTGATGGGGGGTGGCAATGTGTAGCCTGCATACTGTAATTAAAAAACTGTAAACCGCCCAGAGACAACTTGAAGTGGTATAGGGTGGTATATAAGCAGACCACTTTGCTTTTTGCTTTGAAACTGGAAGAAGTCTTGGTTTGAGTGACCGAGATTAAATAGTGGCAGATTATTCCTCTTCTTATGTGGTCATCAGGGGAAAAGAGTGAACAAATCCACCCCCACAATGCAAAAACAGACTTCATTGGTGTTATAGGAGTTGTCAACCCTCCTCTGGTGGAGTGGAAATATTTGTTTGTTTGTTTTTTGTTTGCTTGCTTGTTACCTTTCCCTCCGTATGATACCCAAGGTAACTTACGGCAAATAAAACTACATTGATAATAAGTTTAAAGAGCTACGCAGAAGAAGCAGTTTGTTTCTCTGTCTTTGACTCTGATGTTGAATCATGGGTCTATCCAAAGAAAAGTCTATAGAGGGGTGATCTTGGTGAGCCTCTCTGTCGCAGGGATGATCAGGCTATAGCACACTGTTTAAAATCCTATTGCACAAGGAAACATCCACACTACACTGTGAAGGCCCCAGAGTAGCATCCAATATGATCCAAAGGCTTCTCCAAACCTCTGGAATAGATCTTAAGGAAGAGCTACTATAGGAGCAGGCAGTTAGAGTTGTGCACCTGCAGTTGATCACTGCAGGCTCTCCACCCCATCACAGATGAAAAGTCAAAGGAGATTTCAACATCACCAGGAGCGACTTGGGTTGAGCCAGTGGGCCCTTACCAATGGAATCCCCCACAATGTGGCACAAATGGTGACTGGAGGGGAAGACATGAGGGGATAGCACAGGACCCAAGGAGGAGATGGAATGAAGAGGTTGGATCATCGAAATGGGTTCAGGAAAGGCTATAAAAGAGCGGGAAGATCTAGGTGGCGGTGGAGGGGAGGATGACAAAGGTCTTGAAAGCACAACAGCAGCTGCTATCAATTGATTCTGATTTGATGGCACATAACAATCTGCCCCTCCCATTCCCGCAGCAGTAGTAACAGCAGCATTACTTTTATCAGCTCCAGCATCAGCTATGGCAAGAAGGCAGAGCCAGCATGCAAAGTGACAGAGGGTACTTGCCAACATTTACATCCCTTTGTTGATGCCTCTCTCTCCCCCTTCCTCTTTGTGACCTGCATATGATGCCTTCCTGTTGAATTTTCCCTTGTTGCAAAGAGATGTGGGAGGGTGTATCATGATGACATCATGACTCAGGACACAAAATCAGTGTTACTGCAAGTTACGGAGGATAAGAACATAATGGGAAATGCCACTTGCCTTATTCCAGATTAGTTTCATTCTTCTGACCTTCCTGTTTTGCCAAGCTTTACTAATGAGTCAGTCATTAAGCTCCTGGCTTATTTTACAACTTGTCTTTGTACTGGGTGGCTTGCCGGCTGAGGTTGCATTTCCTGTTTTAATTATTTAAATAATTGCTGTTGTTATTGAGATTTATGTAAAATCAGTCCACATGTTTTAGAAATACAGTGGTACCTCACTTTATGTAATCTATTTGTTCTCCGGGCCATTTTGTATTGCAAAAAACTCTTAAACCGAAATGTGGTTTCCCATAGGGATGCATTGAAAACCAATTAATCAGTTCCAGAGGTCCGAAAAAAGGCAACCCAGGGCATTCTATTTAAAATGTTCTTAAACCAAGGCATCCACATGCTTTTCTTCATATAAACATCACACACCAACTATTAATGCCTTATGAAAAAAAAAACTTAAACCAGGGCATTTCATTGAAATTTTTTTAAAAACCGAGGCATCCCCAGTTTCAATAATTAATTTTCTTAAATCAAGTTTTTCTATAACCAAAGCATTCTCAAACCAAGGTACCACTGCAAATCAATCTAGATGCACATTATTTATTTATTTATTTATTTATTTATTTATTTATTTATTTATTTATTTATTTATTTATTTTGAACCACTTGTCAATTGTTGTATCATAAGGATGTGATTCTCATAGGCTCTCAATTTTTTAAATTAAGTAATGGGCGTGTGTATGTTGGGGGGAGTCCTCTTTTTCTTATGTGAGAGTAAGGTTTCTTTGTGTGACTCCCCACCCCCTTAGAAATCTCATGAGGAATCTGGTTTCTGGGAAAACATCAGTCTGAACAGGTATTTCCATAAAATGGCATTTTTTCCTTCACAAGATTTCCTGGAAAGGGCATTGAGGTCCACAGAATCTGGAGATTTCTAAGGGGAAAGAGTAGGTGAACATGGGGGAAATGAAGATGCTGGTTTTGTAGGAAGGCAGGGAATCTCATTGGTTTGTGTTGGATGGTGGACAGGCGGACTTCTGGTAAGGAATCTTAGCATGGAGAAACTCAAGAAATCATGGTAACTGGAGGGAAATTATTATGCTCCATATATGTTTATTAGGAGACTGCATAATTTCATAGTGGCTGAATTTCTTCCAGGGGTTGGATTTGAGGTCCACAAATGACCACCTCTGAACCATCACGCCGATTCTACGTAACCTGCATTGGTTACCAGTTGCTGCCCGAGCCCAATTCAAAGTGCTTGTCTTGACATATAAAGCCCTAAACGGCTTGGGACCTAGATACCTGAAGGACCGCCTCCTTCCATATGAACCTACCCGGCAATTAAGATCTAGCCAGGGGGCCCTCTTGAAAGAGCCATCCCTCAAGGAGGTGAGAGGGATGGCTTGTAGACATAGGGCCTTCTCGGCAGCTGCCCCCAAGTTATGGAATGCCCTCCCAAGTGAGATCCGCCTGGCGCCAACATTGATGACATTTCGGCGCCAGGTAAAAACCTTCCTGTTCCAGAAGTTTTTTATTTGATACAACATAGACTGGGGTCCTTTGATGGCAATTTTAGTGATGATTTTAGTATAAGGTTTTGCTGTTGTTTTAATTATTTATTGATATTTTATGTCTTAACTGTTTTAATTCCTTGTTGTAAGCCGCCCAGAGACCTTTGGGTAGTGGGCGGCATATAAGCTGTAAAAATAAATAAATAAATAAATAAATAAAAATGAGTGTACTCTGCAGTATTCTGGCTGTGAAGGCATGTTTGCTATCCCAGTTTTCCCCTTGATGCTTTTTTTCTCCCACAAAGCCATGCATGCTTTACTTCAATAACAGTTCAGCATACACCGTCGCTCACAGGCAGCTGGAACCTTGGAGTGCCACCTATCAATACTCTACCTTGGGACAGGAAATCCAATGGGTGGGGAACCTGTTGTCCTGGAGATCAAAATACCAAGATGGATGAGTAACCAAGGGGGATAAGGCATGCCCTCATCAATGCATGCAACAACCTCATATCCTAACCTTTGCTTGTATCAAGAAACAAATCTCCAGTCACAGATTCTGAGCTGATCTCAGGATTCAGGGGTAATCAACGTGTTGCAATATACTGAAATTCTACCTCTCAGTAAGAGCACCTGTCTTTGAACTTATGGAAGAATGCATTGGAACAGCAAGACCAGGCTTTCCTTATTGACTTCAGCCTGAAGAATGACATTCATTTGTGGACTGCTAATGGGCACATCCCATAATTTGAATATACTAAATGAATGGATGTTTAATAGACGAGGTCTGCTGCACTGCGGTGTGTAAGTAACAATTACTTACATTGTGAAACATATACTAACCTGGAACAAAACATTATCATAATTTGTGTGTGTGTGTGTGTGTGTGTGTGTGTGAGAGAGAGAGAGAGAGAGAGAGAGAGAGAGAGAGAGAGAGGAACTCATCAAGTGTTTCTTTTCAATACAGCAAGAAGTCTTCATTTCACAGCAGAAATAGAACCCCATCACCCCCACATATTTTGTCGTTATTCACATTATTTGGTTGAAACATTATTACATAGAACAGATCCAAGCTTTCCCATAATTCTCTGCATCCTTGTCCGTCTGTGATTGGTGTTCGCTGAGGGAGGGCCAGATGGACTGCTTTTGTATTAAATTCTTTATCCCACGCCTCCAGTGTATGAAATACTGTCCTTCTCTATTACCATACAAAATGGCAGGAAATGGCCCAGCATTGATCTGCAGCATAATGCCCATGATGTCAGCAGGAAAAAAAGATGCCAAATTTTACCAAGCAAGGGGCAGCTTGAATTTTGACAACACCGGTGGCAGCAGTCAAGATTGTCTACAGACAAAAAAAGATAGGTACCTATTTTCATTTATGGTGGGAATGTGAAATAGTTCAAAAGTTTTGGCAAGAGATTATTGAGGAGATAAGAGAAATACTACAAACTGATATTAAATGTGTACCGGAAATTGCTTTGTTATCATTACCATCTATCAATGAATATGATGTGAAAACTAAAGAATTAATAGCAAATCTTATGACAGGAGCTAGACTGATTATTGCTAGGAACTGGAAACTGAAATCAGACCTTAAAATTGCTGAATGATATAAGGAAGTGTGGGACATAGCACTAAATGATAAACTATCTTGTAATATAAAAGTTTTGAGAGGTGAAATAAAAAAAGATACTTTCTATGATGTTTGGGGGAAATTTATAGATCATGTACTATTAAAAGGGAAAGGGATACAACCAACTTATAACCCAACACAGTTCTGGCGTAAAGGACCTTAAGAAGCCTATTGGAAGAAAAAGAAAAAAAAAAGATGAAGAAGAAAGAGAAGATGCAAGAATACTGGACGGTTTCTTGGGGGTGGGGGGCACTTTGTACTGTTTATGATTGTCTATTACTGTTTTTTTATATAATTGTTTATCATTGTTATTATGTCTTTTTTATGTTCAATAAAAAAATAAAAATTAAAAAAAAAGATTGTCTACAGAATACCCTCTTGCGCTATCTACGTTTCACCAAGACACACCAAGCAGAGGGGAATCACAGAAGCGAACTCCTTTTTTCATCAGTTAACTGTGTCTTACCCAAACACAAAGCAAATTGTCATGGCTGTTTTTTGAGAACTTATTTTTAAATCTCACAAGCACTGGTGACTGATAAATAAGTACAAAAACAGCCCCAAAATACCGGGTTTTCAAAACAAAAAGAAGACATCTTGACATTCCTCGTTCATGTGGATGTGTGTGTATATGTGTGTGTGAGAGAGGAAAGCTTAAGCTATCTACTCACTTCTCTTTTTCCCCATAAGCAGTGAAATTGGTGACAAAGAAACAATGAGTACTTGTGTTCCCCTGCTCCCCAACATACTTGGTGACAAAGAGTTGGAGAAAAAAGATAACAGAAGGCTAGATTTTTGCCTCCTACATAAAAGTGAAGGGAATAACACTTTTTCACCACCAGAAGCATGAACTGTTATGTTTTACATTAAAAACATTGATATTTTGAACTACAACCTTGTATTTTAAGAAATATTTGGACCCCTTTACTCTACACCCACCATTTCCTTTTAGTAGCGCATGAGGCTTAGATTTAAAGAACCACAGTTTGGATTCCTCTTTTCCCTTCAGTCTGTAGAAAAACTTAAAATTTATTTTCAGTGACCTGTATTATTTCACAAATAAATAAATAAAAAATTGATTACCAGAAAATATCCAGTGGTAATTCTGAGGTTTGTTGGTTTGCTTGTTTCGAGTGTGAAATCTAAGGCGTTTATACACGACCCCTAAGCTCCGCCGCAAATGGCTGCAAGGTCCGGACCTTAAAAATGTTTACCCACCAGCTCCGGACTTGGCAGACAATTAAGAGCGACCCCGCCCACTTTAGCAAGACCAAACAGCAGTTTTCTTGTACCTGCTTTTTGGAGGTGACAAATATTTGATCCGGTGTAAGGATAGTGAGTGCGGGGCTCTCCTAGTTTCCGTTTGTTCTTTTTTTGCGCCCTGCCCCTTTAAGAGATCTGAATGCTGCCCGGAAAAAAATGGAAGTAAGAAGGCATTCTTTTCTTTCTTTTTAATCCCTCCCTCAGGCAGCCAGCAACCAGGAAGTGCGGAGGGGGGTGGGGACAGAGGAAGAGCAGGAACCCCTAAGATCTCTGGTCCGAATTTAAGTGGCCAGCGGATCTTAGGGGTCGTGTAAAAAGGCCCCTAGAGTAGTTCACCATGTCAGCAGTGTCAAGCAAAGCACTCAGTGATTCTTTCCCCTCATGGAGTTAATCATCATGTGCTTATTACATCTGTAAATTAATCTTCCCACTTCAGCAATGCCAAGAATAACATTCATTCATTCATTCATTTATGAGATTTATATACTGCAGCCATAGCTCAAAGGCTACTTTGGGTGGTTTACAAAAGGCGTTTATACACGACCCCTAAACTCCGGGGCAAATGGCTCCCAGCTCCGGAGCTTAAAAATGTTTACCCACCAGCTCCGGAGTTAACAGGAAATTAAGTGCGACCCCGCCCACTTTAGCGCGTCCCAGCGCAGCTTTCAGGTACCTGCTCTTTGGAGGTGAAAATTATTTGATCCGGTGTAACGATAGTGAGTGCGGGGCTCTCCTTGCTTCTGTTTGTTGTTTTTTGGCTCCCGCCCCTTTAAGAGCTACTTTTACAGAGACGAGAGGCAGAACGAGGTGAGCGGCATGCTTTTCTTTCTCTTTTTCTCCCTCCCCTCACGCAGCCAGCAGCCAGGAAGTGTGGAGGGGGTGGGGACACAGGAAGAGCGACGAACCCCTAAGATCTCTGGTCCAAATGTAAGTGGCCAGCGGATCTTAGGGGTCATGTAAATAGGCCCCAAGTGAAGAATACAAATTATTAAACACATACAGTAAATATATGCCACTCAATTACAAAGTACAATATTTAAAAAATTAACCATAATCAATGTAGCTATAATAAAAATAAACAGAATTAACAGTTAAGAAAATGGAAAGGGCTAGGCTGAAGCATTTTGGGAGCATTTGGGGAGCATTTGTTCACTGACCACATCATATGCCCCTCCCCTTTTCTGCAGCTTCCTGAAATTTCGACAAATAAATAAGAAAAGAACAGTTCCACAGAGTCTTTTGGGCCTTGCAAACCCCAGACCCAGAGTCACAGCCTACAGGGCAGCACCCAACGGGGCAAGATGCAGGCAGAGTCAGCAGCACTGATGACCAGCCCCACTCCCAGAATGCCTTGCCTTGGCACTATCCAGGTTGAAGATGGAAAGTGGCAATCTCCATGGAACCCTGGTGGACAACAGTGCTGTTGGGAGATGAAGGGGCTACCTGGTACATCAGCGTCAAGGAGGTGGGCTGCAGGGAGACCAACTCAAGACCCTGGACCAGGCCTCCAACGGGAAGCGTGCCATGGGTGGTTGTGCAGTTGAAGCCCAAGTTCCTGGCTTCTAGGCCACAGTCAAAGCCCATCCAGTTCAGAATCAGAGCTGTCTCAGTCGATGGCAGGGCATCATCCTTTCCTTATAACATGCACAAATTGAGAAGGTGGAACTCAGAGGGCATGGTAGCCGAGAGAGGCATAAAGGACCTCAGTGTGGGAGGGGGTGGCTTTTCCTGGGTGACCGGCATCACCAGCACCTCCATGTTTGTCTCACACCAGCTGTTTCTCACTAGTCCTTGGCCATGTAGTGGAATTTGTTATGACTTGTTCTCATGAGCCCAGAAATTAAAACCTCAGGTGGTCTTTGGGATTTAACTCTCAAATGTCTACTATCTGTGACACCAGCCTGGGTGTGATAAGCAAAGGAGTGATTTGGTTTGGCCTTTAGGAAGCTTGTCACTCCCAGGTTCTGCCTGTTATGTGTGCAGCATTACAACAAAGTGAAAAGCCAGTGTGGTACAGTGACGTGGGACTCAGGAGACCTGTGTTCAAATTCCCACTGAGCCACAAAGCTCACAGAGCGACCTCCAGTCACTGAATCTCTTAGCTGTGGTACTTCACATGGTACCTCAGCTAAGAAGAGAAGAACTCCCCTGTATGTTACCTTGAATTTATTGGAGGGAAGGTAGTATAATATAACAAATAAAAAGGCAATAACACCAGCTTTCCTTAGAGGATTGTGATAAGAAATCATTGCAGGAAGATAATATAGCACAGTGGCTGATATAAATGCTAAGTGTATGTATATGCTAATTAGAATCAGGAGGGACGTAAGCAGAAGAGACTGGAAGCATAGAAGGTGTTGTTTGAGAGTTACCTCCACTGGCTGATTTTTTTTTAAAAAAGAAAATGCTACAGTTGCAATTACAATAACACGAAATCTCTGTGTTGCCTTCTATCAAATCTGCACAAATATGTTTATACTTTGATGTCCAGATGTCTTCCTTTCGTGTTTAGCCTCAGAAACAACATCTGGAGAGCCCTGCTAAAATAAGGATCCTGTTGTTCCCTCAAGTAAAAATGACTTAATTAAAAATATGACACTCATAAACACTAATGAATGCAGCTTTGGTTTGTATACATATGCCCTCATTTTTAAAGGAAGAAACTGACTGATATAAACAGTAGAATTAAAAAAAAATAACATACAAACAAGAGACGTACTTTGTAAAGAAAATCCCCAGCTGTTGTTATGATTAAGCGTTCTCTCTAAACGGAATGATAATGTTAGAGTGTAACAACATAATAATTTTAGAGTTTAGAATATAAAATATGAGAAAGTATTAAAAATTACTTGTACCAACGATGAAATGGGACATAGGTGTCACGAACTTCAGATCTGTTTCCTGGTTTCCTGGCACATCACTTGTTTTTCCAAAGTAGCATACTTTCAAGTCTCACAGAGTTCAATGGGAGATTTAAATATGCATTAATCTGCTTATGCTCCTAGAAATAAAACCCAATAAACTCAGTGGGACTTAATGGCTGAACAGGCATCTACAGCAAGGCTGGTGATATTGGGTTGCAGCACTCGTGAGCCCCTGTCTTAAGTAAACTGGCCAAAGCTGTATTGCAAGAAATAGCAGGGCAGGAGGGCTGGAGGATGGAGAACGTTTCGGCACAGAAACCAACAGCAACAAAAATGGCTCATCAGTTTCTTTAATAACAGTCTTGACTGTCTCAGGATCTTGAAAAATTGGAGAAAGTCAGGATAGATTTGTTGTCTTGAAACCTGGTAAAGCATACACAGATACAAAAATATTCAGGCTAATCTCAATGCTCTGTCACTTTTGGAAAGAATGGCTCTTATCTTAACCCTCTAATGGAAGTAGCGGAACCAATTGACACCCAAAATAGGCTGGCTTTAGACCCAGGAAGAACTATATGCCACAAACCCTACAATGCACCATATTAAGGAATATGGCTTTGAAAATAGGAAGCTTGTAGGACTGGAGTGTGACCATTTGTTGACCGCTTAACTACTTGTGACTAGGTTCTTCATCAGGTATTCCCTCCTTCTTACTCCATCAGAGGACTCTTGGCTGGATGATCCTGGATGCTGATCATGATTAGAAGCCCTTCTGTTTATAGAGTGGCAAATTTCTCTTTCCTTACCTCCCTAAGTGCAAAGTAATGTACAAGCAGTACTGTTGTAAATCTGAACAATTGCAACAACAATTGCAATCTCTTGAGACACAATTTGCCAGCAACTTTTCTCGGGGTGGGGTGGGGGGAAGAGAGTGGGGCACATTCCTGTACAGCTCTTGTTGAAATAAAGCCATTCCCAGAGAATAATCTCTGAGTGGAATGTGCTTCGCTAGGGAAACAGTTTATGAAGATCTATGTCATTGGCGGTAGCACAAGCCATTGTTTTGTTGTCCACTATATCAGCTTTTGCTATCCATTCCTTTAAACTGGCAGCCATATTACCTCATCATTTGACTCATCAAGTACCTCAGTTTTGTTATTAAAATGGCCTTAAGTCAAGGGAAAATACTCCAACCTTGGAATGTGACTCGCCCTTCTCCAGGGGCAGGAATATGAAATGGGTGTATTTTGATATGATTCTTTCTTTTTGGTATCAAGTGAGCAGAGACCTCCTTAACACCTTTCATTTGTGATCTTTTAAAACTGTCAGCCCAGAATGATTTTCAGTCACTTCGGTCTGGAGTGGATTTAAAATCTTGTCCCAAAGGTGGTAGATTAATAGATTTGAAAGGTAAAGTATTAATCTAATGCACTGATCTGTCTCCCTGCCCATAATTTATAGCATAACTGTCATGAGATTATGGCAGTTCTCCAATGAAACAAAGTACTTACATTTGATTTTGCAATAATAAAGCATTTCACTGACCATTGCAAGTGCGGTCTTAATGCATAATCTTCTATGTTCTATGAGGTAGGAAAGCAGGTACCAGAGGGGGTTTTAAAGACTTAAAGGGCATGTAATGGTTCACAGTGCTTATATTGGACATATTTGGTTTGACTTTAATTATGAGAAGTAAATCCAACAGCTGGATAAATGAACATTTGGCTTTGGGAGGCTGCCAACGTTCTGGAGGTAAAAGTCTTCCTTCATTTCAGGAATCTCTTGCTACTGGGATCCATACTCATTGGTGGATTCTGGTTGCTATGTAGCAGTGTTTTTCAACTACTGTTCCGCGGCACACGATGTTGCCTGGTGTGCCGTTGGAAAAGCTGAAGAATATCAGCTTTGTGTTCAGCCAAACAGGCCCAGGTTACGCACTGAATAAAGTATTTTATAATTTTTCATATTTCTGTTTACTTACTATTTCATAATATAGTATTTATAAAATACTTTCTTTGTGTTTATTTGATTCCCATTCAAGAGAATTACTTTATATATAGTCAATATAGGCACAGAGTTATTTTTTTAACATTTTCTAATGGTGGTGTGCCTCGTGATTTTTTTCATGAAACAAGTGTGCCTTTGCCCAAAAAGGTTGAAAAACACTGCTATATAGGGCAATGTGTCTGTGAAGATTCTCAATCATCCACGTGAGTTTATCTGGAAGGTGAGTCATGGCAACTATGCTTCTCTTTCTTGAAAGAAAAAGAAGTCCAGTTGCCATGACTCAACTTCCAGTTGCAATAGGGCAGCATCACTTCTTCTTCTTCTTCTTCTTCTTCTTCTTCTTCTTCTTCTTCTTCTTCTTCTTCTTCTTCTTGAAAGCCTATCTCCCTTTAAAAAAACCCAGCATGCAATAAACTTTTAGAGAGCATTCAGGACAACTGGAATGCCTAGTTTTCTTCCATGTGCACACTGTGTAACTGTACGTAAACCATTCTTTTCCCGACTTCTACACATATTAGTCCACAGGTCTAAGCTAAAGTCAAATGCAATTCCTGGTCTTTTTACTTCATGTTTAATCTTCCTTTCTGTTTTGTTTCACTATCTTTAGCTGTTCTGCATATTATTATTATTATTATTATTATTATTATTATTATTATTATTATTATTATTATTATTATTATTATTATTATTATTATTATTATTATTATTATTATGAGATTTGGATAATTTGATTATATTTAGTTACTGTTGTTGTTCCTGGTTTTATTATTTGATTTGTCCAGTTCATTTCTATGTTGATGTTCTTTTGGCCTTTGGTGCTTATGTTTCTACCTCTTTTTCTTGCCCTGTTTTGTATTACACCATGTTTGTACATTGCCCAGAGTGGCCTTCGGGCCAGATGGTTCATGTGGTATAAAAATCAAATCAAATAAATAAATAAATAAATAAATATTGAAGCAAAGGAGTGAGGAATATGTGTCTGTCTTGATGTTGGACTGCAAATTCCCATGATGCACCTCACCACTGGTCATGCTGGTGAAGGCCTCTGGATGCTGCACTCCAGCAACTTCTAGAAGACCACATTTTCCTCCATCCCTGCTGTAGAAGAAGGATTAACAACATATGGTTGTAGTTTGTTCTGATGAAGGAAATGGCAAGGATGAGGTAAGAAGCAATTATGAAGCCTAATCTTGCAGGCTACAAGCCACCATGTTTTTAATGAACTACCTCATAAAGAGAGGATCTTTGCAGGATCAATCTCAACAGGAGTAAATGTTCTTCTGAAGCATACATAACCAATGAAAACTCAATAGATCAATCAGCTGTGAGCAGATCTATTGAAAGGATATTAAAATAGTTTTCACTGCATACACAGAGTGTGAAATAACAACATGGTTCTTAGTTGAGAGAGAATATTCCTTTCTCAACCCTATCCCCATCAGCAGTATGAGGATAATAACTCGGGCCAATGAGTAATACTTTAAACAAAGAAGTCCAGTAGCCATGACTCAACTTCCAGATAAACTCACCTGGATGACTGAGAATCTTCACAGACATATTAGAGGCTGTACTCTTGATGTTCTGGTTTAAAACTGAAGGCACTTTTTAAAAATATGGGATGGATTTTGAAAAAGCCTCCCCAACACCTGAATACTGAATTTGTGCCACCTCATTCTGTGTAGGATAAGGAAGCTATATTAATCTATAGGTCATGAGGAATAGGTATAAGTAATGAATAGATATAGAAATTAGAGGAAGTTGGATTTTCAGGTGAAAGGAGGAAATGGCCAAATAGAATCATAGAATCATGGATTTGGAAGGGGTCTACAATGCAGCTGAGTCCAAGACCCTGCTCAAAGCAGGAATGCAAATCATAGGACATCTGGTTGTCTAAATTTCTCTTGAATGCCTCCACCATTGGCGCACTTGCCACCTCTCAGGGTAAATGGTTCTATTACTGTACTGCTCTAACAGTTAGAGCAGTAACTGTTGACAGCAGTATTAATATTCCACTGAAATCTTGCTTCCTGTAACTTCAACCTATTATTGTGCCTTCTTTTTATTATTATTTATTATTAGTATTATTATTATGGCTTTGTTAGTTTGTACTATGGAATTTTTTTTTTGTTAGCTGCCTTGAGTTCCTTTGGGAAAGTCTGGCGGGATATAAATATAAAAATAAATACATAATAAATAAATTCTGCATTCTGGGTTGATCAAGAACAGATCCTGCTCCTCTTTTGTATGATAGCTTTTCAAATATTATATTTATAATTTTTTGCAAAAAAAAATTCCCTGTTCTTCCTAGGTTACTCCTTTCATTCTTTTTGAAGATAGGGACATTAACCCTTCTCCAGTCACCTGGCACCTCATCCATTTCTCATGATTTCAGGAAAATAATGGACAGTGGTTCTGAGGGGTCTTCAGCCAGTTCCTTCAATAGTCTTGGATGCAGTTCATCCTGCCCTGGAAATTTGAACTCATTCGGGGTCATAAGGTATTATTTGACTACTTGTTTATCAATCTCCAGCTTCTGTCCTGTTCACTTGCTCTTCACATTTGTCTGGAGGGTTATAGTCTCTCCTTTGGGAAAATACATAGGGTTTATCTCAGAGAACTGATATCAGAGATGACAGTTTGAAGAAACACTCCAATAGTTAGCAGAAGAACATTTCCTCTGAAGGGGGAAAGGCAGTTCCACAGTTTGGAAATCAGAGGCAAGCCATGTGAGCAGGGCACTCAGATAATCTCCTGCTCTGGACCATGTCACTCTGTCCCGCACAGATGATACACATATGTCATTGATGTCCCATATTCTAAAATACATAATAATGAATTTTAGTGAATGACTGAATACATATCTAAAAGCATGTATTAGCATCCCTTGGTTTGGGAGATATACTGCTCCCAGATTCTTGGTTCATCTGAGCCATTAGGCTGTGTGAGGCATGAAGCCCAGATCAGCACATGGACAGATATTACTTAATTTCCCTGAATTTGATAACAAACACTTGTGATGACGTGACTGTGATTCAAATATGTCATGTCATCTGAGCTGATACAAAAGTTCTAACCACAATGTTAAAACAAGGACAACAACTTCACACGTGCATGCCATCCACTGATGCTGCAGTCTTTGATAGTGTATGACCACCAGCCCTACAATTGCAATCAAGAAACCGAATGACACGTGGGGATCTGCAAACCTCATGAGGTCTCCTCAGCTGTTGATGCTCTGTTCCTTTCGACTTGAAATTTTGAGCACAGTCTGACCAACGCTAAGCGCTTCCCAACCAACCTGATTCCACTGGGAAAGCTGAACACTTACAACTCTCACAGAACCTTGTCTGGATCATGCCTGTTGTTGTTTGCTGCTTCTGCAGCTTCTGCTGTTATTGTTGGTGCTGCTGCTGTTATCTTTGTCACCACCATCGCTGTTTTCAGTATTTTTATATTGGCTGTTTTTGTACAGCGTTCAGGGATTGTTTCCAAAACAAGGAAAATAGTTTCAAATAAATGAAGAACAACCTACCCCCCACCTTCAAAGGCTTTTTCACTTTTGCTCCCTTCTTAAGTGCCTCTGTTCACTATTAAAGCCTGCCTTTCCTCTAAATAAATGAGGTTTTTTTTTTTTTTTTTTTGCATGCTTAGGGGCTTGGGGGGTGGGCGTAGGCTTGGGAGGCCTGTATGTGCACCTACTCTTCTTTCTTTACTTCCACAGTCAGGGCCTTTTTATGATTATTTCTTCTAACTGCCAGGCTATTTTCCTTTCAACTATTTTTTTTTCGGGTGGGGGGGAAGAAAGCACCCTTGTATAAATGGAGGTGTGCATACAGGGAGGAGGGGGGAGTAAACAGATTGTATAACAAAGTGTTCTGTAGCTGTCAGCAAGAGCTTTGGAAATAAAACATTTTCCTCACAACTCACGATTGGCTGACAATTGGCACATAATGAATAATAGCTCTTGGGGACGAGCAGCCAAAGATGTGTGGGAAAACTTTAATTAAAAGCTTGTCAGTACAATTTTACCTGGGTGACATCATCTGACTGAAATCTCCCTGCCGGGCTTTGTTGTCTGTTGAATCACAGGTAGCAGGCTTGTTTTGCTGACAGCAAACAATGTGAAAAGTACTTTAGAACACTGGGGGGAAAAGGCTGAGCTGCCAGTCGAAAGAGAGCCATTTACTGTGGTGTAATTTTCTAATTAGCAGTTGCAGGAGACTCATGCTTCCCTTCTGCTCTCCAAAGAGCAGAGTGACAACTGAATCTGGGTCACAGCCATCGGTGGGAGGCAGGTTTTCATTGGACGGGCTCAGCAGAACTTTGGAAAACAACCGTTTCTTGAAGATTACCAAACCTTGTCTCCTCCAGCCACCAGGGACACTGGATTTGAGGTTCTCAAAACATTTATTTATTTATTTATTTATTTATTTATTTATTTATTTATTTATTTATTTTATCTAGCTTGTATGCCGCCCACTACCCAACTCTGTCCTGGAAGCAAAAGCCCATGCCCTGCTCAAAGCATATTGCTAAGGGTTTTGCACAGCAAAGTGGGGGAAGGCACGCCATGAATAGAGCCGCCCCCCCCACCCCCGCTAAGAGGAGGCCAAGGCAGACCGGTCATTTTCATTTATTCTTGTGAGGATAAGCAAAAGCAAAGCAAAAGCAAAAGCAAAGTAATCAAGTAGTCTCTGGGCAGTTTACAGTTTTAATTACAGTATGCAGTCTACACATTGCCCCCTCCCCAGCAAGCTGGGTACTCATTTTATCGACCTTGGAAGGATGGAAGGCTGAGTGAATCATGAGCCTGCTACCTGGGATTGAACCCCAGGTCATGAGCACAGTTTTGCCTGTAGTAGAGGCATTTAGCCACTGCGCCATGAAGTTATGTGAGGATGGGTCTGGCCTCTGCATCAGATCCAAAAACAAAAATCACACACCAGGGGCGGTTAAGAAGGAGAGGATTAAGAGGACTTTATAAATGATAGGAAAGGCACTGCTGAGAGAGTGCCCCCTTTTGCTTTGCTGCTTGAGACAAAAAAAAAAAAACCCTGCCACTTGAGGAGTCTCTTGGGGGAGCCTGGGAATATTCTGCCTCTAGTAGCCATGGTAAGCCATGCTGTTTTGACACCCTACCAGTGGTGGTGGTGAACCTCCAGCACTCCAGATGTTTTGGACTACAACTCCCAGAATTCTGAGCCTAGACTGCCAATGACAAAGGACTGTGGAAGGTATGGTCCAAAACATCTGGAATGCTGAAGGTTCGCCACCACTGTTAGGCAAATAAACCAAATAAAGAAGTAAATAAAACCCAGAGCTACCATTCTGCTTTCCCTGGTAGCCAAAATATAGTGTTGCACTTCTGTTATGTCAAGTTGCCCCTGACTTATGGTTACCCTATGAATGAGCAATATCTAGAATCTTGTGTCTTCAAAAGTCCTGCTGAACTATCTGGGACTGCTTGAATTAACTGAAGAGTTTGACCCCCTTTTTAAATCTACACATATTGATAGGTGTGGCAACAAAGGTAAAGGATCAGCCTTCTTGCCTGTCACTGCATGGCTGTGAAGAATTTATTACTTTGATGGACATGAAAGTTCAGAGCACAGTTGTGA